>CM022767.1:13396864-13704364 GCA_012411365.1 Ameiurus melas
CACTATGTTTCAGTTGGTTTGTTTCAGTAGCTTTAGTTCTGTAGGGTATGTTCAGTAGGGTTAGTTTAGTATGGTTAGCTTTGTAGTGTTGGTTCAGTAGGCTTAGTTCAGTAGTGTTCATTCAGTAGCTTTAGTTCAGTTTTTTTGGTTCAGTAGGGTTAGTTTAGCAGTGTTGGTTCAGTAGGTTTAGTTCAGTAGTGTTAATTTTGTTAACGAAACCTATGATGAAAAACCTTTTTCCATGACGAAGATAAAAGGGTTAGTTCAGTAGTGTTGGTTCAGTAGAACTAGATCAGTAGGGTTGGTTCAGTAGAGTTAGTTTAGTAGGTTTGCCTTAGTAGGATTAGTTCAGTAGAGTTAGTTCAGTAGGGTTAGTTTAGTAGAGTTAGTTCAGTAGGGTTAGTTTAGTAGAGTTAGTTCAGTAGGTTTGGTTTAGTAAGATTAGTTCAGTAGAGTTAGTTTAGTAGGTTTGCCTTAGTAGGATTAGTTCAGTAGAGTTAGTTCAGTAGGGTTAGTTTAGTAGAGTTAGTTCAGTAGGGTTAGTTTAGTAGAGTTAGTTCAGTAGGTTTGGTTTAGTAAGATTAGTTCAGTAGAGTTAGTTTAGTAGGTTTGCCTTAGTAGGATTAGTTCAGTAGAGTTAGTTCAGTAGGGTTAGTTTAGTAGAGTTAGTTCAGTAGGTTTGGTTTAGTAAGATTAGTTCAGTAGGGTTAGTTTAGTATAGTTGGATCAGTAGCTTTGGTGTAATAAGATAAGTTGAGTAGGGTTGCTTCAGATGGGTTAGTTTAGTATAGTTAGTTCAGTAGGGTAAATCAGGTAGGATTGGTTAAGCAGGGTTAGTTTAGATGGGTTGCTGCTTACAAATTCTGTTTACATGCTACAAGTTTGAACTTGTCATGCTTAAAATCTAATCAAAGGAGAAGGATTTGTAATGTGACAAACTCCACAAGGATTTCAAGCAAAGATTTACAGCAAAATTAGTTTTATTGATGTCTTAGATCTATATAATTTCCCAAACAGAGTCGGGTAATGATTTGGATATGCTACTACTATTATTTTCAGAGAGCTTTTCATATCTGGTATGTAGCTTGAGTGTGATTTATTTCAAGCAATTTCAAAATCGCAAGTCACCCAAAGCTCAAGTTCAGTTAACAAACAAACAAACAAACAAACAAACAAACAAACAAATATTATATATATATATATATAACCCACAGACCTACAAGGAAGCAAAATGTGATGATACAGTCGTTCAAACTACTGTGTAAAGTTAGAATTACATTTACAGTATAGCCCTTACTGTTTTCCACACTGATTTATGTAATCTTTGACCTACTGTGTTATTGACAGTTACAATACACAAGTATATAACAACAATTTTTTTTTATAAACCTGTGTTTTGTTTTAAATTGTTTGATATACATGAGAACAGAGTATTTTTGTACATTTTTCGACAAAAGATCAAAAGTTAAACCATAAACACAAATTTTCACAGCCTTCTTTGCTCATATTTACCAAGTGTGTCAGTATTTGTGGAGGACACTGTATATATCATTTACATTTACATTTATTCACTTAGCAGACGTTTTTATCCAAAGCGACTTACAAATAAGCAAAGTGATATATCAAGCAGGGAACAATACAAGTAGTGCTACTATACAAAATCTATTAATTGAATACCAGAGGAAGCAAAGTGCACAGAGTAGAGGTGTAAGTGCGTTGTGTGTGGGTTTTTTTTTATTTTATTTTTTTTCTAGGAGTTGGTTAGGTTTTCACGGAAGAGGTGGGTCTTTAGCTGTTTTTTGAAGATAGTGAGAGATTCTGCAGTCCGGATTGAGATCAGAAGTGCATTCCACCACTGGGGAACGGTATGCGTGAAGGTTCTGGAAAGGGACCTTACGCCTCGCTGAGTGGGAACTACTAAACGTTGGTCGCTAGTCGATCGCAGATTGCGAGAGGGAACGTAGGCCTTCAGGAGAGAGTTGAGGTAGGAGGGTGCTGTTCCTGACAAAGTCTTGTAGGTGAGCATCAAGGCCTTGAACTTGATGCGGGCAGCTACAGGAAGCCAGTGGATGGAGATGAAGAGGGGTGTGACATGGGTTGTCTTGGGCTGGTTGAAGACAATGCACGCTGCAGCATTCTGAATCATCTGAAGGGGTTTGATGGAGCTGGCTGGGAGGCCTGAAAGAAGTGAGTTGCAGTAGTCCAGTTTAGAAATAACAAGAGCCTGGACTAGTATCTGTGTAGCCTGTTTGGTGAGGTATGGTCGGATTTTCTTGATGTTGTACAGGATGAACCTACAGGACCTTGCATTTGCTGAGATGTGGTCTGTGAGTTTACTGTGAGTAAATATCAGTGAGTAAGCTGCATAGATCAGTTCTGAAATTACACAGGAAATACAGCAATACACAGTACATCATATTGTCTGGAAAAACTCATGTTTTTCATCTCATTGTGTACAATCCCAATTCCAAAAAATGTTGGGAGAGAATGGAAAAGTCTAATTAAAAAAATAAATTAGGAGTGATTTGTAAATGTACAGTGAGGGAAAGAACTATTTGATCCCCTGCTGATTTATGTACTCTCCACCATGGCCAAGACCAAAGAGCTCTCCAAGGATATATATTCCAACACTTTGAGAACAACATTCCCCAAAGACAAATTGGTAGGATTTTGGGCATTTCATCTACTACACTGCACAATATAATAAAAAGATTTAAGGAATCCAGTCAAATCTTGGTGCGTAAAGGGCAAGGCCGAAAACCACTTCTAAATGCATGTGATCTCCGATGCCTCAGACGTCACTGTCTTAAAAACAATCATGAGTAATCCATGTAATGGATATCCTAATGTGACCGTGGATTTAGATCTACCACCAGGACCCAGACCATAATCAGACCATTTACCACTTGGTTACACTAACATGGACTCAGGAATACTTTGGTAAACCTTTATCAGTCAACACCTTCGCCGCTGCATCCACAAATGCAAATTAAGGCTTTACTATCCAAAGCAGACGCCATACATCAACCCTGTCCAAAAGTGCCGCTTACTTCTCTGGGCTTGGTGTAATCTGAGATGGACCGTTGCACAGTGGAATTGTATTTTGATGTCTGACGTGTCAACAATTCAAATAGTTTTTGGACAAAACAGCTCTTGTTTTCTTCGGGCCAAAGGGGAACAGGACCATCCAAGCTGTTATCAGCGTCAAGTCCAAAAGCAAGCGTCTGTCATAGTATGGGGGTGTGTCAGTGGACATGGCATGGGTAACCTCTACATCTATGAGGGCAACATTAATGAAGAAAGATATGTACACATTTTGGAGCAACATATGCTGCCATCCAGAGCAGAACAACGCCAAACCACATTCTGCCCAGATTACAAGTGCATGGTTGCATAAGCAGTGAATGTGGGTGCTAGCATGGCCTGCCTGCAGTCCTGACCTGTCTCTGATTGAGAATGTGTGGACATTATGAAGCTTAAAATAAGGCAATGAAGGCCCTGTACAGTTGCGCAGCTGAATAAATGCATAATGGATGAATGGGGAAAATTCTGCTTGCTAAACTTAACCAACTGGTGTCTTCAGCAGCCACATCCTGTTAGTCTTAAAGTAAATCCTGTCTCCATTCTTGTCTCACTTTCATACCCAAAATATCTGACATGTCACACAGGCCCATGTAGCCCAGACTGAGAACAGGGCTATTTTTGGAGCTAGAGTGGTGTCTGGTGGAATCAGCAGCAGTTATGAGGGGAGAGCTCTGAAAGCTTTTCAGCCCTCATTGAATATGTGTGCACAATGACAGATGCAGGTATTTCTTTTGAACAGTATGCACCTGCTGAAAAGTAATTTAGGCCTTACTACAGACTCCTATTGAATAAATGAAATGTAATGAAATGAAGATCACAGGAGCAGTGCGGTATAGGGCTGTGCTTGCTGTAATTTGAAAAATCTGTTATGATTATTGCATTGACAGCTGGTATAACGTGACTGTTGTCTGAAAAAAATTATTGGCAAAAGACACAGATTTTGAGTAATCCATGAAGTTTTAAAGAAAGATATATTCTTATTGACAAAACATATTTAAAAAAAAACAACAACCACATTTAAGTATAAAGTTCCATAGGAAATCAGATTCCATCACATCTTTACTTCTGAGAGACTCTGCCTCTCTAAGATATTCTTTTTTATACCTAATCATGTTACTGACCTGTTGCCAATTAACCAAATTAGTTGCAAAATGTTCCTCCAGCTGTTTCTTTTTAGCAACACTAACTTTTCCAGCATTTTGTTGCCCTGTCCCAACTTTTTTGAGACATGTTGTGGCCATCAAATTCAAAATTACCTTAATTTTTCCTTCAAATGGTAGCTTTCACCAGTTTAAACATTTGATATGTTCTCTATCTTCTGTTGTGAATAACATATGGGGTTATGAGATTTGCAAATATTGCATTCTCTTTTTATTTACATTTTAGACAGCATACCAACTTGTTTGGAACTGGGGGTGTAAATAAAAGACTTGGATGGGATGATATAGCAGAAACGGGCTGGATTATGATGGTCAAGACACTAGGGACTTTTTCAGTGTGTTTTGACACACACATACATGCAAACTGCTACGAGCGACGAGAGAAGCCTGTCAGATGGAGTATGTCATACTTTTACACGCTTCACTGAGTAAGTGTTTCATTGTGTACAGTGTAATCCTATTCTCATGCAGGCATAACGTACAATACAACATTCAATAGCATCACCTTAGTGCCAATATGCTTAACTAATAATTAATGTCTGTAAGCTGACATGGTGAATAAAATACTAGTCCCAGCCAAGCCTCATCACCCAGCAGCTGACAATGAACATTAGCCCTGAAAGAAAGAATCGATTTGCATTCTTCCACAGGAGAACAGAGATTGCTGAAAGCGAGCGTCTCTGACGATGACGTGTAAGACTGGCCAGTGTAAACAGCAGCCATATTGACCTGCTCAAGGATCCTGCTTAATTAGAAATGCGCCCTGGCGGATAGTTGAAACACTTCATTAATAAGTGTAGATTGATTTACACTGAGCAGGGATGGTGCAGTATGATCTCTCATTATTTTCAGTTGTGCACTGCAGGGATTGTCATGTTTAAAATCTACAGCCAACACATTAAACACACAATCATCCATTACTACTGAGGCATGGAGATAAAAAATAAAAAAAATACATAAAAGAAACACAACCAAACCAACTTGCCACTATTGCAACCAATCTTTCACTCATAAAACACAAATAATTATAATAACATTTAGACCTCAATTCTTGAAACTGACTGATCAGTTTGTGTTTATTGCATGGCAGCAGCACAGACTGTAATGATGTCTGTACTTCAAATCACTTAGGTTATTATTAATGTTTAATTACATATATAAAGCAATGCATAATAAAATTTCACTGTATCTTAGCAACCCTCAATCTGATCTATAAAGGATTGTGACAACACTTAATTGTCCTGTCAGTTAGATTTCTTATGTGCCTTTATGCCACTGTCATAAACTGTGAATTCTTTTAAGTTGGATGCCAAAATACCCTTAATTAACCCCTAAAAGGTAAATTACATGTTTGCACATAGATAACATACACAGGGACATGAATTCTCTTATGATTGTTTGTGCATTCAGTGACATGCAGTGGAAATGTGCACTCACACACACACACACACACACACACACACACACACACACACATACACACACAAGTGTCCAGTGATGAGTTCATGAATTAAACACTGGGGTTTATTTTCTTACAACCTAATATGCACACATCAATTTTATTTGCTATACACTGAGGGCATTTGGGTTTTAGGTCAAAAGATGGATATGGACAATAGATCAGAATATCAGCTTTTATTTCCTTATATTTACATATAGATGTGTTAAACAACTTAGAACATGTCATCTTTTGTTTGAACCCACCCATTTTTCAAGTGATCAAAAAAATATTGGAACATGTGATAGCTCTGGATGTCTACTCTTGGTTTGAGCCCTGGGTTTTGCCTTTGAAGATTTTTGTTGTTAAAAGGATAAACCAACATCAAAACCAGAGAGCTGTCTATGAAAAACAAGCCATATAGAGGTTGAGAAAAGAGGGAAAACTGATCAGAGCCATTGCACAAGCATTGCACTAACAATAACTAACTTACTAAGTCCATACAACAAGATGCAAAACACTCATCAGTAGTAAAGAATGGGAAGGCCAGATAGGAATTTGGAAAGAAATACAGATATGAGCTATAAAAGTTCTGGTACCAAAATTAACCTCTACTAAAGTGATGGAAAGCCCAATGTGTGAAGAAAGAATGGCTCTGCTCATGATCCAAAACATACGAGCTCATCTGTCAAGCCCAGTGGAGGTAGTGTCATGGCTTTGTTTTTGCATAGCTTCTTTTGGACAGGCTTAAATCTCTTTATTTATGATGTAGCTCATAATGGTACAATCAGAATAAATTTACATTAACATTGAGAAATGCATCCAAATTAATGAAGAGGAACTTTATCATGCAGCAAAACAATTATCCAAAACACACTATCATCGCAAGAAAGGACTTTATTAGGGGGGAAATTGGAATATTTTAGACTGCTCAAATCAATCATCAGACTTTAACCCAACTGGCCAGCATTTCACTTCCTGAAGAGGAAACTGAAGCAAGAAACAGTCTAAAACAATCAACAACTGAAACAGTAAACAGCTGCTGTAAAAGTATGGAAAAGCATCACAAAAGAACAATGCAACAGTTTGCAGTTTACAATGCAACAGATTCACTGACTTCATGCAGTTATTAGAAGCAATGATTATGGAACCAAATATTAAGTGTTATTTGCTTAAACTGATTATTTGTTCCAATACTTTTGCTCACCTAAAAAATTGGGTGGTCTGCCACTAAAGGTGCCATGATCTTAAAAAAAGGTAGTCTTTGGTGCTTCCCAAATGTCCACAAAATGTCAGATATTAGTATTCTTTTGGCGAATCACCTGGCCCCACCTACCAACCAACACACAGACGGATTCTGAGTGACTTAATCATCTTACACAATTGTAGAAATAAAGCTATGGCATGCGAGGACTATTGGGAAGGTCACAAGGTTTGTTGTGTCACATAATTAGTCAACTGATTGAACTGTGCTCTCCTTTCCTCAAAATCCATCACATTGCAATTCAAGCAGACAAAGCAATAGAAGCAACAGCTGCTCTATAGCTTTTTTCAATTATCATTGGAACAAGCCAGTAAAAAACTATTAAAAAGTTTATCAACGAGTTAAAATGACCTGGGGAAAAAATAAACATCAAATAAAGGCACTTAGTGTGGAAACCACATGGCTCAGACATAAGCGAGTGCAGTAGAACAAAGCCTTGCCTGTTGAACATAATTTGAAGAAAGATGATTGAATAGATCAAGAAAATCACAACTACTCAATTCAAATTAAACAATTCAGTCTATATGTTTAGCTCTACCTTTCTCTCTCACCCTCCTTAAACAGCAATGCCATCAGCATTCCACAAAGCTCTCCTGGGGCAGCCTGTTTAGAGTGAAAAGGATGGGAGATGTGGGCTGAGCTCACATCTTAAATGGTGTTCTTGACAGAACTATTGAAATACAGACCGAGGTATTTTTTTCCCCCTCAGAAAACCTTCAGGAGCATGCCGATGAAGACATGGCAGGAAACTGCAGCATGGTGTATTTTTTTAACACTTGAAATCTGACATATCAGAGTAACTGGGTAGAGGAATGTGTATCTGAAGGACAGATTTAGAGAAAAACGCAACAGCTGGGAGTGGACTTAATCCGGTTTCATGCTTATTAGTGACATTGAACAATCTGTGTTCTTAATTAAGAAGGACCCTTTTCTCTGTCTGACAGCTAGGTCTCTGAGTTTTTGAGAGCTTGCATACAGTACCTGGAAAGGAAATTGTATAGTGACATTTTTCTCCTAGCTGAAAGGAGACATTAAGAGAAACAGCAATGAAGAAGAGAAGGCAATATAAATAGGTACAATCTGCATATGCATTTGCATTAATAAGCTTTCTTTAGGAGTCAGACAGAGAGAACGACTGACCCCCAATTATGTATAACGCAAAGCAATAACTGATTACAATGGGCTTTCAGACAACCACCTACATCCCCATTCCGAAAAAGTTGGGACAGTATGGAAAATGCAAAAACAAACAAACAAACAAAAAGGGTCATTTGAAATTTCAATTCACCCTGTACTATAATGAAAACACATTATTTGATGTTTTACTTCGTGAAATTTATTTATTTTTGAAAATATACACTCATTTCAAATATGATGACTGCAACACACTCCTAAACAGTTAGGACAGTTGACAGTTGACTTTGTAACATCTTTTTATTTTATTTTAATAACACATTAAATATTTGGGCACTGAAGACATATATACACACCAGCCAAACTGCTTACAGCTGAGGGCAATACCAAAACAGCATATTGGTGACGTCATGTCTCCGCCCCGTCTTGTCATGTGTTGTCGAGTCACGTGTGTTATGGTATTGCCCGCAGCTGTTAACAGTTTGGCTGGTGTGTATATATACCGGGAGCCATGACACACACAACGTGGATAATTAGATATAGAGTTGGAATTAGATAGCAAATATAGTTAAGAGTCTTAGTTCATGCCATGTGTCTTAATTCTTGTTCATGTTTCTTAGCCATAGTCCATGTCTGAGTTCATGTCAAGGCTTGTTAGCATTTCTTCGTGTGTTTTCCCTGATGAGGGGGTGTGCATGAAGCACAAAACGACTGATCTGAAGAATGTAGTGTGAGCGCGTTAGATTTGTGACCTGTTGGGTAATTTCATTTGTCCGATGTGACAAGGCTAAATGTTTTGGCGGCATGAAACTCGTTAGCCCTTAAAAATCCATCAATTAGCCGCATCACTGTTTAAGCCGCAGTGTTCAAAGCGTGTGAAAAAAGTAGCGGCTTATAGTCCGGAAATTACGTTAATCAGATATTTACAAAAATGTGAGGGGTGTACTCACTTTTGTGAGATACTGTGTACGGTGAGGGAAAGAAGTATTTGATCCCCTGCTAATTTTTTTACGTTTGTCCACTGACAAAGAAATGATCAGTCTATAATTTTAATGGTAGATTTATTTGAACAGTGAGAGACAGAATAACAACAAGAAAATCCAGAAAAACGCATGTCAAAAATGTTATAAATTGATTTGCATTTTAATGAGGGAAATAAGTATTTGACCCCCTCTCAATCAGAAAGATTTCTGGCTCACAGGTGTCTTTTATACAGGTAACAAGCTGAGATTAGGAGCACACTGTTAAAGGGTGTCCGCAGAAACAAATCAAGACAAATCAATCAATCAGATTCCAAACTCTCCACCATGGCCAAGACCAAAGAGCTCTCCAAGGATGTCAGGGACAAGGTTGTAGACCTACACAAGTCTGGAATGGGCTACAAGACCATCGCCAAGCAGCTCGGTGAGAAGGTGACAACAGTTGGTGCGATCATTCGCAAATGGAAGAAACACAAAAGAACTGTCAATCTCCCTCGGCCTGGGGCTGAATGCAAGATCTCACCGAGTGGAGTTGCAATGATCATGAGAACAGTGAGGAATCAATCAACCCAGAACTACATGGGAGGATCTCGTCAATGATCTCAAGGCAGCTGGGACCATAGTCACCAAGAACACAATTGGTAACACACTACGCCGTGAAGGACTGAAATCCTGCAGCGCCCGCAAGTCCCCCTGCTCAAGAAAGCACATACACATTCCCGTCTGAAGTTTGCCAATGAACATCTGAATGATTCTGAGGACAACTGGGTGAAAGTTTTGTGGTCAGATGAGACCAAAATGGAGCTCTTTGGCATCAACTCAACTCGCCGTGTTTGGAGGAGAAGGAATGCTGCCTATGACCACAAGAACACCATCCCCACCTTCAAACATGGAGGTGGAAACATTATGCTTTGGGGGTGTTTTTCTGCTAAGGGGACAGGACAACTTCACTGCATCAAAGGGACAATGGACGGGGCCATGTACCGTCAAATCTTGGGTGAGAATCTCCTTCCCTCAGCCAGGGCATTGAAAATGGGTCGTGGATGGGTATTCCAGTATGACAATGACCCAAAACACATGGCCAAGGAAACAAAGGAGTGGATCAAGAAGAACCACATTAAGGTCCTGGAGTGGCCTAGCCAGTCTCCAGACCTTAATCCCATAGAAAATCTGTGGAGGGAGCTGAAGGTTCGAGTTGCCAAACGTCAGCCTCGAAACCTTAAAGACTTGGAGAAGATCTGCAAAGAGGAGTGGGACAAAAACCTTCCTGAGATGTGTGCAAACCTGGTGGCCAACTACAAGAAATGTCTGACATCTGTGATTGCCAACAAGGATTTTGCCACCAAGTACTAAGTCATGTTTTGCAGAGGGGTCAAATACTTATTTCCCTCATTAAAATGCAAATCAATTTATAACATTTTTGACATGCGTTTTTCTGGATTTTCTTGTTGTTATTCTGCCACTCACTGTTCAAATAAACCTACCATTAAAATGATAGCCTGATCATTTTTTTGTCAGTGGGCAAGCGTACAAAATCAGCAGGGGATCAAATACTTTTTGATACTTTTATATATATATATATATATATATATATATATATACATATATATATTACTGCAGATTTTCCAAAATTTGGGCAAAGATGCCATATCTGACATCATAACAACATGCATTCAGACAAAGCCATCTTTGATTCAGGTTCGTCTAACATGAGTACTGGTAAAAGGTCTCATTTGCCAACAATCACTGTGAAAGACTATACAAAACAATTTCTTGGAATTGGAATTTTGCCACATCAAGTACCTTTTGGCAAACAGCTCAAAAAACTCTGCAAGTTGCAACACACAATTTGAACAAAGACACTGCAAAATCAACCATTTATGGCCACAACAATAATTTTAAAAATGCTGCAAATTCCTGTATGGATTGTCAAATGAACATTTAATAGAAGTCTTATACTATATTGAAAATATACCTTGGCTGATTGTTATTAAGTTGTGTTAATAATGTTAATTTGCAATCTTTGCAAAAAAATTCTGAAATTGTAGAAACATTTCAGTACAAAGTCAGAATCAAGGAGAACGTCGGGGTTACGTATGTAACCCTGTTCCCTGAGAAGGGAACGAGACGTTGCATTTAGCATAACAGTATGGGGAGCGCCTTGCGCGCGTGACCGGTATCTGAAGCTTGTGTAAAATCATGCCTCTACTTATAGGCCTGCCATGATCAGGTGACGTGGCAATTAAGCGCGTCGCATGATATATATATGGCACCTGTGAACCCCGCCGCCAGCCTCTATTATCTGAGACGAAGACGCAATTCACAGGCCTGCCCTGGTATGACAATGCTATGCAACGTCTCGTTCCCTTCTCAGGGAACAGGGTTACATACGTAACCCCGACGTTCCCTTTCAAAGGGAACTTCGACGTTGCATTTAGCATAACAGTATGGGGAACGGGAATACCCACTCCGTCATACCAAGGGTACGGCCTGTCCAAAAATACCGAAGCCCGAGGGTCACTGCAAGACACTCGAGCCCGGGGTGGAATGAACATCCAGGCTGTAATAACGAATGAACGTGTGTGGCGTAGACCACCCTGCGGCCGCACACACATCGTGCAAGGACACCCCTTTCGACAGAGCCTTCGAGGAGGCGACCGCCCTAGTGGAATGAGCTCTTATGCCTAGAGGCGTGGCGAGACCGCGCGCCTCGTAAGCGATAGAGATTGCTTCCACTATCCAAGTAGAGATGCGCTGTTTTGACACAGCGTCACCCCTACTGTCGCCACCAAAGCAGACCAGCAGCTGCTCTGACTTACGCCACTGGCCGGAGCGGTGGACGTAAGTGCAGAGGGCCCTTACCGGACACAGCAGGTGCAACCTCTCCTGTTCCGGTGTGAGGAACGGAGGAGGGCAGAAGGCCTGCAACACCACAGGGTGGGCAGCCGATGTAGGCACTTTAGGAATATAATCCGGCCTAGGGTACAGGAAGGCCTTGGCCAGTCCGGGGGCGAAGTCAAGGCAGGGGGGGCAACCGAGAGAGCTTGTAGATCCCCCACTCGCTTGAGAGATGTCAGGGCCAGTAGAAGAGCTACCTTTAGAGTCAGAAGCTTCTCCGAGGCTGACTCTAAGGGCTCAAATGGGGCTCCCGACAGACCTTCCAAGACCACAGAAAGGTCCCAAGAAGGTACCCGCGGCCTGCAGATGGGCCTCAACCGTCTGACACCGCGCGCAGAACCTCGGAGTTAGAGGATGCTGCCCCACAGAGGCTCCATTAACAGGGGCATGGCTGGCCGAAATGGCGGCCACATAAACCCCGATTGTAGAGAGAGCCAACCCTGCTGAAAAACGTTCTTGCAGAAACTCCAGGACTGTAGCCACTGTGCAGTTCACTGGGTTTAACTGACGTTCTTCACACCACAAGACAAAAAGCCACCACTTGAGCGCATACAATTTCCTTGTGGATGGTGCTCTAGCGTTTAAAATGGTCTCTACAACCTCAGTTGTGAGACCAGAATCTATGAGCTGGTGCCCCTCAGGGGCCAGACCCACAGTTTCCATAGTTCTGGCCGAGGGTGATAGATCAGCCCTCCGGCTTGAGACAGTAGGTCCCTGCGGATGGGAATCTCCCAAGGTGTGCCGTCGAGCAGGGACATTATCTCCGAGAACCAAATTCGAGCTGGCCAAAACGGTGCTACTAGCAGCAGACGTAGATGGTCTTGGCGAACTCTTGCTAGAACTTGTGGGAGCAGAGCAATCGGGGGGAAAGCGTATAGACGTGACCTCGGCCACGTGTGCACCATGGCGTCCAGTCCCAATGGGGCAGGAGGAGTGAGGGCGAACCACAGCGGGCAGTGTGTTGTCTCCTCGGAGGCAAACACATCCACTTCCGCTCGTCCAAACCTCCGCCATATGGACTCCACCACTTGTGGATGGAGCCTCCACCCCCCGGGCCTCAGCCCCTGCCTCGACAGGATGTCTGCCCCCACATTCCGACTGCCCGGAATGTACATTGCACTCACTGACAAGAACTTCCCCTCCGCCCAGAGGAGGATTAGTTGCGCCTGCCTGAACAGGGGGCGTGAACGTAACCCTCCCTGGTGGTTGATATAAGAGACCACAGCTGTGTTGTCTGACACAACTAGCACACTGTGACCTCTCAACTGAGGGAGACAGAATTTCAGTGCTAGGAATACGGCCCGCATCTCTAGGCGATTTATATGCCACTTCAGATGAGGGTCGCTCCAAAGACCGTGAGCTGGACAGCCATTTAAGACTGCGCCCCAGCCTGTGAGGGACGCGTCTGTCATTACTGTCTTGCGGTAAGGGGACGCCCCTAGAGTGTGACCCGAGGCTAGGAACTGCGGGCACCTCTAAACACTCAGAGCACGTAGGCATCCTCGGATGAAACCCCTGACTCTTCAGCCACCACTGAAATGGTCTCATGTGCAATAGGCCCAACGGTATGACGTTGGCTGCTGCTGCCATAAGGCCCAACAGCCGCTCGTAAAAGCTGGAGGGGATGCCCAGACCCCGCTTTATCTTGCTCAAGGTTGATAGGATCGATTGTACGCGTGTTGGGGATAGAAACGCCCTCATTGTAGTAGAATCCCATATGACCCCTAGAAAAGTTGTCCTCTGCACTGGGGAAAGCATACTTTTCTTGAGGTTCAACCTGAGCCCCAAGCTCCTCATGTGGGCGAGAACAACATCTCGATGCTGAACCGCCTGTTCCCTGGATCGTGCCAGAATTAACCAGTCGTCCAGGTAGTTTAGTACACGGATGCCCTGGAGTCGCAAGGGAGCCAGAGCAGCATCCATGCACTTTGTGAAGGTGCGAGGGGATAAAGCCAGCCCGAAAGGAAGAACCCGAAATTGGTATGTGTTTTCTCCAAACGCAAACCTCAGGAACTTCCTGTGACTGGGCGATATTCCTATGTGGAAATATGCGTCTTTCAGATCTATCGTCACAAACCAGTCCTCGGACTGAATCTGTGGCATGATAAGTTTGAGCGTCAGCATCTTGAACCTGTGTGCCGAAGAGTACGGTTCAGATGACGCCAGATCCAAAATTGGCCGCATATTCCCATCTTTTTGCGGACCAGGAAATAATGGGCGCTGTAAAAACCTCCCTCCCTTAGAGAACGGGGTACACGTTCTATGGCCCCTTTGTCCAAAAGGGAGCTTATTTCCTTTGCTAACGTTGGGCTCTGCTCTGTGCTGACAGATGTCGTGAGCACACCACTGAACCGGGGGGGTCGAGCTCTGAACTGGACCCGGTAGCCCTTTTCTATGGTAGACAGAACCCATGGGGACACATTTAGCAGTAGTTTCTACGCTGCCAGATGGTCCTTCAGTAATGTCAGCTTTTCCGCATTTTGTTGGAGGGAAAGCATCAGATTTCCGCCGCCCTGTGACAGCTCGCTGACCAGAGAAGGCTGGAAATGTGGGACAGGCTCGGCCAGGGCAGGCCCTATAGTAGCACTGGGGGCTGGATTTCCCGGCCGCCTCATGTCCCCTGATATGTCCCTCCGTGACCCATCAGGACCGTTCCTTCCGTGCCTGCCTTGCCTTGATGATCATTCTCAGATCAGGCCTCCCAGCAGGCTGTGGCTGTGGCCGGCCGGTCACCCTGGCTTTCTGCAGGGGGAGGCGGGCCGCCACACTCGTCTTCTGCATCTCCCTCACGCCAACACTGGCCCGGGCTCCACTCATGGAGGCCCGTGCGAACTCGACACGACGGGGGAAGGAACCGGCTGAACGCCGCCGTTTGCTGTCTTGCGTCGCGAAACCTGTCGGAGATGGCATTGACTGCGGTCAGCAAGGAGACCCTATCCTTGTCCCCCATCCCTGACAGGTTGAGCCATAGGTGCCTCTCCGCCACAACCAGGCTACCCATTGAACGGCCGATATGACGAGCCGTTTGCTTGGTGGCCGAAGAGATAAATCTGTGGCGCGGCGCAGCTCTGCCACTGCCTCTGGCCCAATTCCCTCACCAGTATCCAGCTCACTCAGCAGGTCTGCCTGGTAGGCCTGCAACACTGCCATTGTATGCAGGGACCCACATGCAAGACCCGCCGCCGGATAGGCTTTGCCCACCAACCCCGAAGTGACTTTACACGGTTTAGACGGTAAGGTTGGCCTCCCTAAATTACCTGCCGTAGATGGAGAGAGGTGGCTCGCAAGCGCCTCCTCCACCTTTGGCATCACCGAATAGCCGTGCTGCGCACCCCCCACGATGGCTGTGTAATCAGACTTTGCGGGGTTATAAACACGGCTAGTGTAAGGTTTTCTCCAGAAGCGTGAAATCTCATCATGCACTTCTGGGAAAAAGGGGAGTTTTCTGTAGTGTGAGGGAGCTTTGTGTTTACGTTCACTGGAGAGGAACCGCTCATCCAGCCTGCTACGAGCCACTTCCTCTTCCCCAGGCCAGTCTAGATTCAACTTCTGGACCGCCCTAATGATCACCTCAAGCAGCTCTTTATATGCCTGAGAGCTGCTGTCAGTTATTGGGGAAAAGGCGCCCTCTACCGCCTTCTCAGAGTCAGCGAGGGTGTTTTGGCTTTGCATAGGGGAAGGAGGAGTCGCAACGCGAGCTCCAAAGTCAGGCGGAGAGCCGGACCCGGAAGACAGAGCAAGAGATAGAGCTGCGCTCGTCTCAGGCTCCTCTTCCAAATCCATACACGAACCCCAGGACCTGAGACGGCTGGCTGCCTCGACAGCGGCCAGCCCAGACCCACGAGGCTCTGAGACCCAACTCCCATCAGGTGAGAAGAGAGCGAGCCGAGATCGTGAAACGTTCACAATGCTGACAGTCAGACCCCTCGAGGGCTGCTGTAGCATGCGCTACGCCCAAACACTTCACGCAGAAAGCGTGTCCGTCTCCTCCCGTGATGAAACGGGGGCAAGGCGTAACACACTCTCTGAACTTTCCCTCGCTCATTTTTTGCTCTTTCCTTTACTTTTCTTAAAAGGGGATAGAAAAGTTGAGAGATTTTGAGAAATACCGAGGAGAAATGAAGCGTTTCTGTTCTTTACCACAAACCACAGACATGCAGTCTCGCTGAAGATAATAAGGCTGGCGGCGGGGTTCACAGGTGCCATATATATATCATGCGACGCGCTTAATTGCCACGTCACCTGATCATGGCAGGCCTATAAGTAGAGGCATGATTTTACAGAAGCTTCAGATACCGGTCACGCGCGCATGGCGCTCCCCATACTGTTATGCTAAATGCAACGTCGAAGTTCCCTTTGAAAGGGAACTAAAGAGATGAAGCTACAAAATTTGGTTTTTTGGTCATTTAAAAACTTTACTACATAACCTATAGAGTGAATTAATGGTATGGAAATGTTTTTAACTGGTTGTATGTTTTATGGATTTATGATTGTACGTTGCAACTTTGTAAAATTGTATATGCAAACTCGGATGCCTATATTGGCCAGGACACTCCTGTAAAAGAGATTTTGAATCTCAGTGAGTCTTTTTTCCTGTTTAAATAAAGGTTAAATAAAAACAAACAAACAAATAAGTAAAAAGAAATAAAAAAAAAATTAAGACATATATCTGTTTTGGGACAAATCCACAGAGTACCTGCATTTGTCAAAACAACATGTTCATAAATAATGTACATAGATATTAATGATAAGGTTTACAATTTCCTTTGCAGCTCCTCACTACATCTGCTTACCTCTACTGTGAATATGGCCTAATATATGGCCTAATATAAGGCCTGGCTCACTGTATGTAATGTATTGATCTCCCTGTTTATGCATGCAAATAGAGGAGAATGTTTCTATGCATTCCATGTTATGCATGCCCATGGTTTACAGGCATCTTTGTGCAGGCCTACTCATTAGTCCTACACATCAAATGTAATTTTATTCTGCGGCGACATTTCTTTTTCACTGTAACAATCACTACTGGTCTACAGCTCAGGATCGAAAACACACTACCATTTTAACAGCAAAATGGCCACGTTTACAGTGTGTTCCTCAATGAAACACATTTGGGCAATTTCACTACAGCATTTCAGTGTGGCAGTGTAGGAGTTGCAGAGATGCATTGTTGTTGTCACAAAAGCACATTTGGGACTGAAATTACCTCACTAAAATGGCATGTTTTGAAAAGAGATGGGTAACCAGTGAAAAGGTGACTAACTGATGGTAGCAATTTCCCCAATCTATTCTTATCCAAAAAAGCAAAGAAACATTTGCACAAATAGGTCACACTGGAAATTGCTGGACAACTAGAAAAAAAAGCAAAGCTGAGTAGGAGCTAATTCGAGGGAGAAAAATAGTAAAGGAGCTGTAAGACCAACAGACAGACAAGCTATGGTGTCTAACCAGCACTGTCTATTTGGGAGGAGAGAAAGAAAGAAAGCAATTGGGGCAGTGGTAGCTCAGTGATTAAGCTATTGATAGGAAGATCTATTGATAGGAAGGTCATAACAGTACAATCCCAGTACCGCGAAGTTGCCACTGTTAAACCTCAACTGTGAATTTCTGTAAATGAGATAAACATAGGATAACGGCATCTATCAAATGCCATAAATAACTGTAAATAGGTAGAAAGGATCAAAATGAATGTTTCTTTGTAGTTAGTCTGTGTAACAGAGGCTGACAATTAATAATGACATTAAATCTTGGAGGAGGGAAAAGAGAGAGAAACAAGTTCTGGGCTTAAAGCATTAGATAATTTCAGTGTATTACCCAGTGGGCTATTAAGAAATAAATAATGCATTATGCAGCATGAAACAAATTTCTTACATTAAAGAGGTTAAATGTTAACTCAGTGTCAGATAACCTTGTGCTGTATTTTGAAATAAACTTTCTTAGATGCATACTTTCTCACTAACATTTCAGTGATGTATACTTCTGTATAATATAATGTCTGATTATTGTAGAGTTTTTTTTTCTAATCAACCGGGTATCCCAAAAGTCTCCATAAATAGGGGAAATTAACACTTTTTAGCCTAGTTTCTTCCAAATTTTTTCATACTTTATATGATATTTTTTCTGATAGTCTTTAAGAATGCCTTTGACAAAAGAAGTACGTATCTGAAAGTACGTATTTGAAATCATTATAATGGCTGTATCGGTAAGCTGTCACAAGGTTGCAATAGACTTTTTACAGGAAACATGGCGAGCATATTACACACCACATTGCTGACGAACTTATTAACAAATTCAAAAAGACTGGAAGTGTTGCGGATCAACCAAGAAGTGGATGGAACCTGGACACAATTTAGCCATAATAAATCAAAACCACAAGAGCAGTGTTCAGAGCTCAACACTGGGATTCTCATTCACCTCAATCAATTGACTCTAAACACTAAATTATTCCTGCCAGCAATCTGTTATCATAGGAAAATCACCCACATCACATAGAGGTAATCGATTGGCACCTGCGCTGGTCATCAGCGATAACAGTCAGCTCAGTGGATAATTTTCAGATAATCTGAGCAGCCCAGACCTTCTTCACTCTCGCTTATGGGCTGCAGATAATAAGATTAAAGCCACACAAATTAGTCGATTAAATTACGCTGATGTAGAGAAGGAACAAGATAAGCTTGTGTTCACATAGTGATGAGTTTTCCTGATGGCTCTGTGTATCATATGGTGTAACTTCAGCTTAGAAATGTGTTGTATCAATTTAGCCAATTCATTTGTCAATTTGAGAATCACTTGCGAGTCCCTTGATAAGCCTCACTGTCTGGTGCTGACAAAACATTTACTAATGCTAATAAACTATTATTATTATTTGTGTGTATGTATATTATTCTTCTTCTACTTCTTTTCGTCTTCCTCCTCTTCTTCTTCTAATAATAATAACTACTGTATTATTAGTAGTAGTATTTTTTAAATTATTATTATTATTATTATTATTATTATTATTATTATTGTATGAGCTATTGTATATTCATATTGAGAATCAAATTATGTGCTCCATGAATACTGACATGTTTATAACAAAGCTGCATTGTGCATAAAAAAAGTAAAGTGGCTATTAAGGAAAAAATTAAACCATATTAAAAAAATCCTCCTATAACACCTTCTAAGCAGACTACAGTAATGAGAGTTGAGTAGTTGTTACACTTCAAATAACAGATGTGTCTATAAGGGCCATGGGACATTTAAAAAAAAAAAATTACAGCAGAACATGCTTAGGCTTAGGCAGATTAACAGAATTTATTTTATTATGGATGAAATATTTAGTAAGAGAGATAATAGAAAATCATAAGTAAAGCATCAAGCACTTAGCTGAAACACAACAAGCCTGTTTTAGGCCAATATACAAAAATCAGTATTAACATTAAAACCACTGTCAGGTGACATGAATAACATTGATAATCTTATTTCAATGGCACCTGTCAAGGCAACAGTTATGAACACACAGGTGCATTGCAGTGCATAACTGCAGATCGGTCAGAGTGCTCAAGTCCATTGACAAAAGCACCTACAATGGGCACATGAATCTGGGCAATGTTCTGCTGGGAAATCTTGGGTCCTGGCATTTATGTGGATGTTATTTTGACACGTACCACCTACCTAAACATTGTTGCAGACCAAGTACACCCCTTCATATCAACAGTATTCCATAATGCTAGTGGCTTCTTTCAGCAGGATAATGCACCCTGCCACACAAAAAATTTTCAAAAAATTTACAGGAATGGTTTGAGGAATGTGACAAACTGGTGTTGACTTGGCCTCCAAATTCCCCAGATGTCAATCTGATCAAACATTTGTGGGACTTGCTGGACAAACAAGTCCGATCCATGTAGGCCCCATCTCACAACTTACAGGACTTAAAGGATCTGCTGCTGAAATGGTAAATGTGCACTTATATAGCACTTTTATACTGTGTCTCATTCACATTCCGAAGCAACTTGGGGTTCAGTGTCTTGCCCAAGGACACTTCATTTCATGTCATTTGGAGCCACCCGGGCCAGGAACCGAACCGCCGACCCTATGATTAGTGAACAACCCGCTCTGCCACAGCCGTCCACAGTCTTTACAGGTCAGAATCGTTTTGTTGCCACAAGGGGGACCTACACAAGGTGGTTTTAATGGTATGGCTGATTGGTGTACACTCATGTACAGAAAACAGAGAACAACTAACAACAGCCACCTTCTCATTGTACCTGAGGCTTAAAAAAACTTTTTTTTTTTTTTTTTTTTGCCAATTCTTAAATTTAGTATGGTATGATGGTACAGTGGGTAGCATGGCCTCCTCAAAACTTGAGGGTCCCCAGTTCAACCCTGAGTTCAGGTTAACTGTGTAGATTTCCTCGGTGTTCCCTGGTTCCCTTTCAAAGGGAACTTCACCTTGCATTACCTGAACACTGAGGGAAACACCCTTGCTCTTGACCAGTATCTGAAGCCTGTGTAAAATCAAGCCGAATTTATAGGCCTGCCATGATCAGGTGACTTGGCAATTAAGCGCGTCGCAGGATATATAAATGACACCTGTGAACCGTGCCGTCAGCCTTATTATCTTCAGCGAGACTGCATGTCGTTCATTTGTGTAACGAAAATAAAAAGACACTTCATTTCCTCTCTATCTTTTCTCAGGACTTTCCCAAACTTTGGACTTTTCTATCCCTTTAAAAAAAGAGAAGAAAAAAAAGGAATGCACAAGAGAGAAAAGTATGAGTGAGAGAATTCAGGAAATGTGTTTGAGTGCACACACTCATTCAATTTTGCAGCCTGGATATACAGTCCAACCCAGGCTCAAGTGTCTTGCAGTGACCCTCGCGCATGGATCTTTTTGAACAGGCCATACCCTCAGTATAATGGAGTAGGTATTCTCGTTCCCACAGTCTTCAGCTAATACAACGTGGAGTTCCCTTTGAAAGGGAACGTCTGGGTTACACATGTAACCCTGGTCCTGAGAAGGGAACGAGACGTTGCGTAGCTTTGTCATACTGGGGCATGCCTGTGAATTGCGTCTTCGCTTCAGATAATAGAGGCTGATGGCGTGCTTCACAGGTGTCATTTATATATCATGCGACATGTTCGTCATGTCACCTTATCACGGCAGGCCAATAAATTAGGAATGATTTTACATAATCTTCAGATACTGTTCATGCGTGAGGGTGCTTCCCACAGTGTTCAGCTAACACAACGTCTCGTTCCCTTGTCAGGGAACAGGGTCGTAACCCAGACGTTTCCTCCTATGCCCCAAAACATGCCAGTGAATTGGTGACTCAAAAAAGGTCCTTAAACAGGCTCTGGATGCACTGCAAACTGGACCTGGATAAGAGTGTGTGAAATCGCTGCAAAGATCAACTTGATGCTTTTCACTTCGATGGATTTAAATATGAATTATTTGAGAACACATGAATATTCACCATAGTGGTTTCAGAAAAGCTGTGTCTGATATCATGGAGTCTATAGAAGAAATGTGACAATGAGCTTTTTTCATCCTCAAATCTAATTCTAAACTTTGCTTTTTTCAGTGGCTAATCTGAAAATGAAAGCTGAGTTGGCTGTAGTAATAGGATTGTAAACAAACTAAGTGAGAGATTCAAGCCTCCTTGGCCTCCTTCTGCCTGATGACTTAAACCCACAACATAGCACATGAATGCTGTCACTAAGCCCCAAGTAGTGTCTAATGAGGGCAGCACTTCCTTACCTTACAAATGTAGTCTTTTTTCAACTTTGCATTATTTACAAAGCAGATTCCTGAGAGACTGATGGAGGTGATGTTAAAGGAAATACTTCAGCTAAAGGAACTTTCTTCAAGCTTGACACTAATTATACTTCTGTACATCTGAAAACAAGGAACATATATTATGAGTAATGCATATTACTAGAGTTATGGGTGAGTGCAGGTTGTGACATGAGTAATTTACATGTTAAAAGTTCCATAAAGCATTGGCATAAATGACATGAATAACCTCTGTCTGCAGCTGTGTCAAGCTTTGAGCAGAACAGCACTTCAAGTAGATTATATTTCGTTGAACATCCAGGCAGGCAGCGTTGCAATTACAGATATTTGTTAGGCTCGAGTCATGAAGCAAATGTGGCCATTAATCTAATACGGCTCACTGGAGTGCTCCTGCAACAATTATCAATCATGAGTAGCAAATAAATTGCCAGGAAATAAACGAAAGTGCTCTATCAAACTGAGCTCTATCAAACTTTAATCTGCAAGGTTCTTCTAACATGTGGTCTATACTGACTGCCAAAAATTCAACAACGCAGTGGTTTAATGCAGCAGAATTCCTTCAAGTTCACACACATTTCTTTTGCTTTCATATCTGTACTCATAATCCGAGGAAGAATCCAAGCATGAGAGTGTTCAATGGTTTGTGAGTGAGGAGGATGAATTTGAGAGCAGAACCAATATATATAGGAGCAGCAACTTTCTGATTGTAAATACAGTTTTGCGCATTAGCAGGATAGATATGAACATGAAAACTTTTGTGCTTTTACCTTTTAACAGCAAATAAAACAACCACAACAAAAAAAAAACACCAGTGTTCATCTTGAACACCAAGGGGCACATAAACTCTTTGGGGCAAATAATAATGGTAGCTAAATGATAAATAAATCATGAACCAAATAATTTTACTTGCAGGTTAGAAGATGAAACTACACTTAAAAAAAATTATTGTGCACTGTGTATGTGAAGGGCCCAATCGCCCTTCAACCCACACACACACACACACACACACACACACACTCGCACCCTCATGCGCACCCCCTGCACACCGAGTAACTTGAATAAAATCCCCTGTGTCCACGATTTGTTTGAATTGTTCGATGCGGGGGAAACGGGGGAACCAGGATTGGATTAACGCACTTCCTCGCATGCTGTAGATAAAATGACCTTTATTTTCTTGTTGAAATGAAACCTTACTATTGAACTTAACGAAAAAAGGCGTATTGTGAATTGGCATGCAGGAGCGTGGTCAAAAAAGGTGTGCTTCCCAGCTCTCCATTTCCATCCACCTGTTGGAAGGTTAACCCACGTTATATGCAGCTCCCACCCCACACATGACCCATGAACAAATGTACGTGTACACAGTGGACACTTTTAGGTATACAGTGTAGTTATACAGTTACTGACTGTAGTCCATCTCCTGCTATATACAATTTATCAGTAGTCCAACCAGATGGTTTTTGGATGGTGGTCTATTCTCAATGCAGCAGTGACACTGACATGGTACTCATATGGAAGTATGGAGTGTAGCATGGTGATGGAATAAGTAAACACTTAAGAAACAATCTATAAACCAAAAAATAATGGATCAGCTGTGGTTTTATTTCACTGATTGATGAGGTGCAGAGACGCTGAAATAGAGCAACACAATCATTAATTGTACACCTACAAACTGCATCTATACTGTACATAGTAGATATTCCTAATAAAATGATCAATGAGTGTAGCTAAAAGGTATGCATATACAATAAAGTCTCCACTTTTACAGTCTTACACAGTGTATGTGCATGTGTATGTTAGAGTAGGGACTATAGGGCATGTAGAATTGACTGTAATCATTCACTGTAAAACATTTCTGGTGGTTAAACTTGGAAACAAAAGTTTCCATTGATTGCGATATTTGGGATCCCTCAAGCTTCAATTCCTTTGAGTTCGATACAAAAGGATGTTATTGCTTTCACATCCCTTATAGCAAGACGTTCCCTACTGTTACATTGGATGTCTGCTAAATACCCATCTATCTCTCAGTGGATAAAGGACGTGATGTTTTTTCTGAAACTCGAGAAAATACGATATACGATGAATGGATTTACAGATAAGTTTTATTCATAAATGGCAGCCCTTTATTGCCTACTTTATGGAGTTACAGACACTACCCACTTAAAGGTTGGTGCCTGTTGTTGAATTTTATAATATCTCTATAACCAGCGACAATTAATAGGTAGCCATGATGAGCCGGAGGGGTGGGTTGTGGGTTCAATTTTGTTTTTCTTTGTATAAAAAGAAAAAAATCTGTGAATATTTACTGCTGTTGCTAATTTTGTATTTTTGGGAAATGGTGGGGAGGACAGAACAGAAAAGGCGATTTAGATAGGCTTAGCAGTTCAACAGAAATGTTCATCAGAAATGTTTAATAAAAAAAGACGTAGAAATGTTATGCAGAAATGTATAGCAGAAATGTTTAGCAGAACTGGTTTAGCAAAAATTGTTCAGTAGAAATGTAGAAATGTTCTGTAGAAATGTTCATCAGAAGTTCAGCAGAAATGTTCAATAAAAATGAAACAAAATGGAAACAAAAGTTCACCAGCTGACTTAAACTCAACTTGAAGATGAAATTTGTTTCAACTCAAAAAGTTATGTTTTACAAGTCAATAGAATAGGACAGTAGATTACTTTAAGTTTAATTCTTGAAAATATATAAACTTGAGTTCAATATCCAAAACTTATCATGACAATTGGAGTTAAAGGGAAGAAATAAGCTCACATAACTTAATGCGGATAAGATGTTTTACAGTGTTCTTAATGCAGTTTGAAATGATTCCACACATTTTATAATTTAACATAGATAATAAAATACCTCGATATTGCAAGTCTCACATCAACGCTGGAATCACTGATGAACTCCAATCCCCTGAACACCTTGTGGCCTACAAACATGGCCACTCTGGACTTCAACACCCATGCTGCATCCGAACATCCCAACTACCCTATTATACAGTAGACGAAAAGCAGTACGGCAAAGGAGTAGTATATCTGAATTCTCAGTATTCATAAATCAGTAGGAGAGAAATTCCCAGATGACGTATCGCTTTCACCGAGATTCTGGTGGAAGGCAACATGTCCGCTCTTTTTAAGTGGAAGTGCTATGGGTATTAAACATGGTTCCTTGTGGTTAAACCATATAACTAAATATATGTGCATGCTTTATGAATGTCTAACTATAAAACAGCAATCAAAGAGTCTAAATCCCCTGGTGCTTGCCCTGGGTGATAATAAGCAGAGGTCTCAGAACATGGCTCAATAAAGATATGAAGCTCTCCTGCAAAAATTAGATATGCTTGCAGCCAGTGTCTCACACTGCATACATGTGTTTAACATGCTTATCTGCGAGTCAAATGCATGCATGAAGAATTTTTTTTGTGTGTATTAACATATGCCAATAACCATCTGCATGTGCCGTGCAAGTAAAGGATAAATATGGGCAACATCAAAGCTAATTAAAAACAAATTAAGCTGAACTCATTTATCACAAAGCAATGTTAGACACAAGGTATAGAAGCAGAAATTATGTTTCTAGAGTCACATTTAGTGTTATCATTAGCACTTTATTTGCTTCAGCTGTGAATATTCAGGCCTGTAGGCTACACTGATTTAAACCGCCAAGCCTAACAGTTAGAACTGGAGCAATGGAAACTGATGCAAGCATCATTTACACTTGAGAGAGCTGGACATGAATCATTCTGGTACGGTGCCATAGTTTCATGAGAAACGATCAGGCCCTGCTGGTAATTAGAGAAAACGTGAGCAGAGGAACCTCATCTGGAAAAAGTGCATTTTTAAGGCTGCTGTTCAAACGTTCATGTGCCAACAACTAACATTATCATTTCTCACGATCATCATTTGTCTTCATTGTAACGATCAATTCAGAGATGCTGGAGATTTTACAGCAAATTCACTTTCATATCAGATTATCATATTTGCTGTTTATTTTCCAGCAGAATTAGTGGGAATTAGAACCAGCTGATTCATTCATTTCATGCCACAAATCATACATTTTTTTTCCCAAAACGATGTACAGTATCTCACAAAAGTGAGTACACCCCTTACATTTTTGTAAATATTTGATTATATCTTTTCATGTGACAACACTGAAGAAATGATACTTTGCTACAATGTAAAGTAGTGAGTGTACAGCTTGTGTAACAGTGTAAATTTGCTGTCCCCTCAAAATAACTCAACACAGACACATTAACCTTCAACAAAAGTGAGTACACTCCTAAGTGAAAATGTCCAAATTGGCCCCGAAGTGTCAATATTTTGTGTGGCCAACATTATTTTCCAGCACTGCCTTAGCCCTCTGGGGCATGGAGTTCACCAGAGCTTCACAGGTTGCCACTGGAGTTCTCTTCCACTCCTCAGTGACGACATCACTGGTCTCGCTGGTGGATGTTAGATATCTTGTGCTCCTCCACTTTCCATTTGAGGACGAGCTGAGGGCGAAGGTGACGGACAAGTGACGGACAAGTGTGTCTTGCCTACTCACTTTTGTGATATACTGTATATGTATAAGAAATTACAGTAATAAATGATCAATATTAGCTGTGACGACCCTTTGCTTTAAAAAAAAAATTAAAAAGTATTCTCCGGTACAATTAGTGCAATTTTATAAGGAAATGAGCTGTTAGTTTTATTGAGCATCTTGCAGAACCAGCCACAGTCCTTCTGGAGACTTTGACTGCCGCATTAGCTTCTTATTTTTGCAGAAAATACTTGTCTGAAAAGTGGTCTCTTACATAATATGCTACTTTCTTTACAGGCATACAAACATTTTGCTTTTAACATATAATTTTGTGCTGGAAAACTAACTTTTGGAAATCTAACATGTTTTTTGTACTGACTCCATAATGTAGAAGTCATTAAAAAATGCTAAATTTTAATTATGGCTGAAATATTTCTTTAGTAATTACATGTATAAACATCCCTGGGTGCAGCGATTAGGGTGCATCCCTGGGTGCAGCGATCCATCCATCCATCTTCTACCGCTTATTCCTTCTTCAGGGTCGCGGGGAACCTGGAGCCTATACCAGGAAGCATCAGGCACAAGGCAAGGTACACCCTGGACAGGGTGCCAGTCCAGTTATCCATTCAGTTTTGATTATGGAAAGTTTGCTTGAATGACTCCAAGCTATGAGGCCACCTGCTCGAGAGCTCATTTCACACACATTACAAACTTATAAAAATAAAAACAGAGCGAACATCACCTTTAAAAGGGGATGAGGACATGTACTATTGGATCTTTAATAAACTCCACTGTATTAACATAAAACATAAATATAATGATCACACTGGAAAAAGAAAATGTCACTGAATGCATGTGAACAGGCTAATCAGTCCATACATAATTTTTTTGGTGATTGTTGCGGCCATGACACATGTCACATGACGTGTCTTAGCCCAAATTTGTGGAAAATCTTTGGCAAGTTTTTAACATTGGAACCTACTCCGAATATTGTGGAGTTTGCTTGATTGTGCGTTAATTTCTGAGATCAAATATGAATAAAGAAAATTAATAAAGCTTTTCTGATTCTCTTTACTGCATAGATGGGCTGTAAATTCTGACAACAAACAAGTGAAATAGCATTGCCATAAAATATGCATCAATAAAAATGCCAATATGCATTTCAGTGTTCTTTGCAGCTCTTCCTGTGCATTGATGCATCACACCCTGCACAAAAACACAGATACATGGATTTATACACAGGTGAAGTATATGCACAAACTGCTCTCTACAATCTCACAACCATCAATACTCCATCTCTTTATCTCTTTCTTTCTCTCTCTCTCTTTCTTTCTTTCTTTCTCTCTCTCTCTCTCTCTTTCATACACACACCATGGCAAAGGATAGCGTCAACAGCCTAATGTACACATTGTTTCCGCACACTGCCCCACATCCAAATCTGATTCACATCTCAAATACAACCACAGCATGCCACTACCAAGCAGTTCTAAAGAGTATCAAACAGCATCTCTATCCCTTTCAGTCCCTCCTCTCTTCTCCTGATGAGTGCAATCGATGAGCATCTTTAAATGTCCTTTTATTTATGTGTGTAACACCACCTCGGGGGATGTGAGTGGTTAGCCTGATTTGTGGCTAGTTTCCACACAAAGCAGTAATAAACTGTAAACAGTAAAACAGCACCACGGCCTTCCTTTCTATCTTATTATAATGACCGCGTTGAAATCTGTCTATACCTCATCCCGATCTCAAGCACTGGGAGCAGAAAAAAAGAAGCCCCACTAATAGGCAGATTAAATGACAACACTATATGTAGACTGCTGTATATGTGTCATTCGATGGCGCTTGAGAAGAACAGGCACATAGTGATAAAAGAAGATTGGATGAGCCCCCTGGGGGTTTTAAAGATTGTACAAAAGGGACAGGCAGTACCATTGAGAGAGGGATAGTGGCGATGCGCATGAAGTATTAGTCGACCCCAGATGAGTGCAGAACATCAAATCCTCCGCAGCTATTCCACTGGAGCGCTGCTCCAAATACCAATCGTGGGTCCCGCTGGTTGCCCCGGCAACAGCACTCCTCTCCAATATAGCAAGCAGCAGGCAAGCAGAGAGAAGGTTCGTTTTTCTCTCTTTTCCTTTTTTCCCCTCCTCTTCATTCTCTCTGGGTCACTGTCTCTCCTGTTCACTCCTATCTTTTATCACCCCCCCATCCTTTTAATGCTCATCTCTCCATTTCTCTGCATCTGCAGCTTGTCTTACATCCTTTCTGCATGGTTTTCCCTCCACTTATTCAGCTTTCACTCATCTCTCTGGACCTCTCTCTCTCTCTCTCTCTCTCTCTCATACACACACTTACGGCCAAAAGAAGGAACATTAATGAATGAAAGCTGACAGTAGTGGATGTGGATAAACTCAATGACTCCCACTGGATGATTGGGGTCTGCAACACCAAGCAGATCCTAGTCTCTGTGCCATACTGCATGTCCGATCTCTACCTGAAGTTTTAATCTAATCATTGTTACCTGTTATGGTGGACTGTTAAAATGTTACACTACTATCTTAGCATGTTGTACACAGAAGTCGGTGATTTCTGGTGTTTGTGAAGAAAGGAATGAATATGGTTCATGCCACCTATCAAAATGACTCTTAAAATAGACCACATCCAGACATATTGGGACATGCAGACAGACACTGGTGGAATCAAAGTGACAAATCTCCTGAAGATATGGTGACACTTTCCGCACCGCAAATGTTCGTAATAAAGGAGATGAGTCTTCATTTATTATTATGAGAATAATATCTGATGTTGTTTGACTGCCAAGAAAGCTGCTTTTTAAAAAAAAATATTTAAACTATAATGGTATAAATTACAACTCAGTTTAAATTAAAGTTTCCTTAAACCACGTTATCAATTCTGATTCATTCCCTTCTCCTTTCTGCCTCGTTCAGTTCTCTGTCTCCCTGTCCATTCTGAGAAACAGCATGCTGTCTTTTTACACACTGTTGGGTTCAGGACTGCCAGACTGGCCTTTTCCAGTCCAGTGACGCTTGTTCTTATCTGTGCACATACGCATGCACACACACACACACACACACACACTCATACACACAAAAGAAAAGCTGAAATTAAATAATCAGTTTGCTGATTAAAAGGTTAGGCACTAAGACGCATAACATACCGTATATATTATGTATCAGATAAACCACTACAATAGCACTGAGAATGCTGGAACAGAACCGTTTCATGTTCAGATTCAAACCCACATTCTGCTTGGCCAATAAAGGAGAGCTGGATTTGTCTGTAGTGCCCTCTATTGTCTACTGCACTCATACCAAAAAGTACAATCAAGGCACACTAACAAAACCAGTTACAATTAATGTATTAACTTATTAGACATAAACAAAATAATGTGTCACAGAATGGATCAGTCAACTCTGCGAATATAAAGAAGTTTGGGTGGTACTGGTATTTTTTTTGCTGTGTTTGCTCATAGTATTAACTGCTATCTAATAGAATTTTAGCTTATACCCTGACTTATTAATATCATCGTGACATTATGATTTTGATAGAGACTACAAAGCACTCTAAGTCAGACTGGATAAGTGCAACTGCCAGATGCTGTGTATTATGTAAATGAAATATAATAATAATAATAATAATAATAATAATAATAATAATAATAATAATAATAAACTTTATTTCATAAAGCGCCTTTAAAGCAGCTTCTCAAAGCGCTGTACATAAAATCACAAATCACAGAACGAATAAAAGTTAATTAAAACGAATACAACAACCGTAATAAAAAATAAATATAAAACAATCAAAAAGACATCAGGAATCAAATGCAAGTCTAAAAAAGTGTGTCTTTTGAAGAGCTTTAAAAATGCCAAAGGTCAGAGCTTCCCTGAGTTCCAAAGTGATGGAGAGTAGACAGAAAAAGCCCTGTCGCCCATAGACTTAAGATATAAAAAAAATATAAAAGGGATAATCCACGTCTAGGACTGCGTTACACAAAATTAACACATGACATGGTTGCCTATGCAGAGTATATTAAAACTGTGTAATGCACACCTATCCCACTTATACCATGGTAGCACTGAGAAGTTATAACTGACACTTGTGTTTGCAGTGCAAAATTTGACAGAAAGGATAAAAAAAAAATAAGGGTTAAGTTTGTTAAAGGGTTTATTTTGTAATTTTATATATGGGTTGTCAGATCTAGAATTCTGCCTGCTCTAAATCATACACAGAGATAAAGTACTGTGATAAGATTACATTTATTTGAATGAATTATAATAAATAGTCATTAGAGACAGAAAGAAAAAGCGAGAGAGATTGTGTGTGTGTGAATTACCTGTGTCTCTACTAATAATGAAGCTATGAGTTTAACTACTGTATGCAATTGTAACTGTATGTTACTATGCTTATAATTGTTTATGGACAGCACATTAATTTAGAGCGACTGGAACTACCTGTGCATTCAGCGGTTTGAATGCACACCTTCCAGCCAATCAGAATCCAGTATTCAGACAGACCATGGTATAAAAGAAAGAATATTAATAAAATTCTAAAATGGTTATTATGCCATATAAATCTTGCAGTATAGCAAGCAAAAAAAAAAATTGGAGAAATTGAAAATGAGTTGGTCCACAGTACAGATCTACAGGGAAATATAATTCTGTCTTCATCCCTGACCATTTTTGTTATCCCTAACACCATCTGCACATTATCCCTGCAGGCACAAGCTCTAACTATAACTCTACCTGTCCTCTCATAAAAATAATTTCATATATATATGTATATATATTTATATATACTGCTCAAAAAAATAAAGGGAACACTTGGAGTTACATTGTGGTGGTTAAGTGTTCCTTTTCTTTTGAGCAGTGTATATAAATATATATACATATAAAAAGGGCAAATTTGACATCATTTTACACAAAACTCAAAAATTAGGTCGGACAAAATTGTTGGTACCCTAAACTTAATATTTGGTTGCACACCCTTTGGAGAAAATAACTGAAACCAATCGCTTCCTATAACCATCAACAAGCTTCCTACACCTCTCAACTGGAATTTTGGACCACTCTTCTTTTGAAAACTGCTCCAGGTCTCTCAGATTTGAAGGGTACCTTCTCGCAACAGCAATTTTGAGATCTCTCCATAGGTGTTCTATGGGATTTAGATCCGGACTCATTGATGACCACTTCAGAATTCTCCAGCGCTTTTTCTCCAACCATTTCTGGGTGCTTTTTGAGGTATGTTTCGGGTCATTGTCCTGCTGAAACACCCATGACCTCTGACGCCGACCCAGCTTTCTGACACTACGCCCTACATTATGGGCCAAAATCTTTTGATAGTCTCCAGATTTCATGATTCCTTGCACACAGTCAATGCACCCAGTGCCTGGGGCAGCAAAACAACCCCAAAACATCCTTGAACCTCCACCATGTAGGTACTGTGTAGGCCTCTTTTTGTTTTCTGTAAACAGTAGAATGACGTGCTTTGCCAAAAAGCTCTACCTTAGTCTCATCTGTCCACAAAATTTTCTCCCAGAAGGATTGAGGCTTACTCAGGTACATTTTTGCAAACTGCAGTCTGGCTTTTTTATGCCTCTGTGTCAGAAGTGGGGTTCTCCTCGGTCTCCTGCCATAGCGCTTCTTCTCATTCAGATGACGACGTATGGTTCAAGCTGACACTGATGCACCCTGAGTCTGCAGGACAGCCTGAATTTGCGTGGAAGTTGACTGAGGTTGTTTATCCACCAATCGAACTATCCTGCGTTGCATTCTTTCATCAATTTTTCTCTTCCGTCCACATCCAGGGAGATTTGCCGCAGTTCCATGGGTTATAAACTTCTTGATTATATTGCGCACAGTGGACAAAGGAACTTTAAGATCTCTGGAGATTGACTTGTAACCTTGAGATTGTTGATATTTTTCCACAATTTTGCTTCTTAAGTCCTCAGACAATTCTCGGCTCTTCTTTCTCTTCTCCATGCTTGGTGTGGCACACACAGGCACACAACACAAAGGTTGAGCCAACTTTTATACACTCTAACTGGCTTCAGTTTTGATTTCTATATTGCCAGCACCTGTTTCTTGTCACAGGTGAGTTTAAATGAACATCACATGCTTGAAATGAAATTATTTACCCACAGTTTTAATAGGGTGCCAATGATTTTGTCCAGTCCATTTTGGGAGTTTTGTGTAAAATGATGTCAAATTTGCCTTTTTTCTTCAGCTTTTTTGTGCTGTTCCAATGCACTTAAAGGTAATAAACATGTGTATACCAAAACATTTGTTATTGCAACACTTTTCTTGGAGAAATGGTGCTTTTTCTGGAAAAGTTCCAGGGTTGCCAATAATTTCATCCATAACTGTATATATATAGATAGATAGATATGTGAGACTATATATATATACAGTATCTCACAAAAGTGAGTACACCCCTCACATTTTTGTAAATATTTGATTATATCTTTTCATGTGACAACACTGAAGAAATGACACTTTGCTACAAAGTACTTTGCTGTAAAGTTGTGAATGTGAGGACTTCCGGTTGAGCATGTGAGGAAAAAGGCACGCGTGAAGGGAGCTCCCGAGTATTTTCTCTTTTAATTCTGCTTTTCAGGCAACCTGAATCTTTTCTGTATTTTCAGAGGCATTTAGTGCCTTTGTGTTCAAGTACTTGGTTTACAATTATAACCAGAAAAGAGTTATGGCGTCTGAAAGACAACGGAAACTTAAATTTACCCCGAGTATGACGAGTCATGGTGGCAAGCTCCCTCTGGACTTAGAAAATCTCCGCGCAACTTTAATCACAGAGCTGACTTCTACCATCGCAAAGCAGGTGACAGCGGCTATTAACTCGGCTCTGGCCCAAGTTATCGCGTCTTTTGAAAGTTTTAAAATCGGTAGTGAGTCACAAGGACGGCGTATTGACGAGCTTGAGCAGCACCTGAATGATTACAGTGACCGAATTGTAATGCTGGAAGAAACTGTGCTGCAGCTGGCTTCAGCTAACAAACATCTCACAGATAAAGTGGAGGACCTGGAGTCCCGTTCACGGGGAAGAAGGGAGTGATCTGGTCACGTTTATGTCTAAGTTTTTCCAGGATGTCCTCGGATATCTTTCCGACCGCTCCATTGCTGGATAGAGCGCACTGGTTCGGCCCCATGCCATCGGAGGAGCAGCGAGAGAAACAGAGGTCCAGAGTTATGATTGTGAGGTTCCACTATCTTCATGACAGAGAAAAAGTGATTTGACGCAGGAATTGGGATCAACTTTTCCATCAGGGCTGCAAGGTTTTCCTCTTTCCTGACTTCAGCTCCAGCGTCGAGGAGGGCGGCCTTCTCTGTAGTGAGAAACAGCCTGCGGGAGAGAAATGTGCGGCCTTCTCTCAGATACCCTGCTCACCTTCGGATAGACCTCGGTGACGAGAGGCCGCAGTCCCCAAAAAGCACAACAATGGTTTAATGAACGATATCCTCCATCTTAATCTGTTTACATGACTGTTAACCGATTTATTAATGCCTGTCATGTGACTATAGGACTGTGCGCGTGGGCAACTATATTGTTTTCCGTGTAAATCTGTCGGTTGCCTGTGATATGCGGTGATTGTGGCACCCTTTATGCTCGGGAGTGACTTCACACAGTAAGAATACGGTATGGGTTACAAGTTCCGGATGTTCCAGTGTTTCTGGGCTCTGCCTCCATTGTTTGGGAATGGAGAGAAGTTAACTGATCAGAGTAGGGTGGGGGAGGGAGAGGTGGTTTGCTGTGTGTGGGTGGGTGGGGGAGGAGGGTTGTGTTGTTGTATGTATGTGAGTGTGTGTGTGTGGGGGGGATCCTGGTTTTTTCCCCCTATTCATATCAACCTCTCTGTACTCCACTCTGTATTAATCTAAATTAATGGAAAATACCTGAAGCTCGTTCAGATTCCTAAGTTGGAATGTGAAGGGTCTGAACGGTCCCGTTAAGAATTCCAAGATTTTGACACATTTAAAACTACAAAAACCTGATATTGCATTTCTTCAGGAAACCCATCTCTGTCTCAGGGATCAACGCAGACTCCAAGCTTGCTGGACATCGATATGTTCCACTCCAATTATGATTCCCGGTCCAGGGGAGTTTCTATCCTGATCAGTAAGGCCATGCCCTTTTCGTTTGATAATGTCCTTTCTGATGTAAATGGTAGATATGTAATTGTGGAAGGGAAAATTTCGCAGACGCCAGTAGTTTTGGTGAATGTATATGCCCCAAACTTTGATAATGCTCCTTTTGGTCAGAATTTGTTGTCAAAACACACATCTCTTGATATTGGGGGGAAATTTGAACTGTGTTATTGACCCAGCTTTGGACAAATCTAAGTAGTGAATGTACAGCTTGTGTAACAGTGTAAATTTGCTGTCCATTCAAAATAACAACACAAGGCCTTTAATGTCTAAACTGCTGGCAACAAAAGTGAGTATACCCCTAAGTGAAAATGTCCAAATTGGGCACAATTAGCCATTTTCCCTCCCTGGTGTCATGTGACTTGTTAGTGTTACAAGGACTCAGGTGTGAATGGGGAGCAGGTGTGTTAAATTAGGTGTCATCGCTCTCATACTCACTCATACTGGTCACTGGAAGTTCAACATGGCACCTCATGGCAAAGAACTCTCTGAGGATCTGAAAAAAGAATTGTTGCTCTACATAAACATGGCCTAGGCTATAAGAAGATTGCCAAGACTCTGACACTGAGCTGCAGCATGGTGGCCAAGACCATACAGCGGTTTAACAGGACATGTTCCACTCAGAACAGGCCTCGCCATGGTCGACCAAAGAAGTTGATTGCACGTACTCAGCGTTATATCCAGAGATTGCCTTTGGGAAATAGACATATGATGCTGCCAGCATTGCTGCAGAGCTTGAAGGGGTGGGGGGTCAACCTGTCAGTGCTCAGACCATATGCTGCACACAGCATCAAATTGGTCTGCATGGCTGTCGTCTCAGAATTAAGTCTCTCTAAAGATGATGCACAAGAAAGCCCGTAAACAGTTTGCTGAAGACAAGCAGACTAAGGACATAGATTACTGGAACAATGTCCTGTGGTCTGATGAGACCAAGATAAACTTATTTGGTTCAGATGGTGTCAAGCGTGTGTGGTGGCAAGCAGGTGAGGAGTACAAAGACAAGCGTGTCTTGCCAAAAGTCAAGCATGGTGGTGGGAGTGTCATGGTCTGGGACTGCATGAGTGCTGCTGGCACTGGGGAACTACAGTTCAATGAGGGAACCATGAATGCCAACATGTACTATGACATACTGAAGCAGAGAATGATCCCCTCCCTTCTGAGACAGGGCAGTATTCCAGCATGATAACGACTTTTGCCTTGCAAAAGAAGCTGAGGTTGAAGGTGATGGACTGGCCAAGCATGTCTCCAGACCTAAACCCTATTGAGCATCTGTGGAGCATCCTCAAATTGAAGGTGGAGGAGCACAAGGTCTCTAACATCCACCAGCTCAGTGATGTCATCATGGAGTAGTGGAAGACTCCAGTAGCAACCTGTGAAGTTCTAGTGAACTCCATGCCCAAGAGGCTTAAGGCAGTGCTGGAAAATTATGGTAGCCACACAATATATTCACACGTTGGGCCCAATTTGGACATTTTCACTTAGGGGTGTACTCACTTTTGTTGCCAGCGGTTTAGACATTAATGGCTGTGTGTTGAGTTATTTTGAGGGTACAGCAAATTTACACTGTTATACAAGCTGTACAATTACTACTTTACAAATATTTACAAAAATGTGAGGGGTGTACTCACTTTTGTGAGATACTATATAAAATACTTGTGTATATATATGCAGAGATTCCCAGTGCTGGACAAATGACAAAAGTCTATCCATGTACAGTACTTATATATTTTGAGAATTATTTATTTGGCACTATTTGAAGCCTTTTTGACATAAAGAGTCTGAAAGAGTATAATGCAAAGAAAGAAAATGATCACAATGTCTGTCAACATATACCTAACCAGTCATCAGTTTTTAGACTATTCCATTCAAACTGTAGGTGGTCACCGAAATCTAAAAAAATTTCATTCTGACCTAAAATAACAAATAACAAAATAACAGCACACAAATGATTGCTGTATTCCTCTTTACATCTAGAAAGGCCGATGTGTATGGTTTAAAAATAATCCGTGCTAAGATTTTTGACTAAAAATTCATCTGAAATGAGGATTTAGTTGGTGATTAGAAAGCAGCCCTCTATAGTTTAGCTTAGCCCTCATTCATCAATTTATACACACTTCATGCACATATATGTTTGTTTATCAATAGCCACTGTCACCTCTATTTTAAAATGTGTCTCTTTAAATGGATCGAATAATTGCTTGTTTATTTAATGAGCATATTTTTCCAACTCTCACTGCTGCACCAAGAAATACTATCAGGAGCTCCCACATTTTGATAGCTTGCTTCATGCTTGCTTTTTTCTGGGTATTCATCAACCATCAAATGAGGTTCCTAAGTGACAGATGCAAAGCAGGCTTAATCTAGTTTCACATCTGAGTAAATTGGGCCAGCATGATAATAAACCAGGACCAACAAGTCCATGACATGTTATCCAAGCCTTACAGATAATGGATGTGCCAATGCTTAAGCTTATAAAACAGTTCTGGGGTGGCATGATTGCGCAGTTGGTACGTCACAGTGCCAGGGTCCTGGGTTCAATCCTGAGCTTGGGTTACTCTCTGTGTGGAGTTTACATGCTCTTGTCATATGTGTACAGCTTTGTTCCAAGTTCTCCAGTTTCCTCCCAGCTCCAAGAAAACATACCAGTAGGTGGATTAGTTACTCTAATTTTCCACTGAGGTGTGAATGGACGTGTGAACATGTGTGCATGGTGCCATGCGATGGACTGGTGTTCTGTTCAGGAAGCATTGCCAGGATTCCTGAGATAGGCTTCATATGCACCCTGACTAGAATAATGTGATTACTGAAGTTGATGTCTTGATTATCACATGCTAATTAAGTAATTAGTTGATGGATTTAAAAGGTAGAATTTTTTAGAGTAAGCAGGTATACACAGGCACGCAAGTTTATAGGTGGTAGTTTAGTTACAGCTGCTACTCCAATATATCAGAATAAAGTGTCATCAGATCAATTATGGGCACCAGAGTAGTGCAAAGAGGCAGTAATGCCATAGCAGGTCAACATCTACATGTGCGATTAAGATATTCTAATGTGCACTGCATAAATTTGTTATTAAAACAAGCAAAAGCAAAGACAATGTCCATGGTAGCACTGCATGATTTGGATTATGCTAACATTCTATGAGTAATGAGTACCATGCTAAACAAAGGCCAGGAGTATTGACTTTGCCATCACTCATTCAAGTCACACTCGGAGAGATAATTGGAAAGGCCAAACCCTGAGGTCAAGGCAAATAGTGACAAAAATAAATCAATGACAGAGCCAAGGTTCAGTAGAAGCTTAGGTGGTAATTCAAAATCAGCTCATAACAGCTTACTTGAGTCATTCAACTATAAAACAGCACCACTGATAATAGTGATGTGGTAGATGGAAACAGCACTGTTTCAGTCATGGAAAGAAGCAAACATATAAACTTAATGTTCATGTTTGTTTTCATGTTGTGCTGGTGGCATTTCCTTTTGTCATGGGACAGAAGTGCATCATGCCTGAAGGCACTTGTCCAATTGACTAATTAACATGAGCTGTAATAGAGGAATACTTTCTTAAACATCACAATATAAAAATATTAGCTACTTTTCTACTTGTATAATAAGTTGCTTTCTTTTTTTTTGCATCCGCCTTCACCTCCATAACATGACATATAGTCAATATTTCCCTATATTTTCAATGTAAGATTAACCAAAATACATTTTTCCATATCCTTTTTTGTTTGTTTTTACTCATCGTTAGCAAAGGCGCCAATTATTCTGGGATCTAAATCCCAACCACCCTTTTACTGAAAGCAAATAACAAAGTAACTAATCTGAAACTGGTCTCTATGGTAGCCAGACACAGATTGTAGGGAAAGCGGTTATTTCTTGCACCCCTTGACTGCTCCTAAATGTGAGTGTGGGCATGACTGACAATGTGTGGGAATGCAGCTCAGACATTATCCTATCACACCTCTGGATTCCCCCCACGCAGACAGTGCTATTGATATCTGCAACCTGTTAGGCCTGAGGGAGTGTGCTAGACAAAGCGAGAGAGAGAGAGAGAGAGAGAGAGAGAGAGAGAGAGAGAGAGAGAAAGGGAAAGAGATACCGAGAATCTGTGGAAATTCACTAAACACATTAAACTACACATGCAACTCAATAAACGTAACTGTTGCTTCAATTGGTCTGGGCCAATTCAATTACAGATGAGTGCTAATAGCTTTGCCAATTGTGTGCCATTTGATTCTGAATGATACCCATAGACATACATTGCCTATTTGTTACTTCATGAGACTACAATGAGAAAGGACAGAATGCTTTTTTTTCCCAGTGCACATTTACTTGCAAGTTCTATCCTCTCATCAGTGAGGACAATGAGTGTTGCATGGCCACACTTGGTTGAAAAAACAGGGAGGGAAGAAGCTAAAAGAGAGAAAACAAAAAGAGGAAATTGAGGCGAGGAAGAGAATAATGTGCAGGAGGAAGAAGCAAGGAGGATAAGTACGAGAGAGTCAGAAAGTGAATCCTTAAAAGCTGATGGGCTCTTGTTTGTTGAGAAGAAGCCAGTTTGTGTATATGATCTGTGTGTGTGTGTGTGTGTGTATGTGTGTGTGTGTGTGTGTGTGTGTGTATAGGCTGCCACTGACTAGGCCCAAACCACCTGTAAAATCCCTTTCCTGTAGGATATCACAGTTATCAATTAAACACCAGCCACGAGGCAGTATTACAAATCTGGATGCTATGTGCAACATATCTGGCTGCTTGTCTATCTATTATACCTGCTTCTCTTTGTCATACACCAAATCAATTTCAATTAAAACCAAATACTCCCCACACTGGACAGGTGCTGCTTTGAAGCCAATCAGCATGTCCTCCAGAGCAAGAGAGCTGAAGAGACAGAATAGCTTAACTTTATTCAGCTTTATTTCAGGAAAATAAAATAGGATTTTTAGCTTTGATTAACATCATAGATGGGAAAGAGAAAAATCTATCTATCCCTCTATGCATCCATTTTCTGTACCGCTTATCCTACACAAGGTCATGGGGAGCTTTGAACTTATCCAGAAAACTCAGGGCACAAAACCCTGGATGGGGTGCCAACTCATCACAAGGCACAATCGCACACCACGGACAGCATAGAGATGCCCATCAGCCTACAACGTGTGTCTTTGGACAGGGGGAGGAAACCAGAGTACCAAGAGGAAACCTCGGAGCACGGGGAGAACATGAAAATTGTACATGCACCTGAAGGTGGGAGGCAAACGTGCTAAATACTACGCCACAATTACTAGGTTAATAATTATGAATATTAAAAAGGTTAAAGGGGAATAAAATATTTTGGGGGAAACTGACAGTAGTAGGAGAGATTATTTTATATTAGGTTATGAATATATTGGCAGCGCACTGATGCCAACATTACTAAAAAGGGAATTTTACCACAAAAGCCTGGCCATTTTTTCCAGAAGTGTGTCTGTAAGAAAACTTTACTTTTATTTTACAGCAAATTAACGTAAGTTGGGGTGAATGTGGCTCAGGTGGTAGAACGGGTTGTCCACTAATCGTGGGGTTGGCGGTTCGATTCCCAGCACATAAATCAGGAGAGTCCTTGGGAAAGACACTGAACCCCAAGTTGCTCCCAATGGCAACTTAGCACCTTGCATGGCAGATCTGCTATCATTGGTGTATGAGTGTGTGTGTGTATGAGACACAGTGTAAAGCACTTTGGATAAAAGAGTTATATAAAGTATTTCACAAAACTGAATACACCCCTCACATTTTTGTAAATATTTGATTATGTGTGCGGAGTTTGCATGTTCTCCCCGTGTTGCGGGGGTTTCCTCCGGGTACTCCGGTTTCCTCCCCCAGTCCAAAGACATGCATGGTAGGTTGATTGGCAGCTTGGTGAATTGTCCTGTACCCCGCCTTGTGCCCGATGCTTCCTGGGATAGGCTCCAGGTTCCCCGCGACCCTGAAGCAGGAATAAGCGGTTGAGGATGGACGGATGGGTGGATGGATATTTTCATGTGACAACACTGAAGAAATGACACTTTGCTACAATGTAAAGTAGTGTGAAGAGAAGTGTGAAGTAGGGTAAAGAGTGTACAGCTTGTACAACAGTGTAAATTTGCTGTCCCCTCAAAATAACTCAGCCATTAATGTCTAAACCGCTGTCAACAAAAGTGAGTACACCTCTAAGTGAAAATGTACAAATTGGGCCCAAAGTGTCAATATTTTGTGTGGCCACCATTGTTTTCCAGCACTGCCTTAACCCTCTTGGGCATGGAGTTCACCAGAGCTTCACAGGTTGCCACTGGAGTCCTCTTCCACTCCTCCATGAGGACATCACGGAGCTGGTGAATGTTAGAGACCTTGTGCTCCTTCACCTTCCGTTTGAGGATGCCCCACAGATGCTCAATAGGGTTTCGTCCATCACCTTCACCCTCAGCTTCTTTAGCAAGGCAGTGGTCATCATGGAGGTGTGCTTGGGGTTGTTATCATGCTGGAATACTGCCCTACGGCCCTGTCGCTGAAGAGAGGGGATCATTCTCTGCTTCAGTATGTCACAGTACATGTTGGCATTCATGGTTCCCTCAATGAACTGTAGCTCCCCAGTGACAGCAGCACTCATGCAGCCACAGAACATGACACTCCCACCACCATGCTTGACTGTAGGCAAGACACACTTGTCTTTGTACTCCTCACCTGGATGCAGCCAAACATGCTTAACACCATCTGAACCAAATAAGTTTATCTTGGTTCCAGTAATCCATGTCCTTAATCTGCTTGTCTTCAGCAAACTGTTTGCAGGCTTTCTTGTGCATCATCTTTATAAGAGGCTTCCTTCTGGGACGACAGCCACGCAGACCAATTTGATGCAGTGTGCAGCGTATGGTCTGAGCACTGACAGGCTGACCCCCCATCCTTTCAATCTTTGCAGCAATGCTGGCAGCACTCGTACGTCTATTCATTGAGGGAACCATGAATGCCAACATGTACTGTGACATACTGAAGCAGAGCATGATCAGTATGCAGTATTCCAGCATGATAATGACCCCAAACACACCTCCAAGACGAACACTGCCTTGCTAAAGAAGCTGAGGGTGAAGGTGATGGACTGAGCATGTGTGGGGCATCCTCAAACGGATGGTGGAGAAGCACAAGGTCTCTGACATCCACCAGCTCAGTGATGTCGTCATTGAGGAGTGGAAGAGGACTCCAGTGGCAACCTGTGTAGCTCTGGTGAACTCCATGCCCAAGAGGGTTAAGGCAGTGCTGGAAAACAATGGTGGCCACACAAAATATTGACACTTTGGGCCCAATTTGTACATTTTCACTTAGGTGTACTCACTTTTGTTGCCAGCGGTTTAGACATTAATGTCTGTGTGTTGAGTTATTTTGAGGGAACAGCAAATTTGCCCTGTTACACAAGCTGTACACTCACTCCTTTACATTGTAGCAAAGTGTCATTTCTTCAGTGTTGTCACATGAAAAGATGTAATCAAATATTTACAAAAATGTGAGGGGTGTACTCACTTTTGTGAGATACTGTAAGTACACTATTTACCATTTACGAAGTCTCATCTGACTGTTATTAATTATGAACAGCTCCTCCATTTTCCCCCATTAACCACGTTCTCATCAATTTGTTTTCTATTGGCTCACAAGACCAAAGCTTGTGAAGTCACAGGTCTAAGTTCAACCTAAATAAAGTTGATGTGAAGCAGAAACTAATCAAATGTGTGTCTTTCACATCTTCCGTCCTTTCCCCTTCAGCTTTTCTGAATTAATTTGTCTGTTGTGAATTTGGCTTCTGAATCGTACAACCAAAATTGTAGATGTTGGCACCTCTCTTAAAAGAAAGGATACCAGTCATGTTAAATATGTATGCCTGCAAAACAAGGAAAGAGCGGTGTGGGGGTGTAGAGAAGAGATGAAGTTAAGAAAACAGCTATCAAATTATGATAGATACAAGGCACTTTAGCTACAGGCATGAATTCTTATTGCCTACACCATTAAACACCAGAATCCAGACTAATGATATCTGATGTAAATTAGAAAGCCCAGAGAGAAGAAGCTTCAAACTCATTAAAGCTAAGCGCTGTGGAAAAGATGTCAAATGCTCTAACTTTGGTGTTACCATCATTTCCATAATGAAAACACATGAGTGTGCATGCTGATACAAAACATGACCACAAAATATGTCATACATTGTAATTAATATATCACAATTCTGAACGTGTACTACATCAATTGCTAATTTGTAATATCTGTTATGTTTTTGCTCGATTTTTCAATAACCTGCTCTTCCTTTAGTTGGGCAGTTTTAATTTGATTGAGTTAAACATTTTGGGTTATAAGACAGCCTGCTAACTTCACCATCTTTATATTTCTTTATTTTTCCCTGCATATGTTTTCAAAATGGTCACAGTGAACTCTGATATTAAAGAACACTAAAGTAAAGAGTAAGTAAGGATCTTATCAATACAAATGTATGAAAAAATAAACATTCTGTTCCAGAAAAAATAGAAAAAAGTGTACATGAAACCTTTTTGAGAGTTGATGGATGTTACTGCAATGAACCCTGTATATACTGTACAAGAAAAAAAACACACCAAATCTTGCTAAACTACAGAGATCTGGCCATCGGTGTCCTTTTAACAAGTTAAATTCGTGAAGTATGTTATTTCCTTCAGGAGGTAGGGCAATTATTTCTTATCTTATGCTGCTATCATAACTGTCGACACTGCTGTGATTTTGTGTGTGTGTGTGTGTGTGTGTGTGAGAGAGAGAGAGAGAGAGAGAGAGAAAGAGAGAAAGAAAGAGAGAGAGAAAGAGAGAGAGAGAGATAGAGAAAGGATATCAAGTCACCTCATGAAACATAGCTGCATATAGCTAACTCTAGCCTCATTAATTTGTCTTTCATTAAGTTGTGTGTAAATTTTTGCATAAGCCAAACAAAACTAAACATTTCTGCTGGATTGTCAAGTTTCGGAAAAGCTGATTTTCTTCACACTCACATAAATGGTGTCACGGTTCCCCCTTGAAGCAGCACGCGTGCACGTCTGTTTAACATGTGCTTTTGTTTTTGTTTCTGTCATTGGCTGGGAGGGCACGTGTGTTTTGTTTATGTTCGTCATGACCCCGCCCCGTGTCTCTCATAGTTTGGATCCCCACGTGTGTCTGTATTACTTCCAGCTGCAAGCTGTTTACGTTGATTCATGCCAGCTTATATACTACGCGCCGCACTACACACGACGCGGTTAATTAAACATAGGATCACGTTCCATGTTAGTTATAGTTCACGCTGGGTTATCCACTCCCAGATCATTGTCATAGCTCACGTTAATGTTTATGCTTATGTTTGTTTCTTGACCCTGTTTTCCATGCCACGTTGTTGACAGAAATTAACCGCCCTAAACATGGAGGTAGCACGAGAACGGCTCAGAGTAAAAAGGAGTCACGTTGACAGGGGTCGGGGCTGAGACCGGCTCCCACCCTCCCTCCCCGTTTTTGATGCTCGCTCAGCCTCCATGTCCTTCTGGGGACGCCGCTCAGCCTCCCTGTTTTGCTGAGGACGCCGCTCAGCCTCCCTGCTCTGCTGGGGACGCTGCTCAGCCTCCCTGTTCTGCTGAGGACGCCGCTCAGCCTCCCTGCTCTGCTGAGGACGCAGCTCAGCCTCCCTGCTCTGCTGAGGACGCTGCTCAGCCTTCCTGTTCTGCTGGGGACGCCGCTCAGCCTCCCTGTTCTGCTGAGGATGCCGCTCAGCCTCACTGTTCTGCTGGGGACGCCGCTCAGCCTCCCTGCTCTGCTGAGGACGCCGCTCAGCCTCCGCGTCCGGCTGAGGATGTCGCTCGGCCTTCCTGCTCTGCTGTGGACATCGCTCGGCCTTCCTGCTCGGCTGTGGAAGTCGGTCGGCCTTCCTGCTCGACTGAGGTCGTCGCTCCGCCTTCCTGCTCCATGGAGGACATCGCTCCTCGCACTTCCTCGCTCCCACCTGGAGCCTCACGGAGAACCTCGCTTCCCCCTGGAGCCTCGCGGAGAACCTCGCTCCCCCCTGGAGCCTCGCGGAAAACCTCGCTCCCCCCTGGAGCCTCGCGGAGAACCTCGCTTCCCCCTGGAGCCTCGCGGAGAACCTCGCTCTCCCCTGGAGCCTCGCGGAGAACGTTGCTTCCCCCTAGAGCCTTGCTCCGCGTCCCTACTTCGCCAGAAACATCATGCGGTTTCCTGGCTCTGCTTGGGACATTCAGCCCAGGGGCCCGGGGCCACCAATGATATGGGATGTTTCATTGCACTCCGGAAGGAGTGCCTTTGGGGGGGGACTCTGTCACGATTCCCCCTTGAAGCAGCACGCTCGCGCACAGTTGCGCGAGCACGTGCACATCTGTTGTGACACTTTAACATGTGCTTTTGTTTTTGTTTCTGTCATTGGCTGGGAGGGCACGTGTGTTTTGTTTATGTTCGTCATGACCCCGTCCCGTGTCTGTCATAGGTTGGATCCCCACGTGTGTCTGTATTACGTTAATTCATGCCACCTTATATACGCCGTGTGTAGTACGGCGCGGTTAATTAAACATTGGATCATGTTCCATGTTAGTTATAGTTCACGCTGGGTTATCTGCTCCCAGATCATTGTCATAGCTCACGTTAATGTTTATGCTTATGTTTGTTTCTCGACCCTGTTTTCCGTGCCACGTTGTTGATATCTGCCTTGCCCCAAGCTTATGTCTGTTTGCCGTTCGCTTGACCTTCGTCTGTTTTCTGACTACGCCTTTGGATTACGTTTTGGATTTGTCTGCCTGCCTCTTTGTAAATAAACTACACTCGTTCTTAAGTGCGCTTACCTCCTTCCTTCATCCGCTCCGTCACGAGTTGTGACAAATGGCAGGTTCACGTCAGAGCTGATTTGCATTAAGTGGTGCCCACAAAACTCCATACAAGGTAAAGTTTGCAGAACAGAGAGTATAAAATTACTAGTATTATTTAGTAGTATTTGACACACAGAATAAAAAACTATTTAGCCGCATAACCAGTGGAGTCACAGCACCTCAACAGGCCAAAATTTGGAGAAAACAAATCTCCTCACCAGTGCAGTCTTGGGAAAAGCAGGACACTATGCTCAGAGCAGTGGATGCTAGTATTTTCTAGCAACTCTCTGAGACATACAGTAAGTTAAAATTTAAAACAAATATGTTCACCATGTTTGCCTCACACCTCTGGGGTTGGGGGTTTGAATCCCATATCAGCCCTGTGTGTGTGGAGTTTACATGTTTTCCCTGTGGCTCAGGGGTTTCCTCTGGGTATTTCCCCAGTCCAAAGACATGCGTTGTAGGCTGATTGGCATTTCTAAATTGTCCGTAGTGTGTGAATGTGTGTGTGATTGTGCCCTGCAATGGATTGGCACCCTGTCCAGGGTGTCCACTGCCTTGTGTCCCGAGTTTCCTGGGAGGTTTAATTTCAGAGCACTATGTCTCTTATACACCAATAACAACATTCCATTCATGAAAACATGGCACTTTGCTACCCATATGAAGAGACAGGACATGAACCAGAAAAGGAATTATACAATACAAGCACAGAATGCGCAATCCGAGTGGATGCCTTGGATTTTCATGTGTGGGAGAACAGCTCGAATATAGCTTGGATTATGCACTAGTGTTGGAGGCTTTGAAGCAGAATTTCCTCTCCAGCTACAAATGAAGAGAATTTCTGCATGCTTAAAACTCTACCTGACCCCCTCTAGTGATGCATCGACTGTTTCACATCCTCTGCTAAGCTTGGCCACTGTTGGAAATCTATAATATCAAAAAAGTATTTTTGTGCCATTATACTATACTATACATGACTCAGTTACTGTACTCTAATGTATTCATTCCTAGGACAGAAAAAAGCAAAGCTTTTTGAAAAGATATGAACATTGTAACACTGTCCTGAGGAAATTTAAACTGTCACTTGAATAGGATAAAAAGGAATTATGCTATATACTATTATGCACCATACCATTATACAGACCCTCCAGGATTTTGTTTTTTTTATCACAGAAATTTATGCAAAATCAAGTAAACTGTGCAATATTTGGAGGAGCTTGTAATTTTTCAAAATGGCTGCAGATTTGCCACAGATTTAGGTCAAGACGCATCTTGTGACGTCATCACCATGCACATTCAGCCAAAGCCCTCTTCGATTCATTTTCATCAAACATGAGTACAGCTAAAAGGTCTCTTGAACCATCAAACATCACTGTGAAAAACCATGCAAAACAATTGTGATTTCACGAATTCAAGTATTTTTCCGGGGGAAACGCACAAATACCATCTGGGTTAAGCATGTAACCCTGTTCCGTGAGAAGGGAACGAGATGTTGGGTTAGCTTTACACTGTGGGAACTGCCCTCGAGCGTGACCGGTATCTGAAGCTTGTGTAATATCATGCCTATTAATAGTCCTGCCACGATCAGGTGATGTGGCAATTGAACGTGTCACGTGATCACGTGATATAAAAATGTCACCTGTGAACTGCGCCGTCAGCCTCTATTATCTGATGTGAAGAGGCAATTCACAGGCATGCCCCAGAATGAAAAAGCTATGCAAAATCTTGTTCCCTTCTTGGGGAACAGGGTTACATGCGTAATCTAGAAGTTCGCTTTGAAAGGGAACTCAACGTTGTATGAGCTTTACCCTGTGGGAACAAGAATATCTGGTTCAAAAGGTCCGAGCCCGAGGGTCACTGCAAGACACTCAAGCCCAGGTTGGAACGTATATCCAGGTTCCATAGACCACCCTGCCACAGCACACACATCCTGTAAGCATACCCCTTTGGACAAAGCCTTCGAGGAGGCAAACCCACAAGTAGAATGAACCCTTATGCCCAGAGGTATAGCGAGACTGTGCGACTAATAAGCGATAGAGATTGTTTCCACTACCCAATTAGAGATGCGCTGCATCGACACAGCATCAACCCTACTGACGCCACCAACGCAGACTAGCAGCTGCTCTGACTTTTGCCACTGGCTAGAGTGGGGGATTTAAGTACAGAGAGCTCTTACTGGACACAATAGGTGCAATTTCTATTGCATCTATTCTATTTGAATGGAGGAGGGCAGAAAGCCTGTAACTCTACTGGCTAGACAGCAAACGTAGGCACTTTAGGAATATATATATAATCCGGCCTAGGATATAGATAGGCCTTGGCTAATCCAAGGGCAAATGTAGATCTCCCACTTGCTTGAGAGATGTCAGGGCCAGCAAAAGAGCCACCTTTAGAGTCAGAAACTTCTCAGAGGCTGACTAAGGGCTCAAATGGGGCACCTGACAGACCTTCCAGAACCACAGAAAGGTCCCAGGAAGTTATGGAGATAGGCCTCAGCTGCCTGACACCATGCATAAACCTCAATGTTAGAGGATGTGGCCCCACAGAGGCTCCATCAATAGAATGTAGCTGACCGAAATGGCAGCCATGTAGACCCTGACTGTAGAATGAGCCAACTCTGCTGAGTCCTTATAAGAACTCCAGGACTGTGACTATTTCACAATTCACTGGGTCTAGCTGACATTCCTCACACCACAATTCAAAAATTCACCACCTGAACGGATACAATTTCCTCCTGGATGTTGCTCTAGTGTTCAACATGGTCTCTATGAGCATGGTCTCGACATAGTCTCTATAGAATCTATGAGCTGCTGCCCCTCGGGGGCCAGACCCACAGTTTCCATATTTCCGTCCAAGGGTGATACAGTAGATCCCTTCGGATGGGAATGTCCCAAGGAGTGCCGTCTAGCAGGGATATTATCTCTGAGAACCATATTCGAGCTGGCCAATAGGGTGTTACTAGCAGCAGACAAAGACAGTCTTGGCGAACTCATGCTAGAACTTCTGGGAGTGGAGCGATCAGGGGAAAAATGTACAGATGTGACCTCAACCAGGAGGACTGAGGGTGAACCACAGCAGGCAAGGTGTTGTCTCCTTGGAGGCAAACTGATCCACTAATACTTGGCCGAACCTCCGCAATTTGGACTCCACCACTTGAGGATGGAACCTCCAACCCCGGGCCTCAGCCCCTGCCTCAACAGGATGTCTGCCCCCACATTCCAGTTGCTTGAAATGTACATTAATGTACAAATGTACACTCACTGACAAGAACTTTCCCTCTGCTCAGAGAAGAATTTTTTGTGCTTGACTGAACAGGGGGTGTGAACGTAACCGTCCCTGGTGGTTGATATACGAGACCACCGCTGTGTTGTCTGTCACAACTAACAAATGGTGAACTCTTAATTAAGGAAGAAAGTATTTCACCACTAGAAATACAGCCCACATTCCTAGCTGATTTATATGCCACTCCAGATGAGGACCGCTCCAAAGACCGCAAGCTGTCCCAGCCCATGAGGAAGGCATCTGTCATTACTGTTTTGCAATAAAGAGACACCCCTAGAGTGTGGCCCAAGGTTAGAAACTGGGGACACCTCCAAATTCACAGAGCACATAGGCTTCGCAACATGACACTGATTACTCTCAGAGGTTTCGTTCTTGGACAAAACTCCCTGCTTTTCCGCCACCACTGAAACGGTGTCATGTGCAATAGGTCCAACGGTATGACGTCGGCTGCTGCTGCCATAAGCCCCAACAGTCTATTATAGAGACAGGTGGGGATTCCCAGATCCGTATCTTGCTCAATGTTGAAAAGATTGACCCTATGCATGTTGGGAATAGAAATGGCATTATTGTAGTAGAATATCATATAACCCCTAGACAAGTTGTCCTCTGCACTGGAAAAAGCTTTTCTTGAGGTTCAACATCTCAATGTTGAATCGCCATTTCCCTGGTTCTTAGAACCTAGAATTAACCGGTCGTTCAGGTAGTTTAGTACATGGATGCCCTGGAGTCACAAGGGAGCCAGAATGGGATCCACGCACTCTGTGAAGGTGTGAGGGGTTAACGCTAATCTGAAGGGAAGAACCCAATATTGTTACAGATAGCCTCCAAATGTGAAAATCAGGAGCTTTTTGTGACAGGGCGATATTTCTATGTGGAAATATCCGTCTTTTAGATCTATCGTCACAACCCAATCCTCAAATTGAATCTGTGGAACGATTAGTTCGAGCATTAGCATCATGAACTTGCATTTCCGAAGAGTACGGATCAGATAAAGCATATCTAAAATTAGTTGCACACTCCCATGTTTTTTGTGGACCAGTAAATAATGGATGTTAAAAACCTCCCTCCCTCCGGAAATGGGGTACATGTTATATGGCCCCTTTCTCCAAGAGGGATATTACTTTCTGCACTAATGTCGGGCTCTGTTCTGTGCTGACTACTGTTGTGAGCACACTTCTGAACCGGGGGGGTCGAGCTCTGAACTGGACCTGGTAATCCTTTTCTACGGTAGACAGAACCCATGGAGACACATTTTGCAGTAGTTCCCACGCTACCAGATGGTCTTTTAGTTACGTTAATTTTTCCACATTCTATGGGAGTTAAAGCATCAGATTTTCTTTGCCCTGTGATAGCTTGCTGACTAGATAACACTGAAAATTTGGGACAGCCTTGGCTAGGAGAGGCCCTACAGTAATACTCAGGGCTAGCTGCTTTAACAACCTCATGTCCCCGATACGTCCCTCTGTGTCCCCTCCGCAGCCTTTATGAATATTCTCAGATCAGGCCTAGTAGCAGGCAGTGATTGTGGCCACCCAGTTCCCCTGGCTTTCCGCAAGGGGAGGTGGGTCACCACACTCGCCTTCTGTGCCTCCCTTGCACTAGTGTTGGCCTGGTTTTCCTAGAAGCGTGATATTTCATCATGTACAGTACCTATGGAAAAAAGGGGAGTTTTCTGCGGTGTGTGGAGATATTTTTTCACTGTGGAGAAAAAAGCTCGTCCAGCCTTAGTAATCACTTCAAGCAGCTCTTTATATGCTTGAGAACTTCTCTACATTTTTGGCACACCCTTCTAGCTCCTCAGAGTCAGAGAGGAAATGTTTTTTTGGCTTTCCATAGCGGAGGAGGAGTCGTGATGCGAGCTCCAAAATCCGGTAGAGAGTCAGACCCGGAAGACAGGGAAAGAGAACCCTACCCCTCTTCCAGATCCATACAAGATCCCCAGATCCGTGAGGCTCTTAAATTCATGTCCATTCAGCCGAGAAGAGAGAAAGCCATGAACGGAGGTACCTAATTGTAAGTTGTTCACAATGCACACAGTCAGACATCTCGCGGGCTGCCCTGGCATGCCCCATCCCTAGACACTTCACACAGAAAGTGTGTCCGTCCCCCCATGATGAAATCAGAGCAAGAAGTAACACACTTCATGAAATCTCTCTCAATCATAAAGAAGAGTGTTTTTGCAAGCGTTACACAAACAACCAACATGCAGTCTCACTGAAGATAATTAGGCTGACGACGTGGTTCAGAGGTGCCATTTTAGATCACGTGACACGTTTAATTGCGACGTCACCTGATCACGGCAGGCCTACAAATATGCATGATGTTACACAAGATTTTGGGGCAAAAAACCCAGCAACAAATTCATGAATTTTTGTCTGCAACAATCACAGAAAAATGCAAAATCCTGCAAGGACTGCAATATATATTAGTGGTATATTGTATATAAAGGCTGCCTGTGGAGAAAAACAAATAAAGGTAAAAATGTAGATTTTTCTTTCTCTGAGGTCATTCTCATTCTTCCCAAGACTGTTAGAGTAAACCTAACAGTAAGAAAGAAGAAAAAGTCACCCTACTTCAATGCGTGTCCATAAACATAGCCTGGTTTGTTTGTATTCAATAGATCTCTTTTGGGGAATCTTCACCACTATCTTAAGGGTCATTCCACTACTTTATCATCTTAAGAAAATTGCATTTGATGAGCCTTTAGAGAGCTGAAGCAGTGAGACAATAAAACCTAAGGAGCAGAGCTTGCCCAGAATGCACTGTAATCTGATGTAATTCCTTTTTAGAACAACAGTTTATAAATGTATGAAAGCAAAATTTTTACTTTTTTGTTTATTAAAAAATAATCCATTGAAAAAAGGCATGTATGCATTTTTTTTAAGTTTAATTTTTATTGAACATTTCTGCTGAACATTTCTGCTGAACATTTCTGCTAAACATTTCTACATTTCTACTGAACATTTCTACAGAGCATTTCTGCTAAACAGTTCTGCTAAACAATTTTGCTAAATATTTCTAATGAAAAAGGCATGTATGCATGTATGCGCGCTCACACACAGACACACCCACACATAAGAACCTTGCTAGTCAACTTTTTGCAGGTGTTATCAAGTCAGGGCCCTAGTGCTCAGACTATATTTTTCTTTCTTTATACGGGGATTATAGTTTAACTAGTATAAAGGTAAAATAAAGTTTCTGATTTATGTACTGGTACTATTGTCATGTAAAGGTGAAGCTCAACGCAAAGCAAGGGTCAGCTAAGTCACAAGAAATTGCATCCCAAGATCACTCTTTTCCCTTGATTGCAATGTCATACCGCTTAGAACTGCAATCAAAGATACTTAACAATGTTGCCCTTTATTGAGAAGATTGACAAGAATATGTTGAAATTGGTGAAATATGGATATAAACTATTTGTATCTAAATCCTAATACCCTTGCAATGCCTGACTTAGAAAACCATTAATGCATCAAACAGGTCAACCTCAAGACAAATTATGAGTGCAAGACTGCTATTAGTACATAGTGCGAAATATGATACATTCGTTCACTTATCAGAATGTGAGGAAGGAATAAACCTTGAATGTGATACAAATACACATTCATACAGCTGGGGCAATTTAGCATTGCCAAGCCACCTTTTTGTATGTTTTGGGCAGTGGGAGGAAACTGGAACACCCAAAGGAAACCCATGTGGACACTTGAAGAACATGTAAAACTCCAGAAAGACAGTAACCTGAGCTCAGAATCAAACAGGGCGCTGTGAGATGGCAACGCTACCTATTGTACCACCATGCCACCTGATGTGTATAAAGAAATAAGAGTATGTGTGGCCTATCAAGGATCTTATGAGTCTATGACAGATTCGATTTTGATGGGAAGACAGATATTTTAGTTGCAGAAGGAAATTTGGTCCTCTTGATACTGATGTGGTTCATATGCAAATAAGGATCAGAATGAAAATATTAGAGTCTCTCCCTTTTTTCCCTCCTTCAAAAATATGTGAATGCTTTTTGTTATGGATATTCACTGGTGATGTGGGTACATTCTCATAGGTTGGTAGTTAACCTGCACAGAGTCAGAGAATCAGTGGAAGAGAGGCAGAGAGATATGCCATACCAAAGCCTTTGTGTCTATAAAATTGTGAAGGAAGTAATCCACAGAGAGTGAGATAGAAAGCAAAAGAGAGAGACGAAGAATGAAATTAAATCCCCACCACAAAGTAGAGTAGGGGATACAATCCATCTCCTTTCCATCTGTGGACTGACAGGTATGGGAGAGCTTAAGCCCCAATACAATCAAGTTCCAAACATTTACATTTGCACATTTCACAATCATAGGCTTTAAATTAAAAGAGACAATCATTAGCTCTGTAAAACAATCAAACAATTCATTCTGCTCTCTTTTTGGACTTCAAGCAAACACATATTCCAGTTACCCCATTACAAGAATGAACCACCTTCTTTGAATTATTACAATAGTGTGTGTGTGCACAATTGTGCCCTGTGATGGATTGGCACATCGTCCAGGGTGTCCCCTACCTTGTGCCCTAAGTTCCATGGGATAGGCTCCAGGCTCCCTGTGACCCAGTGTAGGATTAGCACTACAGAATATAGATAGATGGATGGATGTATATTATTATGATGCAGTGATCAAACAAAGTTAAGAATGTACTGGAGTTGCATGACAAATGCATTGGGCAATCGCTATTGTTGATAAATTAAATTAACCATATCTACTTTTAACATGACTCCTTAAATAGAGGCAAGAGACAAAAGAACTACGCAACACAAAATTATCATATCAAGGCGCCAACACCATATTATCATATTAAAGAAAGGAACTTCCTCTGGCTAATGAGGCATTGGGTTCATTTGCTGTGCAGACTTTCGTCCATATGTGTGAACATGGCTTTGATGCTTTAGTTATGGATGTACTGGAAACAGAACATGTGAAAATTATCCATCAAAGACAGCAGCCTTCTGTAATCGTGCTGAATGCCAACTGTGTCAGCTTGTCACTGAGACAAGGCACGTGTACTAGAAAACTCAGTACAGCATAAGTGCTTATGATTGCGATAGCTGATAGCTACACTTTTAAGAACGTAGCCTAAATACAGAATAAGGAACGAATAATTTCACTACAGCAATTTGAATTAGACTAATAACCTGTCATACTGCATTTACTAAATTTGTTCTTAAGAACAGGTGCCAACAAAATTGTATTTTGTAATATTAAATGGGCACAAGGGAGGGATTGTACTGTTCTCTGGGTGTATTAAATGTGGATAAAAGAGACCTTGAGCTGACAGATGTGACCTTTAAGCAAGGTATATGATAGATCAAAAAAGACAGTAGTGGGAGCTCACAGCAAACCTGCTCAGATGGATTAATGCACTATGTACCTCCACACACACAGAGGAACACATCTCCAGGGGGTAGGCTAAAAACAGTTAAAAGAAAAATGTGAAGGGCACAAAGTGTTTTTTTTAGTGCTGATGGTGTAAGTGCACCACTTTGTCATAGTATTTTCATTGTGCTTGAAGCCCCAATTATAACTTACATCAACCCCAAGCAGTCAAACATCTGTGCAGAATTTCCTAAGAACCAATATAAGAAAGATTGCAGTATATTTTTGGCTTTTTTACAGACTTTTTCTATGTGCAAATGATGTCTTGCATACTAAACCTTGCACTCAAGCCCATGTGTCTTCTTCATCACTGTCTGACTACCTCTTCATCCAAGCTTTAATTTGTATTACTAAAATGCCTGACCCTAACCAACTGATAATTAACAACATTCCAGAGACACATTGTCATGACTGAGAAGCTCCAAGTCCCTAATTACTTCAGTTTTTTGTGCAATGTGACAGTTGGTCATGCGGGCACCAAGACCTGCAGTCACCTGTTCAACTGTTGAACTGTTGGAGATGTATTAACTAATGTGATATTAATGACAAAATATCAAAATCTGCTCTGGGGATTTATGCACATAAGTATGCAATTCTTTACTTACCTATACATTACACTTTAGTTTAATTTACTATTTTAGTGTTTCATACAAACTTTTATTTGTGATTGTTGTGGCCAAAATGCTTGATTTTGCTGTAGTTTATTTATTTATTTATTTACATCTTTTAAAAAGTTTTTTGTGCTTTTTTAAATTATGGAGGGCTTTGGCTGAATGTCTGTTGTGATTATGTCACATGACACCTCTAGGCCCAAATCTGTGGAAAATCTGCAGTAATTTTGAAAATTTTGCTTGATTTTGTGTTAATTTCTTCGAAATCATTAAATCCTGGAGGGACTGATATATATACACAATATCTGTGTGTATTCAATCAGCTAATCATGTGGCAGCTGTGCAATGAATAAAAGTGTGCAGATACAGGTTATCTAAGCGTTTCGGTTAATGTTTACATCATATATCCGTATGGGGGGAAAAAATAGGATCTCAGTGACTTTGACCACGTTGAAACAGTGAGCGAAGTTCTGCAAGCACCTATCTTAATGAGAGGTATGTGAGGAGAATGTCCAAACTGGTTAGAGCTGAGAGGAAGGCTATAGTAACTCAAATAACCACTCTTTACAACCATGCTGAGCAGAAAAGCATGTTATAATGCACCTTGAGAAGTCAAATTTGAGGTGGATGGGCTACAATGGCAGAAGAGCACATTTGGTTCCACTCCTGTCAGACAAAAACAAGAATCAGTGGGCACAGTGGGCACAGGTTCACCCAAACTTGATCACTGAAGATTAGAAAAACATCAACTAGTCTAGTGAAGCTCAATTTCTACTGCAACAAGCAGATGCTTGAGTCAGAATTTGGCATCCACAGCACGAATACACAGACTAGCCTGGCTTGTGTCAACAGTCCAAGCTGGTGGTGGTGGTGTAACGGAAAGTTTATTGGTTCATGTTCATGTTCATGAATGCAGCAAAGAGCATTTTTTCGCCCACTGCTCACTTTACCCTTACATTTCATTTACCACTGTTCCATTTTCACTAAATGCCTGAAGATACATACAAAGATATAAGGATAGACAGTGAGTGGGGAAAAAAGAGAGAAGGTGAGAAGGCGAGCAAGAGACAAAAAAAAAATCTACTTATACTAACAGCATACTGATGAAGCAGGATCATTGGTATTGTGGTGATTTTGTGTTCATGTGCTTGTAAGGCATGAGTTACAAAAAGCAATCAACAGTATTCCACCTCCAGGTCTTCTCAAAGTCATTGTTTAATAGTCTGCAGTGTTTAGCCACTGACACCTATTACCAAGACTAAAATAGAGGTAAATCCCCTTTCTTCTCCAACCCTCCTTTTATCTAAGCATTGGAGGCTTTAATAACAGCACTTTTCATAAAACACCCCTCTCTATCTCTCACATGTGCCATGCTAGGAGATTGAGAGAGCTGCCATATCTGAAAGTCACTGTTGCCCCACATAGACAATATGGCCTGCAATGTGACCCTGACTATCAAATCTGACCTCAGACCAGTTTTCCTTGACTCTATTCCAGCTGCTGTAGGTTATACAACACCATCTGGATCCAATTGAATTTCACTGTAGGATGGAGCAGAGAGTGATCTGACTGGTATGAAGAGCAGTGCTACAATCATGAAAGAATATGAAAATAAATGAATGTATCAGATTAGCAGAAAAATGTTGGGAGCTCATAGATCTAAAAAAGCAGGTTTTGTTCAGAAGAATGTGCCACCGTTGCATCTCAGAGACACAGCTCTTGGGATCTAGGTTAAGCTGGGCCTGGAAACGATGATGAAACCAAAAGCAACACAACATCTAGAGTGATTAGGACATACTGGTACAGCATGAAATGTTTTATGATTCAAGACAGCACAAAACAAAACTAAAAAATATATCTTGATGATGCTGAATTTTTCTGAATGGCAGTTAGACCTAAATAGCTTTGTGCCTGTTTTTTTTTTTTTGGCATTTAGTGGAAGCAGTGGAAATGTAGGAGGCGAAGCATGTTTAACATTCATCTTTATAGTTAAGTATGTGCTAAGGAAGTATAGCTGTTGAATGCAGAAATGCTCATATGCACAAGATCAAATGTATCCACAATGTAATAGCACCATTGGTCAAACAAACCAATGGATTATTTTAATAGTTGTGTTCAGCTTTGGTGTTACAGCATGTAAAATGTCAGAAATGTGCAGATTCACTAATGATTTCCATGATAGTGCTTCTCCTCACCAGTCTCTATTTTTATACAGACATTGCATTACGAAATAGGCTTGTGAATGCTGATGGTATTCCTTCTCCCTCACCTTACCAAGCCCCTGATGCCCAGCTTAGACCCACAGAAAGAAAGACAGAGATATGCTTTAATTTTTGTCAACATGACTACTTAGTAGAACACAACTGCCCCCTACTGTTTTAAAAATATAAAATTATGATGAAAAGTGTTATTGTATCATCAACCTGCAGTTCAATATTCACCCAGCATTAAATCCATTTATACATGTTTGTAAATAAGATATATAAGACAACGACATCACCTATAGTATAAATTATAGATGAGAAAAAGCTTTTTTTAATGTTAGGTTTTAAAAACATATACATCAGGTGATGCATCTGGGAAACTAATTACATGAAATGAAATATAAATTTATCATAACAATGACAGGAGAGAAATGGCTTTGAGAAATGCTTTATTGTCTAGTCTCTAATAAAAACAGAACAGTATCAGTGACACGCAGGTTTTCTTGCAGTGCAATCTGACTGGTATGCTCCCTAGTGGTACATTAACATCACCGCGTATAGTAGCATATTGTTATAATGCAAATAATACTCAGCATCCTAATTTTTGAGGTGTATGCATACAGTGTATCAATTATAGCTTGAGGCAGTCACCGATGTTCAATGATGTTTTTTCATGAACTGCACTGGTGACAGCAGCCCAAAAAGGGGGACAATTTTATTGCAAATGCACTGTATATACTTTGTGTCGCTATGTATGAAAACAGTAATCAGTGCAAGCTGGGTATGAACTCCAGCAAATTCCAAAATGGGTTGATAGGTACATTTATTCAGAGGAGCAAAGATTTCCATGGAAATGTATTCTTCTAGGCAAGTAAATTTCAAATTAAGCAAAGAACCCGATCTGTTATGCTTAACCTAGTAATACATTACAAACACAATCTAACACACTTGATTAGAATCAACACTTCATTTCCACCACAAATGTATTTGCTTAATGAAGTTATTGCACAGGTCAAAATCCATATTACAATAATGTATGCACGTGTGCGATTCCAAGATGTGATTGAATGTAGACTTTCAGCTTTAATTCGAGGAGTTTAAAAAAATATATTGCATTAACTGTTTAGGAATTATAGCCATACAATTTCCTAGTCACTCCATTTTCACAGGCTCAAAAGTAACTGGGCAAAGTAATATAATAATAAATATTAGGATTATTTTTAATACTTTGCTGTCAATGACTGCCTGAAATCTGGAATCCATGTACATCACCAAATGAGTTTCCTCACTTCAGATGCTTTGCCTGGCCTTTACTGCAGTTGTCTTCAGTTGCTGCTTGTTTGTGGGTCTTTATTCCTTCAGTTTTGTCTTCAGTAAGTGAAAAGCATGCTCAACTGGGTTGAGGTCAGGTGACAATTTTGCAGCATTTGACTGAATCTGAGCAGAAAGTATAGCTCTATATTTCTATCAGCAGTCACATCATCAATAAACACCAGTGACTCATCCACTGGTATACAGGGTGTCGAAATGGGGTGTGGGGGGGGACGGGGGTGGATCTGACTACCCAGGGCCCCAATGGGGGGAGGGTCCTCAAAAAGCTTGGAATGAGAATTTATTTTTGTTTGCAATTCTTTAGTAATTAGTGTTATGACTAAATTTAAATTGGTTGAGTGACTGTACTTTGTATCCCCCCAAAAATATTGGAGGCTCTCTGTGGCCACTCTCATCCCTTACAAAATTGGTTTAGTCAACCCCTGCACTAGGATTCGTCTTTAAACACAGATAATCGAGCTGAGTGACTGCTGTTATGATAGAATCATATCTTTTCCCAAGAAAGGGAACTTGAGGTACCAAAAAATAAAAGAAAGATAGGAAAGAGAAAGATAGTAAACTGATGGAAAAAAACTGCTAATTAATTTATTTGAAAATATGTGTGTATGAATGCATGAACTTCCGAATTGCAAAGAATATGACTGATTAGACAGGAATAATGCAAGGTTGATTTAAAATAAATATCATAGCCTATGTCTTATTTTGTGATAGCTAGGGTAGGCACGTAATCCTTCACATATGTGAAGTCAGCTCCAATAATGTTTTGTTTAGTGTACTTATGTGGGTGTTTTGTATGCACTATTTAAATAATATTAAAAATACATTTTGCATTAAACATTGCCTATTTACACTTGTTTGGATATTCTTGGGTTTCAATTTCTTCATGGAGCCCAAAATTCTTAGCGATAGCACTTCCTCCACATGTTTGACAAATTATGTCATATGCTTTCGAACATAACCCCTTCCTTTCCTTCTCCATACTCTTCTCTTCCCATCATTCTGGTGCAAGTTAATCTTGGTTTCATATGTCCAAAGAATCTTGTTCCAGAACCGGGCAGGCTTTTTTTTTTTTTTTTTTTTTAGATAAATGAAATAAATTAATTAACACTTAAGTTGATTACCAAAAATTCCAGCCGTTATCGCTACATTACATTTGCAATCAATGGCAAATTGCTGTGGTATAGGAAGAATAAAACATCTAAGGATATTGAACATAATCAAGTTTTGGAGTGCGAACAGTCATTACACTTTCATTTTTACTGCATTACTCCACTGTGTTACTGATTACTATTCTAGAACAGTATGCCATTGTGCTTTATACCTGACTTTCTTAAATTCTTACATTATTGTAGCAGATGGTGGAAGCTATATTTTCAGATGGCTCTCCCAAAGTTAAAAGGAATCCAGCATAGCTGTAACATACACTGGGATCACGCAAGACATTTCTCCACCACTTTTTAATAAATGATATTTTGCTGAACAATTTCATATAATACATACTGAAAAACTGATCCAAAGCCTTTATAAAAATAGAATTTTAGCTCTATTCACAGTGAAGGTGGCATCTATAATACAATGTCTCCTCTATGATAAAACTCACATATCCGGGCAGCTACTATAATTAGGTAATATATAGCACACACAAGTTCTCTCCCACACAGCAATATGATCACAGTACAATCATAATAATGTGGCATATGCAAATATACATAGTACATGGCATTTTACCAGCTGTAAGTCATTTAAATGGCTTATTTATTCAGGCTGCAGGCATGCCCTTTGGGTTGAACACAATGTAGGTGATGTAATTAATCATTTCTCAAAACATAGTTATACTCATAGAAAGACCCCAAATTAACATCTGGTTAAATAAATAATAGTGGCAATGTTCTTCTAACTAATAAGCCACTTGTGGGCCTTGTTAAACATGCTCTATTAGTAATGTGTCACTGCCAAGTGCAGCCATGACATACTCATCATTATTTATTAGTAATCAGGAATTTAATATTCTGTACAAAAACAATTCCAACATTATTTCTCACCTATATTTGCTGTATATTCTCAGCACTTCTGATCCATGGACATGGGCATATATATATATATATATATATATATATATATATATATATATATATATATATATATATATATATATATATGCCCATGAAATGAAAGAAATATAAGAAATGACACTTTGCTACATTGTAAAATAGTGAGTGTACAGCTTGTATAACAATGTAAATTTTCTGTCCCCTCAAAATAACTCAACACACAGCCATTAATGTCTAAACCGCTGGCAACAAAAGTGAGTACACCCCTAAGTGAAAATGTCCAAATTGGGCCCAAAGTGTCAATATTTTGTGTGGCCACCATTATTTTTCAGCACTGCCTTAACCCTCTTGGGCATAGAGTTCACCAGAGCTTCACAGGTTGCCACTGGAGTCTTGTTCCACTCCTCCATGACAACATCACGGAGCTGGTGCATGTTAGAGACCTTGTGCTCCTCCACCTTCCATTATGCCAATACAGCATTAATCTTTTAAAAGTGAAATCAGAAGCATAGATTGATGCTCATCTCAACAAATGAGAATTTACATATGAAATCAACATTCCATTGTGTGGCATGAGAAATTAGCAGAAAAAAAACAAAGGATGCAAATTATAGTCTCTTAGTAATTAAAATAAATTTAAAGTGTGGGGTGAAACATGGTAAAGGGAGGTTGAGACAAAGAGAGATCATTCTCAGCACTACCTCAGTCCAATAAAGCAACTCTTGAACACGTTATCACTCCTCTGAAATGGGCAGATAAAGTACCAAGAGTCTGTTAGCTTCACATCTCAATCACCTGTCAACCATTATGTCATAATACAGCTCCACCAGTCTAAACATGGCTTAACCAAAAAAAAAAAAACCTAGCTAGTCCACAGCCATTGTGAGGAAGGAATGGCTAGTCAACAATTCATTGTGTGTGACAAATAATTACCATGCCCAATAGAGTAATTGTCTCGGTTGTATTCAAGCAGCAGTTGACCTGGAACAGAGATCAGGCAGGGCAGCCAGTGATAACAATGCAGCCTTCAAACACAAAACATTAGCTAAAGCAACAGTGTTGCTCTGGCAGCACATCCTGACCTGGCAGCCATTTTTGGAAAATGTAAGGCAGTGTTGTGGTCAATTTAGAAAATGAGGTGAAAACACAAACCATAGTGGAGGCAGGAACAAGCTGCATTTTGATTTTCAAATATTTATTTTGACTTACCATTTCAGTGCTTGACATTGAGAAAATGCCTTTTTAAAATTCTATTGACACTGTAACTGAACAAAAAGATATTTAATTGATATCAATTTAAATCATTTAAAGTTTGTCAAATTGTACTTTTCACCACTGTACTTTTTTGTAAAAATAAAAGCTTTTTACTGAAGGTAGGTACATGATACATGATACATGATATATTTACAAAAAAATTTAATTAAATCCCCTGGAGATGACACCAATAATTATAAATTAGAAGTAATTATGTGTTAATATTTGATCAAAATACCAGTCTGAAACAGTTTGGAAGATAGAATTTGAGTATGGTGACCAAGTACACTGGGCATACCGTACAGGATTTAGCTGAGTTTTTTTGTGATTGTTACAGCCAAAAATTCTTGATTTTTTCTTGTAATTCAACTAGCAGAGATTTTGTTTTTTTTTTTAAACTACCTGGATTGTCAAAATTGAAATTGCACGAAATTGTTTTGCACAGTCTTTTGCAATGATGTTTCTTGGTTAATGAGACCGTTTTGCTGTACTCATGTTCGACACACGAATCGAAGAGGGTTTGGCTGAATGTGTGTTGTGATGATGTTTTTTATTTACATTTACTTCATTTGGCTGATGATTTTATCCAAAGCAACTGAGAGGTGAGACAAAATATAAAAGGGTATTGAGGTTATAGAGTGAAGCAAACAGCAGACCAACAAGCTCCTGCATATTGCTATGTGAGAAACAAAATCTTCACTGTACAAGGAAGAGGGACTGCTCACTGCATTGGAACAGAGATTAGAAGAGCTGTACCAGTGGGAATACAGCAAGAGCTGTTAACAATAATTCAACAATGTATTGAAGTACAGCCGCTTGAGCCAGCAAAGTATAGCTGCCTAGCATGAAGATGCAGACTGTGATGTGCTATCAGTGGCTTTGCCAGAGAGTGCAGGTAGCTTGATATTGAATGAGACTGAAGATCTCCTTCAGCACAGCAGCATGAATGTCCTACAGGTTGGTGTTAAGGCTGCCTTGGCAAAATTATAGTTCAATCCTCCAATTAATGCAGCCGGAAAATACATATTTAGGAAGTACTCAATGATCACCTCCTAAATGATGCAACTGGTTGCTCTTGAGGGTTCATCTGAGCAGGCACATTATTCTAGTATAGTTGGATCGCAAAGACGGCAACCGAGGATTGAAGGAACTATGCAGGAGGCAGCAGGGACCACATCTGTTCTGCCATGGCTGCCCAGGATAAAAAATTTGTTTTGTGCCTCAACAGGCTGTGATGAAGCCTTTAAGGCAGGATTTACTGCAACTGCTGGGAAAGCATTGCATTGGTTCTGAAATCACATGGCCGACAGTATAATGGTTCTCCCCTCTCCCCAATTGCAGTGGAGCTTGATAACAACATACCAGTGAGTACTGAGCACAGCGTCCACAGGGTGTTTTACAGTTTCACAGTTGGACACTACCAAAAGACTACTACTAGAAATATTAACTGGACTAGAAAGCCTGACCTTTTTTGTTTCGAAAAAGGGAGAAATTACACCTGCTGTGGAACACAGACAATTCCTCTGCTTCCACATACATAGAATGACACATCAGTTTGGGGTCCATCCTTTTAGGTTAGCTTTATTGGCTGGCTGTTGTGTGGACAGTCTCAATAGAAAGTGACAAGCCAGACAGAGCTCCTGATCTCACATGTAGAATCTTGCAGTCTGAAAGTAAATAACAAGAAGCACTATTTGTTATCTGTACAGACTGCACAGGTCTTGAGCATGAATCTAGACTCGCTGGCTATGCAAGTCTTTCTGACACAGCTGTCTTGATTGCAAAAAACATATATGGGTATTGTGCACTACAGTGGACAGCTATTCAAAAGGCATTTTCTGGCTATTACAAGGATTTCAATAGAATAACTGCACTAGACAGCCACTAGAGAGGACAATAATTCCTCATTTGAATGCATGCAGTCCACTTCAATAGCCTTTTGAAAAATGTATGTAAAAGTAAAATTAAGGTACATTTATTTTTATGCCTAAAGAAGAGTAAAAACAGAGAAAAATCCTTGATCAGGATTTTATCATTCATGCATGAAAGGGTTTTATATATATATATATATATATATTAGAGCTGCAACCGCTAATTGATAAAATCGCTAATAATTGATTATGAGAATCGTTGTCAACAAATCTCAATATCGTTTAGTTGGTCTGCGCACGGCACATGGTACATTTACTGATTATGTTACTTCTGTTCTGTAAACACGCTTCGGAGAGTAAATACTAAAGTTATGTCCAAAATGAAGTACTGTACACTTACACTATGCACTATGCACTACCTTCTAGTGTGTGAATTTTATAAAGGTAATATCATCTCAAATATAACACCACCGTTTTTTTTTTTTACTAATCAGAAGTATAAGCCACAACGGCGCAGGACGTCAAACGCACGCTAGCATTAGCAACACCCAGAGTCACCGATAATGACTTTCTTCAGTTTACTTTCTGTCAGCGTTACCTTTTATTCCCAACATGACCTCAGTCACCATCAGACTGAAGCGAAATCGTCATGTGACTGAGGAAGAAAGTGTGTAACTTCCAAATCCTCTAAAGCAGGGGAGGATTTTATATTAAACACCGCGGAATTCAAATGCATGAGGACAAACTTATGTTTATATCCAGAATGCTCCACTGTGTGTAAGGGGCAGGGGAAACTTGTGCAAGCTGCTTAAAATGTTTAGTTTAATTTAAGTTTATTGTCAATTTATGTTGTATTTGCATACTCGCAGTGTAAATATCGTTTGTTATAACGGAAGTGAACTATTAGTAACAAGGCCGCGTTGCTGATCAAGCGCTGTGTAGACGTGCTGATACAGAGTGGGAGCACGAGTAAGGTAAGATCTGTAATGTCTAATTAAAAAATTATGATCAAAAGTAAACACAAGTAAAATAATATTCCTAAAGGCAGTGAGTAACAGAAACCACAAGATGCAGTAAAAGTGAGATTTTATTATTAATGTAGGACTGTAGTTTAATTGGGTGCTTTTTGTGCATCCATAAACAAAATGCATATATCTATAAATCTCTCTCTCTCTTTCTCTCTCTCTAATATATATATATATATATATATATATATATATATATATATATATATATACACATACACATTCCTTTTTATTTTGATGATTATAACTGACAAATAATGAAATCCCCAAAATCAGTATCTCAGAAAATTTGAATATTACTTAAGACCAATATCAAGTATGAACATGAAAAGTATGAGCATGTACAGCACTCAATACTTAGTTAGGGCTCCTTTTGCCTGAATTACTGCAGCAATGCGGTGTGGCATGGAATCGATCAGTCTGTGGCACTGCTCAGGTGTTACGACAGCCCAGGTTGCTCTGATATTGGCCTTCAGCTCTTCTGCATTGTTGGGTCTGGTGTATCGCATCTTCCTCTTCACAATATCCCTTAGATTTTCTATAGGGTTAAGTTCAGGCGAGTTTGCTGGCCAATTAAGAACAGGGATACCATGGTCCTTAAACCCGGTACTGGTAGCTTTGGCACTGTGTGCAGGTGCCAAGTCCTGTTGGAAAATGAAATCTGCATCTCCATAAAGGAAGCATGAAGTGCTCTAAAACTTCCTGGTAGACAGCTGCGTTGACCTGGGACCTCAGAAAACACAGTGGACCAACACCAGCAGATGACATGGCACCCCAAACCATCACTGACTGTGGAAACTTTACACTAGACTTCAAGCAACGTGGATTCTGTGCTTCTCCTCTCTTCCGCCAGACTCTGGGACCTTGATTTCCAAAGGAAATGCAAAATTTACTTTCATCAGAGAACTTTGGACCACTCAGTAGCAGTCCAGTCCTTTTTGTCTTTAGCCCAGGCGAGACGCTTCTGACGCTGTGTCTTGTTCAAGAGTGGCTTGACACAAGGAATGCGACAGCTGAAACCCATGTCTTGCATACGTCTGTGCGTGGTGATTCTTGAAGCACTGACTCCAGCTGCAGTCCACTCTTTGTGAATCTCCCACACATTATTGAATGGGTTTTGTTTCACAATCCTCTCCAGGGTGTGGTTATCCCTATTGCTTGTACACTTTTTTCTACCACATATTTTCCTTCCCTTTGCCTCTCTATTAATGTGCTTGGACACAGAGCTCTGTGAACAGACAGCCTCTTTTCAATGACCTTTTTTGTCTTACCCTCCCTGTGCAAGGTGTCAATGGTCGTCTTTTGGACAGCTGTCAAGTCAGCAGTCTTCCCCATGATTGTGTAGCCTACAGAACTAGACTGAGAGACCTTTAAAGGCCTTTGCAGGTGTTTTGAGTTAATTAGCTGATTAGAGTGTGGCACCAGGTGTCTTCAATATTGAACCTTTTCACAATATTAAAATTTAGATACTGATTTTGGGGTTTTCATCAGTTATCAGTTATAATCATTAAAATTAAAAGGAATGAACACTTGAAATATATCAGTCTGTGTGTAATGAATGTATACATCGAAATAAATCAACTTTTTGAGGATATTCTAATTATATGACCAGCACCTGTGTATACATATAGTATTTCACAAAAGTGAGTACACCCACCACATTTTTGAGACATGCTTGGCCACTCCATCACCCAAACACACCTCCAAGATGACCACTGCCTTGCTAAAGAAGCTGAAGGTGAAGGTGGACTGGCCAAGCATGTCTCCAGACCTAAATCCTATTGAGCATCTGTGGGGCATACTAAAATGGAATGTGGAGGAGCACAAGGTCTCTAACATCCACCAGCTCCGTGATGTCGTCATGGAGGAGTGAAAGAGGACTCCAATGGCAACCTGTGAAGCTCTGGTGAACTCCATGCCCAAGAGGGTTAAGGCAGTGCTGGAAAATAATGGTGGCCACACAAAATATTGATACTTTGGGCCCAATAAGCGGTCTTCTTTGAGTGTCCTGTTCTGTTCCCTGCCCGTATCGTATCAATTAGAAAGCTATTAGCCTTTTTCCTAATGTGGATCATTTTTGTTTTAGTCTACTTTTAACAAGGACTCTTTATTGTTTAAGATATTTATCTTAAAGATATTTATATTTATCTTAAATATTTATGCTTGTTTATTTACAGTATTTATCATTGCTATTGTTTTAACCCTCTTACCCCGTAAGGCAGAAAACCTGGCTTGCCCGTCTTTGACCTATTCCCGTAAGGACGATATACCGGCTTGGTCGTCTATACCAAATCCCCGTAAGGCATTTTATCTCCGTAAGGCTGGTATACTGGCATTACTCTGCTATGATTCCTTACTTATTTAATTATTATTTTTTGATCCGGAAGGTTGATGACGTCATGACGTCACAACATAATTACAACATTATGCCATCTTTACATTGAAGATTATCCAAGCGTGAATATTGGTATAATAGTAAAAGTTAACTAAAAATGCCAAAGTTTTTGTCATTTCTCTATTAAAGAATTGTGCTCTAAGTGGAGTAAAACACTGAACTGCTTAATTTTAAAAGTAATATTACACACATACATTATTATAAGTTGTTTCAAGGCCTAAAAATGTTAAAATTAAAATATTGATTTTGGGGCCCGAACTCAGGGTTGGCAGGCTGTTTCTATGGGGAATATAGGGTTATGGGACATAATATTGTGGGAACTAAGGGGTAAGAGGGTTAAATCAATTAACATTGACCATGAGCAGAGAGTTTACATTTAACTGTTTATGACAGACCTCCTCATTAAAGTTTAAACGAAAAAAGATCGGTATCTGGATCGGTTTTGGTTGTAAAAATCCAGAGCGGTGCATCCCTAATGAACACCATTAAACCAAAATGCTTTGCATCTGACAGGTAAATGAACTTACCCAATCACTAAATAATCCTATATGAGATTATTTAGATATATACACAATATGCACAGAGCAGTTCAAGAACTGACTCCAGCCCAGAACCATGACAGTGGGAAATGTCCAATAGTGTAGCTTTAAATATATTTAATAGGAGCAGACTTCAAATACGGAACATTGAGGTTTATTGTATTTGTTTGCAAGATGGAACAGGTTAATGGTTGTTTTTTGCATACAGTCTGTAAAATTAACTGAAAATATAAAATGTAGTTTATCAGAAGGTAAATTAATTTGTTATGGCTCACACTATGTTCCTAAATTCTGTCATAATTGTTACGGCACAGGACTGGAGGCAGATGCAGGTGCAGGTCAAAGTCTTTATTCAACACGTAACTCAAAACCAAAGAATATGCGGTCTTCACAGGACAACGATAAACTGGAATCGTGGCATAAAACGAGAGCATGAATCAAGGCATGGAAACAAACGATACAAAATATATCACATATCTAACCTATACAAATGATAATACTGAGCGAAGTGCTCAGTAACCAAGGGGTTTAAATAGAAAACATAATCGAACCACAACATGGACACCTGGGGCAAATTAAAGTCACTTAACAAAATACTCAAGCAGGAAGCGAGCGAACCGAAACTCGTCAGGAGCCGTGCCACAGTGCCCTCTGCTGGTCGTGGTGTAACAATAATTGACAAGCTCAATTTTCTCATGCCTACTTTTGTGTTTTATTGTGGCACATTAACGTTACCATCTGTAAAATATATATATATATATATATATTAAAAATTTAAAGAAAAACCCTAAACTTCAACCGTGCTACAAAATTTTTGACTCTGCTTCTAAATTTTTGTCATTCTGTAATTGTAAAGAATATGTTACCGTAGAGCGATGAAACTGGTTCTCACAATTCCCTCCAAAAAATCGTGGATGAAGATCCACAGAGAAATCTGTATTATGGTAAATGTTTTAAATCAAGTTTGCAGAAGTTGTAGGAAGCTCGGTGATGGTGACATTGAAGTCGAGCGACCGTGGTGTAGTTCGTTTATAGTGTACAGTTAGCTTTTTATTTCTGCTGATTGTATTTAGGCTTCAAACTTCATAAACGTTGTGTTGATTTGTGAAAATGATCTTGATGAACAAAACATGTTAGTGTTGTAAGCTTTTGTTGATCACAGAGCTTTTTTTTTTTTGCAATAATCCAAAAGCCTATGAGAAAATCCTATTGGGTTTTTGTTAAGGGAACCGGTGTGATGATAACTTCGGATTCCGGTACAAAATGACATCATCCCTGCACCTCTCTATTGGGTGATTTGTCTGTGTTTCTCCTCCTGTAAACATTATTACCTTTTCTGCATTCACCTGAGTGATCTCAATATTGATCAAAATAATCAGGATTATAATTTTAGCCATAATCATATAGCCCTAGTATTAACACTTTAATTGATTCCCAGTCCCAGTTGCCGTTAGTGTATGGCAAGGTGCAGCACTTGTTAAATCTCTTCTGATGACTTGATACACAGCCTCCGTGTCTGGAATGAAAGGAAGTAGAATGAATGGTTACGTATGTATCAGTGGTTGTATGAGTAGACTGCCAAGCCACCTGGGTCACTCAAGTTGGCAAGAATGTCCAGAGGATGGGGGGGATGCCCTTATATAGGCTGCACATGTATGGCCAAGGTTATGGTTACAAGTTGTTAACTTTGCTATTAGTACTCACCAGTGAAATGAGCAAACAGGAAAAGTTGACTAGTTCCAAATGATACTGCAATGGTGAACATCCATTAGAACATCACAGATCCACAATTACATGTATGTAACATTCCATTCCACTTAACTTGGCAAAATAAGTCACTATCTTGCACAACACTGCTCAAAAGAGCATTTCAATTATTTATATCCACTTATAACCAGTTATGAAAAATTAGATGATCTCTAAGACATTTTCAAAGCTGCTATAAGCAGAATTTTAAAGAAGCATATTGGGAAAAGGTGGTATTTAGACATCTATATTCAGAAAATCTACTTTACTGTAATCTGGTCTGCTCCCTGTCAACAAGCTTTATTAAAAATTACATAGCAGACATCACATGGGTGAAGCAAAAATGCAGGCATTTTCGTTTCCTTTCATTTATATTCCTCTCAGTTCAGTTATATTTTGTTCTTTTTTATTCCTTTAATTTCCTTTTCAGTCTTACATGCATGCACACACACGCACACACTCACACACACACACACACACACACACACACACACACACACACAAATGATGCAGTGGAGCCGGTAAAGATTTCAAATAGACAATAGATCTTCTTAGATATAAAACTGGCTTACCTCACTGTCATTACATAAGTTAGCAAAATGCACATAAAAATGATCTTACCATAATGTATGTGAAATTATGTGTATGTGTAATGGCTGTACACCTATCTGAAACAAATCAATCTCACTAAACTGCAGCCCCTCAGGGTTGGATTGCCAGACATAGACTAAGCCTGTGTCTGGAGAGCCTTGTGTAACACAAGAGCCTGAGACATAAGACATGTGCTACCTTTCTTTCTAATAGTCATAACACCTGGTTGGTCCAGAACACATAACCATCATGTGTAACCAAATGAAACATATTACACATAACCAATTTCTAAGGTAGGTCACAGAAGAAACATTAAACATTGTTATGCACCACAGCTTTCAATACTAAACTTTTCAAATAATCCATGACTAATTCTTAATACATTAACAAAAACAACGACATATTTAAACAGTCTTCTTCTCTTAGCAATCAAATACTCATTTCAGGCCTTAGTACTAGCATAACATCAGATAGGAAGACCCTGGGCTCACTGATGGTGCTGAGAGGATTTTTTTGTACAAATATCTTGTACAAATCTGCCCATACCTTCTGCGACATAATATCCTTTAAACCGTTTAGCTACTGATTCATTCATACCTAAAGCATTCTGCTACGCTGTTCTTAATAATGCTAGCAGAGATTTTCTGCTTTTCTGCTGGCTGCCATTAAGCTCAACAATGCTCTCTGCCAGCATGCCCACTCAAATTATTAACCAGAGTGTACAGACAGTGACCATGCATAAATAACCAAATTATCAGCACATTATGCAACTAAAAATAACACACACAATTATAGGTCCAAGCATGAAGTTCTTAGAAAGCCTGTCTGTAATTGTTAGGATTTTGAAGGGTCAAAATGCTTGAAACAATCTTGTTTTTGTTTGATTTGTTCATTATTTTTCTTCGTTATTATGCAGTTCAAAACATAGGTCTTACAGACAATAGGTAGTACTCCCTTCAGCTAGACAGGCAAGGGAGATGAGCCTGATTGGCCTTATGGTAACATTATAATGCAGCGTTTACATTTTTAACCATTTCTAGAGAACCATGATGCATTAAAGCAAAATTTGGTTCTCCTCTGATTCTGTGACCATCAAAAACCATCAAAAACATTGAAAAATATATATATATATGTATTTAATATATATATATATATATATATATATATATATATATATATATATATATATATATATATATATATAAAATTGTTAAAAGCCCTATGCCAGTCAGTCCAAGTGAGACGACACATGCTTATGATTGGTTGACTAGTTTGCATAAGTAGGTTTTACCTGATATGCAAATTTGCTAAGATGTACTGTATGTATGTTCACAGTAAGTATTTCAATTGCTAGGCAGAATAATTAAATGACCAAATTGTACCTCTTGGTGGGTCCATTTACATAAATCTGTTGAAACCAATCTTATCATTAAAATTATTTTTTCCTTACCTCTTACACTTTACCTTCAGCTAAATAGGCATTGGCCATTAAGTTCTACCATGATAGATGTTTTTGTAATTTGCATAAAATACAAAAAAAAAAAAACTTTTACAAAGTATGCAGTCCTAGGATTTTTGCCATATGTTCACAAATTGGTGTCAAAACACTCAATAGTCTAATCCTCAATAATTACCCCAAACATGTTGATATTTGTGTATAATATGGCTATAACATGCCAATCAATCCTAACAGCCGCTCTGCTTAGTTTACTCAAATAGTTGTAGTGCATGATTGGTTGCATGAATTTGCATAAAAAATGCCATAAGTAGGACAGGTTTCTGAGGGAACGAGTGGGTCATAGACATCCTTACAGTAGGTAGTGAAGTTATGTTCAAATCACTGTTTCTCTTGAACTGTAAGTTTGATTGAGCTGATATTTGGTACACTGCATCTGTGTATTAATGTCTAATTGGATTTCTAAGTATTTCTAAGTACTTTACTCATTAAAAAACAATAGTCCCTCATCCATTCAGCATTCAGGAAGCATTTTACAGGTTAACATTGAGCCATTAGTTATATAGTCACAAACTCTGATTGGTATGTACATCCAAATCAATACAGAATTGGTTGCAGGAACAAAGTATCAATGTGTTGCAAATGACTGACCATCTCAAGATGCAAACTTTCGGTCTCCTACCTTGTTAGACTTTGCAGGCAGAGATTAATTGCTGTTATTTGGTGAGGTTTCACCAAATATGAACTGAAAGGGTGCTGATGTTTAAACCAGTGAATTACAAACATCTTTTTCATGCAAGTTGCCAATAATTCTGGAGTTGACTGCATATAAGGCAATCACTAAGCAAACAGAATAGCCCTGTTTACAGCAGTATTTACTGTTATGGTATACATGGCAACAGGTAAACAGTCAATTTATGTTAATAGTTATCACAAAAAAACTCTAAGCGGCCATGCATTATGAATTTTTTTTATTTGTTGTTTTCTCATGATCACTGCTTAATTTTCTCATGATATCTACATAACAAGTTGTTTTCTCGTGATCATGACTTAAAATCTGTTTTCTCAGGACATAATTTTATCCCAAGAAACTTGTTCCTTGTGAATGGGACTGGTGTTATGTAAATAAATATGTATATAAATTTAATAACTGCTGACAGTAGAGATGGACTTTATCTCCATCATGAGTGAGGGGTCCCCTTCAAAATTTCAGACAATAATGTGGAAGTCATCAATCCTGCAGGGATGACGTATTTTTGTAGCCATTTTTGGTTCCCTCAACAAAAATCCAGTAGGATTTTACCCTTTGTTTGGATTATTGTAGCAAACTAGCTCTGTGACCAACAAAAGTTTATGATTCTTATATGATTTGTTCATCAAGATAATCTTCACAAATGAATACAACTTTTAGGAATTTTGAAGCCTAAATACAATCACCAGAAGCAAAAAGCTAATGTTAAGCTCTAAACAAACTAACCCAACTGTTACATGACTTCAACATCACCACCACTAAGCTTCTAACAACGCTTTCAATCTTTATTTAAAAACCTGTACATTTGGAAAATATATTAATTGCTAGATCTTGTTTAGTTTTGAGTTGGAAGAGTTTGCATGAGTGCTAGTATAAATACAATGAAGCTGTAGTAGATTGTTGTTCTGTTGTTCTCTCCGGTGTGATGACATTTAATGTCCCCGACAACCTCTGTAGTCCCATTTAGCCACTTGTTAGCAAGTGCCTTTTTCGAGACTTTACAAGTGAGGTATTACTGGTTTATTTTATGTCATAGAATAAAACATGATCATATCTTGAGATTGTGTTAACCACAGACCTTACTAAAGTCATTTAACCAGATGGATGTCAATTACACAGAAAAATTAAGTCGAGATTATGAGAAAACAAGAAAGAAAAAAATAATAATGCATGGCCACTTAGGGCTTCTGTACATCAGTGCTTTTCTGCAAGATATTACCTCTTCTACATATATAGGACAGTCAGACTATGAATACACATGCTTTCTGCTTTTGCTTATCCACACACTCAAGCACAGAATTGCAGGCATCTAATGACGAAAATGGGACTGTCCATTGTGGCCATTTATTTTGTAGTATGTTAGGATAATAATCATACATAACTTATTCAATAAAGACATGTATTCTAAGCAAACCCATTTTTGCTTTATAATCATCTCTTTACACTAGACCTAGCATGCTTCCAATCACAGAACAAATGGCAACTGTTACCATGGAAACGTTGTCAGAGATTGAACTGGAGACAAGTGCTTCACCAAGGCTACACAGTATCTAGGTGATTACACGTGCACACCGTGTAAAAAGTCTTCCTCACACAGACCTACTGTAGTTCCAGCACACGTGCTGAGAAGGCCTTCAGTATGCTATGTTATAGAACAGACTGAAACTATATAGTGCTCTCTGTAAGATAAGGAAATGTTGGTCAGATATGTAACATTAATAAATGTAACATCTTTCAGGGGCTCTTGTCTCTGCACCCACAGATCAGATTTCTTCACTGAAAAGCACCTCTGTGTTTATATATATATATATATATATATATATACACACACACACACACAACACACAGATGTTACAATTAGACAAACCTTGGCTACAATTGAATGCCAGTCTTTATGTATTTTAAACTTGAATGTTGCTTCTGCACAACTTCCTGTGGCTCAGTTTGCCTTAAGTGACACAATTACGAACTGAAGGAAGTTTCGTCTATTGAGGTATTTGTGGGCAATTATGACAAACAAATTAAATCACATAATGGTACATATGAAACTGTGATTCACTATATAAGTGGCCCTCACAATATAATTCGTAACACTTGCCTGAACAGGACTGTTTATACTGTACCCTAACAGAGATCCACAAGGCAAGGTCACTCAAGCTGTCAGAAATACAGCATCAAATCTCCATAAATAGATTTCAAATTTCCTTACACTGTCACCTTTTTTACATGGTCATACCGTATGTCTGAATAGAAAATCCATATTTGTAGATCCGTCAATGCCACAAACTACTTTAAGGAACAAAATATGCTATTCTAAGCCTTTTTTTTTTTTTTTTTTGCTTAGGTTGATAGATCTAAGTAAAGATTTTGCACTCATATATTAAATAGACTGTGATCGTTATTTGTAGACCATTGATGAGCCAAAGCTTATGATATAGTCAAGACTTAAGTATGGTTATGCATGCTGTATATGTGCATGTGTTGTGTACATTAATAAGCAGGGCTCACTGTAATGTGTGGAAATAGGCAATCATGATGATAATCATAAAGGCTCACTGAAAGGTGTGAAAACAGTGCGTGATAATAATCATTAATTAATATGGGAATCAAACCAACCCGTTTATTTCAATATGGTGCTTTTATGATCATATCACGATAGTAGTCAGGGATAACCTGTAGATGTGGATGTAGAAAATCACTGGGATTCACAATTTCAATGACAGTGTGTCACTTGATATTCTGCACACGTACCACACGCACTAATAACCGGACAGTGCATGAAGGCTTCTATGCTTTGCGCGCTCGCAGGTGTGTTATAACACTCCACATCCTACCTTTCACCGGGTCCTCTGCCAGATCCGATGCGCATTCTTTGTCCGAGGAGCTCGGATTGGGCTCGTCCCCTTCGAACAGCTGGTTGATTTCTCCCAGCTCGCCGTCCCTCCTGGATGAAGCGCTCACTGTGAACCTCTGGCTCATGGTGCTGAAGCGATGCTCGGTGCTGGAATTCGCCGCTGATGCAGATGTTAGCGATCGGCCACCTACAGCGGCGGACCGACAGCCTAAACAGATAACTTATACTGTAGATGCGAAGGGAGATGATTATACACTGGATTAAACGAATCGATTCTTTCCCCCCTCGTCTTCAGCTCTCACACTTGGTCGTTGTACGAGATCTTCAATGAGTTGCAACCTGCTCATCAACCGGTGTCTTGAACCGCCTGCGTATCCCGGTCCTAGCGCCGGTAGAAGCTGTGCACACAGACACGGCTACAAGACTGACAAGTGCATCATCACACTATAAACGATACTACATTTCTCAGCCAATAACGATAACCGATTATTCAGAGTGTACCGGCCGATACAGATAGTTCTCATTTTTATGCTTTCTTTTAAATTAATATGAATGAATTCCAAAATTAAGAAGGAAATGCAAATAAAAATGTATTCTCTCCATTTCAACAAGTTTTTTTTTTTTCAAAGAAACCGGTCGCATAAACAGAAAACACATTACTCAAATTAACATTAATACATGAACTAAATTCTGAATGTATTCATTCATATCAACAGAATTAATTGACTGAATTCTAAAGAAAAGAAAAACCCTCCTGTTAGTCTCATATTCACTCACCATAAACAAAAGCATTTCTACTTTATCATTGAACATCAAACTGGTAATATATAATATAAACTTATAAATATATAAACTATAAATATATATATATATATATATATATATATATATATATATATATATATAAACATTAACTGGGTATGAAATATACCTCTCTATAAAAAAAAATTCTGTCCAATATGTACTTTTTTGTCAACTCATCTTCATTTAAATCTTTCAACAGTTTACTGGCACTTTAATTCAGCTTGAGCAGTGCGGCAAATTTTTTTTAGACTCAACGCCAAAACAACTGCTTCACTGCAGCATCCGGTGTAAAATTTTAGCAGTGTAGAGTTTACAAACTGCAGTTGTCATCATTCTACAGAAGAGACATCATCATTACACAGCACAAATTTTATGTGTTTTCCCGCCCTCTTTTGACTGACAGGATATAATCGGCCCTGATTATCGGACGTTTTAAAACTATGGCAGATAGCACGAAAAATTGCCTCTATCAAGATGAGACCACCGCTGTGTTGTCTGACACAACTAGCACATGGTGACCTCTCAACTGACGAAGAAAGAATTTCAGTGCTAGGAATACAGCCCGCATCTCTAGGCGATTTATATGCCACTCCAGATGAGGGCCACTCCAAAGACCAAAGTGAGCTGAACAGCCATTTAAGAATGCACCCCAGTCCATGAGGGACGCGTCTGTCATTTCTGTCTTGCGGTAAGGAGACGCCCCTAGAGTCTGACCCGAGGTTAGAAACTGCGGGTACCTCCAAATACTCAGAGCATGTAGGCATCGCCGCGTGACACTGATTACTCTCAGAAGTTTCCTTGGATGAATCCCCCAACTTTTCAGCCACCACTGAAATGGTCTAATGTGCAATAGGCCCAACAGTATGACATTGGCTGCTGCTGTCATAAGGCCCAACAGTCTCTTGTAGAGACTGGAGGGGATGCCCAGACCTAGCTTTATCATGCTCAAAGTTGATAGGATCGGTCCTATCCTATGCATGTTGGGGATTGAAATACCCTCATCGTAGTAGAATCCCATATAACCCCTAGAAAAGTTGTCCAGGAAATAACGGCTGTAAAAACCTCGCTCCCTTAGGGAACAGGGTACATGTTCTATGGCCCCTTTGTCCAAAAGGGAACTTACTTCCTGCGCTAACGTCGGGCCATAGAACATGTACCCCATTCCCTAAGGGACGGAGGTTTTTACAGCCGTTATTTCCTGGTCCACTACAAAGGTGGGATTTTAGGCCAATTTTAGGTCTGCGATATCTGAACCGTACTCTTCGGACATACAGGTTCAAAATGCTGACGCTCAAACTTATCGTGCCACATATTCAGTTTGAGGACTGGTTTGTGACGATATATCTGAAAGATGCATATTTCCACATAGGAATATCGCCCAGCTACAGAAAGTTCCTAAGGTTTGTGTTTGGAGACAACAGATACCAATTTCGGGTTCTTCCCTTCAGGCTAGCTTTAGAAAATTTGAGAAAATATAAAGTAGAAATGAAGCATTTTTGTCATGCAAACAACAGACATGCAGTCTCGCTGAAGATAATAAGGCTGACGGCATGGTTCACAGGTGCGACACGCTTAATTGCTACGTCTCTGGATCATGGCAGGCCTATAAGTAGAGGCATGAGTTTACACAAGCTTCAGATACCGGTAATGGCCGGAAGGCACTTCCCATACTGTTATGCTAAATGCAACGTCTTGTTCCCTTTGAAAGGGAACTTCAAATTCATCATCAGCCTATTCTAACATTCTATGAGCACACATGCAGAGAGCGCACATGCACGAGACTCATATATGGACACACGCCTTTTGTTTGTTTGGGTTTTCCTGTTTTTCTGTTTAAGCATTGGTTGATTTTCGAGGGTGTACTTGATTTAATCCAGGTGTCTATGTTTCAGTCGATTATGTTTGTTATTTAAACTCCTCTTGCGGCTGCGCACTTGGCACAATATTTACGTTAACTGAGTGAATGTCATGGCGAATGCGCTACGTGTCATAAGAGGTTTTGTTTTCGTGTCCGGTTTCTGTTCCATGCCTCGTATCCAGTTTTCATGTTTAAAGCTTGATCGCGTTTCTTTGTTTATTGAATCAAAGTTCTAATAAAGACATTGACCTGCATCTGCTTCCACCTCACCTCCCTCTGTCGTTACAGAATATTGCGCCTATCATGCGGAATCAGCAGGTCAACATGAGCGCTGCTGAAGTGGTCAAGTTTGAGGCGTGGAGTCGCTTGTTCTGGGAACAGAGTCGACAAATAAACGAAGAACTTGATCAGCTCCACCGCCTTCTGAAGCCGCTGCAGCAAACCGCCCCATGCGCCACGCCACCACCCGCGGAAGTTACCCTGCCCGCCACGCTATGCGGGCAGCTGAGCTACACAGGTTCCTGGGGCTTCCCACTGCAGCGAAATTACACCACGCCATGCAGCCAGCAGAGCTACCCTAATTACTGGGACTTCCTGCAGCTGGAGAAGTACCAAGCAGCGCTAAATAAGCAGCAGGAGGAGTACTACACTTGGCAGTGGAAACAGTGGGAGGATGAAATAGATCAGATACTCCGTACTGGGGAGGAAGCGCTCCTCCCAGTGCCCGTAGCGCCAAACTGCACCTCACCTTCCAACCCGGAGGGGAGCAGCGCTCCACCTTCCTACCAAGCTGAGAATCCAGTCACGCTGCCCAGTCCGGAACCGATGACTGGCCTAGAACATTTTTTGGTGGGCTAAGCACAACCTCAGAGCTCCAACTTGAGACCTACGGGGAGGTTTCAGCTGTGGAGCTCCAGCCACCGAGGAAGCTTTCCAGCTGTCCTGTCTTGCCGAGGAAGCTCTCCCACTGCCCTGGCACTGCTGCCCTGTCTAGCCGAAAAACTGTCTTGCTGCGCTGTTCTGCTGAGGAAGCTGTCCCACTGCCCTATTCCTCTGAGGAAGCTGTCCCACTGCCCTTTCCTGCTGAGGAAGCTGTCCCTCTGTCCTGCCCAGCAGAGGAAGCTGTCCTGCTGAATAGCCATACTAGGGATGTCGCCTGGCATTCCAGTTCCGCTGGGGGCATCGCCTGGCTTTCCAGTTCCGCTGAAGGCGTCGCCTGGCGTTACAGTTCCGCGGTGGATGTCGTCCCAGCTTTCCAGTCCCACCGAGGATGGCGCCCCGAGTTTCAATCTCACTGGGGGTGGTGCTCCGCCTGTCTGCTGCCTGGTGGAGGCTGCCTTGTTTTCCAATACATCACGAGACAGCTCACACACAGGGGCCCCGGACTGCTGTTGGAGGGGGGTGCTCTTTGGCGCTCCAGGAGGAGAGCCTTTGGAGGGGGATTCTGTTATGATCCCGCCGGCAGATTTGTGGCGTCAAAGTGCAACGACTGCTGCAGAGAGTGCGCGTGCACGAGACTCTTATATATGGACACGCGCCTTTTGTTTGTTTGGGTTTTCCCTCTGTTTAAACATTGGTTGATTTTAGAGGGTGTGTCTTGATTTAATCCAGGTGTCTATTTTTCAGTCTGATTATGTTTGTTATTTAAACCCCTCTTGTGGCTTCTTTCTTGGCACAATATTTACGTTAACTGAGTGAATGTCATGGTGAATGCGTTACGTGTGCTAAGCGGTCTTGTTTTCGTGTCCGGTTTCATGCCTCGTATCCAGTTTTTATGTTTAAAGCTTGATCTACTGTTCCTGTCTAGACCGCGTTTCCTTGTTTATTGATTTAAAGTTCTAATAAAGACTTTGACGTGCATCTGCTCCTGCCTCACCTCTCTGTGTCGTTACTCTCTGTCATGATCTCTCTGAATTTCTTTCTGCCTGTCTCCTTGATGCCATTCTACTTTGCAATAACTATTTCAACTAAGGTTGGATTAATGTTAATGTTCATTAATGTTGGAGAAAATTACAACAAAAGCAACAACAAGGCAGCATGGTGTCACAGCAGGTAATATTGTTGCCTCACAGCTCCAGGGTCCTGATTCGATCCTGATTTTGGGTTACCGGCTGTGTGAAGTTTCACATATGCTCCTTATGAATAAATAAATATATACTAAAACAAACACATAAATAATAATAATAATTAGCAGCAGCATTATCATTATTGTCATGTCACAGCAAACCAGTGACTATATTTCCCACCCAGCACAGCGGTCCACAAACATCGACCACAGACTGTTTAAAGAGTATGACTTTGCGCAGTATTGAGTTTAACTCACTTACCAAGTGGTTTTCCTTTGTTCTCATTTCGTGATCTCGATCCCTGACCTCGTTTATCGTTTCTCGACTTTTATTATTGCCTCGCCCTATTATACCTGTTTGCCAATCACGTGACCTTTTGCATGTTTTTGGACCACGCTTTGGATTACTTTTGGATTATTTGGATTTGTCTGCCTTTATCTCTTTTAATAAAACTGTTTAACTGCACTTGCATCCATCCTAATCTCCATTAATGAGTATTGTGACAATAATGTGGACATAAATTGGAATTGTCCGGGTAATTTAAAACTGAAATAAATTATATGAAATAAAAATATAATAATAAATGTAGAAACATTTGTACATTTTGATTATTACGCTTATTTTAAATCTTCCATTTCGTCTAGATCTGTTTTAACATGGATTTATGCATTTACAATGTGCTGCCACTTTATTAGCTACACCTACACTCACTCGCCTTTGTATCAGGTACAATTACTGTCTAGACTGTCTGTTGCTAAGCACAGTTTATTCCTGCTGAGTTAAGAACAGTCCACCAACCAGAAATATTCAGTCATCAGTCCAACAGGCCTAGAAGATAATTAATACAAAAATTGTGTGTGCTAAGATGTAAAGATGAGATTGAGTTTTTAACTTTACAACTATAGTACTGTGTAAAAGTCATAGGCACCCTATTTTTTTATATCTTTCTTACAGATTTTTATTTTAGGACTTCTAAATGATCTAATTAACACAAAAACATTTTTGATTTCCAAGCATTAATTTTCCAGCACAAAATTAAATGTTAATGAAAAAGGATTGCATGTCTGTTAAAAAAAAAAAACAAGCAGGATACGTGAGAACACTTTTCAGACAAAAAACATAATGAAGGGTTTTGTTGAAAAAACACGAAGCAAGTGCGACAGTCAAAGTCTCCAGAAGAAATGTGGCTGGTTCTCCAAGATGCTCAATAAAACTTACCAGCTAATTTCCTTATAAAACTGTACCTGAGACTGCAAATTAATTTTTTAAAGCAAATTGTCATCACATCTAATATTGACTTTGTTTCATTTGCTACTGTTCCTAAACATTTAATTATTATTGAAGGTGTATTTGCTCTATAACATTTCTTTGCATGTGCCAAAGACTTTTGCACAGTACTGTATATGTCGTACAAATGAGGGAGATGTGTCTAATGAGCTGGCAGTAAATTTACACAGTATCTGCTAAAATCCTCAGATGCATGACTTTATCTGATATACTTCAACTGCTAGTGCAAGACCCACTAATACACCAGTGCCATCAGTGTCACTGTTGTGCTGAGAATTAATCTGTGTGGTTAAATGTAATAAACTGGCAGCGTGTATTGTTAATTCTGTGAATAGATTTATTACATTCTGCTTTTCTTGATGAATGCAGTTCAACTGATCTGTTTTGGTTTACAGGGGATTATGCACCCCACCTAAACTATATACATATGGACCTAACTAAATTGCAGTGCATTCATGACTATCAAACACACACACACACACACACATTTGCTATTGTTACAATGGTGATGTGATGAACTTACAGAATGTCCAGTTGCTGAAGTGCTTATGAGCAATAACTACTAGGCAGTTATAATGCAGTGAAATGCATTACTACCAACTGTGATCCCACTTCTCCCAAATAATTTTTTGATAGAGAAAAAAAGTGTAACAGCTTTAACTACAAATGTATGTTATTGGTTTCTGAACATTAGATGAATAACTAGCAACTAAATGGTGTGCTTGTGATTAGTCTTAATTCTTGGCATATTAACTTGCAAATTATCTGAGAACAGATTAAATGAGAAGCTAACTCTAACTCTAAGTTTAATTAAAAGTAAGAAGCAACAGAGAGACCATTATGTACCTGTAAAGTTTTTGTTTAACTTGAAATTAAACAATAAAATTCGATCTAAAATCAAATATCTCCCTATAATTGTTCATACACAAGTAATAAAAAAAAATAATAATAAAGTATCTATCTATCTATCAGGTACACAAGAGCTTGTGATGGACGTGGATGGATTTGTACGAATACGTAGTTAGGAACATCTTCACAAAGTCACTGCACAGTTTTATAAGAAAAATAGCTTGTAGGTTTTATTGAGCATCTGCCACAGTTCTTCTAGAGACTCTGAATCTGACCCCAGGAGCCTAAGTATACAGTAAATACACCCCAGCACTACAAATTAATTATTCACTGAAGGTCACTCGAAAATGGATCCAAAGTAGGCAAAAACTTAAGCCTCTGCCAACCATTCCGCTGAGTTCCTTCTTCCTTTTATTTCTTATTATAAGCTGTCCTGGGGGCATGGTGGCTTAGCATGTTTCCCTAATAACTCTGGGATTGGGGGTTTCTAATCCCACCTCTGCCCTGTGTGCACAGAGCTGCCATGTTCCATCTGGCCCCTAAAAGGCACCAGTTCATAGATTCTGGTCTCGCAACTGACTGCTTGGAAGCGTGATGGCAAAGATACCTGAAACAGAAGTAGTATGGCTTGGAGCGGATCTTAATGGTCATGTGGGAGAAGGAAACAGTCATGCAGCGGAAGTAATGGGTAGGTACGGAGTCGGGGTGAGAAATGAAGTAGGAGATGTTGTAGAGTTTGCAGCTGCCAACCACTTGGCAATAGTTAACACCTACTTTAGGAAAAGATTAACGAGAAGGATAACGTACACTAGCGGAGGGCGCCACTCGCAAGTAGACTACATTCTCTGTAGAAGAAAAGAGCTGCAGCTAATACAGGACTGCAAAGTACTGCCAAAAGAAGCGGTGGCAAAACAGTACAAATTGTGTAAAGCAGGAATAATAACCAAAGGAAGGCAGAGGCAGGTTAGGTTTCGGAAAACACGCTGGTGGAAATTGAATGAAATGGAACACCGAGAAAAGTTTGCGAAGAAGGTGCTGGAGGAGAGGCAAGAATGGACTTGGGATGCGCTGAGCACAACGATTAGGTCAGCAGGAAAAGAAGTACTAGGTAAAACATCTGGGAAAGCTGGAAAGAAAGAAGAGACGTGGCTTTATCCCCTCGCAACCTTTACAAAGTGCATGGATGTCACTCTGGCTCCATTGGGACTCCAGGGCATCTGTTTACCAAACTACCTGGACGACTGGTTAATTCTAGCACGATCCAGGGAGCTTTCGGTTCAACATTGAGATGTTGTTCTCGCCCACATGAAGAGCTTGGGGCTCAGGTTGAATCTGCTAGTTTGCTAGTAGCACCTTTTGGCCAGCTCAAACATGGTTCTGAGAGATAATATCCCTGCGAGGTGGCACTCCTTGGGAGATTCCCATCCACAGGGATCCACTGTAGACCCAGTAAAGTGCACAATAGCTGCAGTCCTGGAGCTCCTACAAGAACATTTCTCAGCGAGGTGGGCTCCTTCTACAATCAGGGTTACGTGGCCGCCATTTCAGCTGGCCATGCCCCTGTTGATTGAGCCTCTGTGGGGCAACATCCTCTAACTTCAAGGTTCATGCATGGTGTCAGATGGCTGAGGCCCATCTGCAGGCCATGCATACCTTCCTGGGACCTTGCTGTGGTCTTGGAATGTCTGTCAGGGGCCCCATTTGAGCCCTTTCTAACTCTACAGTTAGCTCTTTTACTGGCCCTGACATATCTCAAGCAAGTGGGAGGTCTACAAACTCTCTCTCTATTGCCCCTTCCTGCCTTGACTTTATCCCTAGATTAGCCAAGGCCTTCCTGTATCCTAGGCCGGATTATATTCCTAAAGTGCCTACGTTGGCTGCCCACCCTGTGGTGTTGCAGGCTTACAGCCCTCCTCTGTTCCTCACACCGGAACAAGAGAGGATGCACCTGCTGTGTTGAGTAAGCTCTCTCTGTACTTACGTCCACCGCTCCAGCCAGTGGCATAAGTCAGAGCAGCTACTGGTCTGCTTTGGCAGCGACTACTTGGATAGTGGAAGCAATCTCTAGGGCACCTCTGGGCATAACAGCTCATTCCACTAGGGCGGTTGCCTCCTCGAAGGCTTTGTCCAAAGAGATATCCTTGCAGGATGTGTGTGCGGCTGCAGGGTGGTCTACGCCACATGCAGTCATTTGTTATTACAACCTGGATATTCATTACACCCCAGCCTCGTGTGTCTTGCAGTGACCTTTGGGCTTGGGTATTTTTGAACAGGCCGGACTGCGTATTCCCGTTCCCATACTGTTATGCTGTTATGCCCTTTGAAAGGGAACGTCGGTGTTACCCTGTTTCCTGAGAAGGGAATGAGACGTTGCATAGCACTGTCTTTCCAGGGCAGGCCTATGAATTGTGTCTTCGCTTCAGATAATAGAGGTTGGCGGCATGGTTCACATGCAACGTGCTTAATTGCCATGCCACCTGATCATGTAAGGCCTATAAGTAGAGGCATGATTTTACACACGCTTCAGATACCAGTCACGTGCGCAAGGCATTCCCCATATTGTTCTGCTAAATGCAATGTATCGTTTCCTTCTCAGGGAACATGGTTACATGCGTAACCCTGACGTTTTGTACAGTGGAACAACTTTGCTTTTTTCCTCACTTGAAGCTGCCTCTATAAGCATAACTAAAATGGTTAAATGTATTCAACAATTATAGACAGAAATGATCACAATGGGAAGATGGTGTTGACACGTTAAAGCTATGACCACAGAGACTTAAACATTGTTTGGTTAAAATATAAAAAATATATAAAACCTACCTGACCATGCATCCAACTGTTCCACCATGAGCAGGAAGTGGGAAAGGGGTCCTTAGAGTTATAGCTGATTGTGACAATGCATGATTTTTTAAGATTATAAAAAATTTATGATGGAGTTGACGCAAAGTGAGGGCACAAATTTGATCCTCAGTTTTTATGGAAAATATGATTTCAAATTTACTTTATTTGTTGTTTGATATTTTACAAATCTCTGCCTTACACTTTAAATTTAGATTCATGAGTTTATTGCATTTGTAAGCACTTTGTTTGGCAGTTTGATATTGTGCCCTCTTGCTGAGGACACGTTAAATGACAAATGTTTTCTGAGTAAAGAGCATGCATTTAAAAATTGATTTTATATATATATATATATATATATATATATATATATATATATATATATATATATATATATATATATATATATATATATATATATATAAAAGCAATAAATGCCCAGAGCATAGAGATTAACTTTAGATTGATCTTTTTAAGTATTTTTTTTAAGGAATTTTTACATTTTTAATATAAAGAGGACTTTTGTATGTAGGACATGTTTTGTCCCTTATCTCAAGAATCGGTGTAATATGACTTGATCTATCCTCCATTTTAAAAGGGATGCAAATGACTGTATCTTGTTTACTGAGTGAAACCATACTGATGTAAACCACTGTTTGTCAGTGAGCATGAGTGACACTATCACTGCGTTCCCCTTTGCTCTTTGCACTTTGGACTGCTGTAAATTGAGATTAACCCGAGTTTCATTCAGAACTAATGATAAAACAATAGTTTGGCAGAAGCACATGACTTTCTTCCAGGATGCTTGAGAGTCTTGAAAGGAGAAAGAAAATTTAGCAGAACTGACGCGGTGATAACAAGGAAAGGGAAACATGAACTCAAAAAGTAAGTTTTAGTATCATTGAACTTATCAGCTACAGACAGAGAAACTGTTCCAAATGTCATATAGATGCAAACTTTACTTTTCCTTGTTGCTGGGGTGCTGCCATCAATATTACCTTTGTTTGTATCTTTAGTATGTATATTTATACCTTTAAAAAAATATTTACGGTCCACAATTTGACCTTTAAAGCTTCATTAAGCTTTGTTAAATGTACCTTCCCAGAACTACTAAAGGTACTTTTGATAGTACCAACCCAGTGACAAATACATGAACAGTTTGGTGCCATTATTTCTGAGAGTGTAGTTGTTTGAGAAGTGTTGCCTTATATTATAAAAGTATAAATCCCTCTAGATAAAGTGGCATGTTCATGTTACTATAGATGTATTTATTGTTTTGGCCATCCAATGATGTTCAATGTCATTTTAATCAGAAATTGAATGTAGAAGAAGTGGAGATGGCAAACTTTTAAAACTTTTAGAATGCAATAGAGCTATATGACAAATTTGTGCTCAGTTATGGCAGACTCTGCTTGGCTAGTTAGTGATCTGTGAGGATAAAGGCGCAATGGTGTTGATGTTGGTGTTCGCATGAAAGTTGAAGCTTTAAAACCTAATCTGTTTGAGAAGAGTTCACAGATGAGTAAGTGACAGAACAGGACAGACTGAAGGACTAAAGCGCTGCTACATTTTTCTCTTTGGGTAGAGAAGAAGCCAGGGCTAATTTCTACTTTTGCCAGTATCAGCATTTAGATGAATGACATTGTTGCTAATGTAAAAAAAAAAACAACAAAAAAAAACATTAAAGTAAAAATAGATCAACATGTTGATGAGACAATTTTGAACTAAAATAGGTCAACATATAATTCCATTATAAAATAAAATTTGGACAACAGTAAAAATTACATGTTAATTATAAAGATTAATATGGATGCTGGGTTAATTTTTCATTTAATAAACAAATTCATCTAATACATTATTTGATATTTGTGTGCTTTTTTTCTTTTACATGTGCTGTCCCAGAGCATATAGTGATTAGGAAATTCCAGCCCTCAGACTTTGAAACAGTGAAAACAATATTTCAAGATGGAATCCAGGAGCACATTATTCCTTCATTCATCTATGCCATTTCCCAGCCGGTCCACATTACTCTGACTCTGTGCTTCTGCATTGTGGGCTATATACTGAGTGGAGAATCAGTTGGTCTGGCTCTGCTGACTGGAGCATCCTGGATTGGCCTATTGTTGTACTGCTGCTATGAGTTTTACGCTGGTTATGTCAGACTGAAGCTGAGCACAGACATGCGGGACATTACAGGCTACTACATTAGAAACCCAGATAACTGCTTCTGGGTTGCGGAAGCTCAGGTCAATGGCCGACCCCTAGTGGTGGGTATGGTGGCTGTAGAGGCCAAAAATCTTCCAAATAGTGATGGGCAAAAGTACGGAGAACTTTACCGAATGAATGTGTCTTCTGAGTGTCGTCACATTGGTATCGGGTCACGCCTGGGGAAAGTAGCTGTGGACTTTTGTAAAGAACGAGGGTTCTCAAAGGTTGTGCTACAAACTAGTTCTACTCAGAGGGCAGCTGTCATCCTTTACAAAAAGATGGGCTTTAAACTTGTGCAAATCCACACACAAAGTGAAGGTCCTTGGTGGATCATCTGGCTGATCAGAGTTACAATTCTGAAAATGGAGATAGACTTTTAAACTTTAATCCATTCATCCATTCATATAGACCATATGGCCAACGGTTTGTGGACACTTGGCCATCACACTCGTATGTACTTTCTGAACATCCTATTCCAGACTTTGCTGAAGCTGGCACCTTCAAATATGTTAGCAAGTTTAAAAATGCCCCAATAAAGATCCTCAAAAAATTTCATAAAAACGTGATTTCTTGCTTATGCTAAACTGAATTTAAACACATTTCTAAATAGAAGATTGAATTATGTAAAGTGAGCGTGATCATTTCACATTGTATTAATATAAACCCATTATTAATCTTGTGGGAATGTTGCCAGTTACAGGTACTATAAGTATAGTATTTAAAATTAACATGGTTAAATCGTGTGTGGTAATATAGTTATTACAGAGTGGCAACAAACTAGGTTCAATCTTCAGCTCAGGTGCAAGCGTGGAGTTTGATTTTATTCCGGACTTTGAAAATATATGACCAACTCATGTTGGATGTATGAAAACAAATTGTGTTCATGTAACTCAATTCAATCGCATGGAAACAATGTACGCATTTAAATTAAGTAAATTCAAAAAGGTTTTTTTTTGTTTTCATTGTATCATATTTCAATCTGTTTGTCCAGGGATGCATTTAGCTACATGTGAAAATGCAGAAACTGACCAGGTGAAAGCTTTGTTTAAGCCTGTCACTCATGGTGAGGTGATCACCCTGCTCTGGACTTTTCATTCTCTTTTCATTCATGCACTCTCTCTAGTCATGAGCTGTCACAGAGCCTTGTTGCAGTGTATCAGTGCTCACTATGTGCGATGATTCATGTGACTCTGGGGTGTATTTGTGCAACGTTCATTACGTCCTTTTTGTATTACACATTGGACTTCTCCTATACTCCTCTTAGGGAAAAAACCCCTGAACAGGCCCCTTATTGAACAGTGTATTCTCAAAGTGTGTCCAGAATACGCAGAACAGCTTGCATTTAAATGTAGACCTGAAGGCACACCATCACAAATGACTAGTCTTGGCCTAACTTTGTCTCCAGATGACACTAGAATGGGAACTAGATACTCACTGGGGACAGTTTCAATGCCGATGGTCTACCTGTCCACATATTAAACAAATTGGCCTATCCTATCTCACCAGGTGCTCTCTTTCACCCAACTGTCTTTACATTTATTATGTCTATTTATGCCTTTTTATTTCTGTCACGTGTCTTCCTATACGCTAGAATACACAGTCAAAACATCAATACCAACAATGCTGGATACTTCCAAAGAAAAACAAAGAACAAATGTTTTCCAGTCAGTTGTTTGTATTTGCTTTTACTTGTAGCTGAATTCATTTTTCAATGCAGATCATTTCACTTTGAGTACACAGTTAATAAATGTCTAGTTCTGTGTGGTAACAGAATAAAAATTGAAAAGGTTCAAAGGGTATGGCAGCTTTATATAATCACTGTATGATGTAGTTAGAGTTTAGCTTGCTATAAAAAGAGCTTAAATATTGTATTAGACTCACACCATGCACTGTCCCATTGTTAAACATCAGGGCAGTTTTGTTAAGCAGAAATATTATTTAAAATATTAAGTAGAGATTTTATTTTGTGCTCTTGAGACAACATGGTTAGCAGCACTATTAAAAATATGAACTTAATAACTCATTAATAATAAACAAATCAACTTAATAAAGTAATGTGACATTTTAAATGGACTTCTATTACCGCTTTAACATTATAACAGAAAAAGACAATTTAGAGTCAGCACCTTTTATTATCTAGGAGTTTACTATAAGCATATTGAGATTTCATGACCCCAGCCCCTGAGACAAGATGATATGCAAATGTAATCTATATTAAAAAAAAGAAAAAAAAGAAGAAGAAGTAATTAATCCTAGAGATTTAGTGTTGGCATTGTATTTTAAAAGCATTAAGAGATGTATTTGGTGTGACCATATTACAACAAATACGTGAAATGTGAGACCACTACAAAATATGTATAACGTATGTATACACAATACAACAAAGGCAAAAGTTAACAGTAAAGCACACATGTAGTGCAGGATAAGAGACTGTAGTAAGATGCAAACTATTGATAATATGTTACATACAATACAATACATGCATGTACGCACTTTAATATGAACATGTACACCTGCTCATTCATGTAATTATCAAATCAGCCAATAATGCGGCAACAACGTAGTGCATAAACTCATGTAGATATTGGTCAAGAGCTCCAGTTAATGTTCACATCAAACACCAGAATGGGGAAAACATCCATCCATCCATCTTCTACTGCTTACTCCTTTTCAGGATCACATCGGGCAGCATCGGGCACAAGGCGGGGTACACCCTGGACAGGGTATAGGGAAAACAATGTGATCTTAATGATTTGCTACTGCCACTACTGTCAACAAACATGGATCTGAGGCTACAGTGGGCAAATCGTTAACTGGACAGTTAAAGACTAGAAAAACATTAGCATAAACAAGTGGCTGCGTCCAAAATCGCATACCACCCTACTACACAGTAGGCGAACAGCAGTACACTAGAGGGGTAGTATGTCTGATTTTCTCGGTATGTGAGAAACAGTAGGTGAGAAATACCTGGATGGCATACTGCTTGCGAGATTTTGCAGTGTGCAACCAATGGACACTACGCAAGTCAAAAATCCTAAATTACAGTGTGACTGGTGTGGATGAGCTCAGAAACAAAAAAAATCATGACAGACAGCATGTCAGCTCTTTTTATGTATTAAACCTTGGTTAAACAGGACTTTTTTTTTAACAATACCCGAATAACTTGTCAGCACATTGAAGGTTTAAACAAGAAAACATCATGCCTTAGCTGGTCAAGCTAATGACAACAAATTTACCTCAGCCTGTTAACACAGCCCACATTAAATTTCTAATTCAGTTAACTTTCCTGATGTGCATTTTGCCGCTAGTGCAGTTCCTTTAATCTAGTGGTCCCTTTAAGATTTTGGTGTTTATGATGGTTGTGGTATGTCGTACTGTTTCAACGGCCATGCAGTAGGTTCTGCATCAAATGCAGTATAATCCATCACAGTACGCGATTTTAGACACAGCCAGTGATTAAGACAAGGGACAAAACATTTTAGAAGTTAGTTTATATTTTTTTAATAGTACATACTACATTAATTAGAAACTAACATATTTGTAGACAAAGGTCTCAGCTAATGAACACTGCCAGGGAACAGGCTTTTTATGAAAATGCTTTTTTTCTCAAAAAATTTACATTTATTCACTTCATAAATTAATTTCTGTCAACTCCGTCAGACACACTGAAAAGTGTGCTATTGTAATTTCTTTCGTCAAACAAGAATGTAAAGTCCTCAATTATCTAATAGTGGTGTTCAGTAAAGAAGTTAATTGATAAAATACATTGTATACATTTTATTGTTTTCACACTATTATTTAAAAAATCCAATTCCTAAAATCCTTAATTCTCTACCCTCCTTTTTAATATTAATCATATATAACCAATGTTCTTAGGCAAACAAGCACCATATCACGTAGTTCAATTAGTGTTTTAATTATTAACACCATAAACTGAAGCAAAGAATAAAACTGTTGACAAAGAGTTGACAAAGAACCAACTGAGGTTACAACAGATTAGCACTAAAAAAAAATTTTCAAACAACTGATTGACAAGACAACAAATTAAGAGAACTAATTGATTTTTAAAAATATTTAATTTAGTTCAACAATTTAATTTTGTAATTTTATTATAATTCGGTTCCTTCAACTTGCAAATGAACGCCTTCAGACATATAACCTGAGTTGACATCTGACAGAGTTGACAAAATTGAATATTTTTCCATTATAACCATGTTTTGTACAGTGGAACAATTTTGTTTTTTTTCCTCAGCTGAAGCTGCCTCTTTAAGTATAACTAAAATGTCAAAATGTATTCCACAATTATAGACAGAAATGATCACAATGGGAAGATGGTGTTGACACGTTAAAGCTATGACCACAGAGACTTAAACATTGTTTGGTTAAAATATAAAAAATATATAAAACTTACCTGACCATGCATCCTACTGTTCCACCATGAGCAGGAAGTGGGAAAGGGGTCCTTAGAGTTATAGCTGATTGTGACAATGCATGATTTTTTAAGAGTATAAAAAATTTGTGACGGAGTTGATGCAAAGTGAGGGCACAAATTTGATCCTCAGTTTTTATGGAAAATATCATTTAAGATTTACTTTATTTATTGTTTGATATTTTACAAATCTCTTCCTTTCACTTTAAATTTAGATTCATCAATTTACTGCATTTGTAAGCACTTTGTTTGGCAGTTTGATATTGTGCCCTCTTGCTGAGGACAGGTTAAATTACATGTTTTCCAAGAATAGAGCATGCATTTAAAAGAATTGTAATTAAATGAGTTTAAAAAATATATATAAGCAATAAATGCCCAGAGTATTCATATTACCTTTAGATTTAACTTTTAAATTTATTTTATTTTATTTTTTTATTTTTTAACATAAAGAGGACTTTTGTATGTAGGACATGTTTTGTCCCTTATCTCAAGAATCGGTGTAATATGACTTGATCTATCCTCCATTTTAAAAGGGATGCAAATGACTGTATCTTGTTTACTGAGTGAAACCATACTGATGTAAACCACTGTTTGTCAGTGAGCATGAGTGACACTATCACTGCGTTCCCCTTTGCTCTTTGCACTTTGGACTGCTGTAAATTGAGATTAACCCGAGTTTCATTCAGAACTAATGATAAAACAATAGTTTGGCAGAAGCACATGACTTTCTTCCAGGATGCTTGAGAGTCTTGAGAGGAGAAAGAAAATTTAGCAGAACTGACGCAGTGATAACAAGGAAAGGGAAACATGAACTCAAAAAGTAAGTTTCAGTATCATTGAACTTATCAGCTACAGACAGAGAAACTGTTCCAAATGTCATATAGATGCAAACTTTACTTTTCCTTGTTGCTGGGGTGCTGCCATCAATATTACCTTTGTTTGTATCTTTAGTATGTATATTTATACCTTTAAAAAAATATTTAAGGTCCACAATTTGACCTTTAAAGCTTCATTAAGCTTTGTTAAAGGTACCTTCCCAGAACTACTAAAGGTACTTTTGATAGTACCAACCCAGTGACAAATACATGAACAGTTTGGTGCCATTATTTCTGAGAGTGTAGTTGTTTGAGAAGTGTTGCCTTATATTATAAAAGTATAAATCCCTCTAGATAAAGTGGCATGTTCATGTTACTATAGATGTATTTATTGTTTTGGCCATCCAATGATGTTCAATGTCATTTTAATCAGAAATTGAATGTAGAAGAAGTGGAGATGGCAAACTTTTAAAACTTTTAGAATGCAATAGAGCTATATGACAAATTTGTGCACAGTTATGGCAGACTCTGCTTGGCTAGTTAGTGATCTGTGAGGATAAAGGCGCAATGGTGTTGATGTTGGTGTTCGCATGAAAGTTGAAGCTTTAAAACCTAATCTGTTTGAGAAGAGTTCACAGATGAGTAAGTGACAGAACAGGACAGACTGAAGGACTAAAGCGCTGCTACATTTTTCTCTTTGGGTAGAGAAGAAGCCAGGGCTAATTTCTACTTTTGCCAGTATCAGCATTTAGATGAATGACATTGTTGCTAATGTAAAAAAAAAAACAAAAAAAAAAACATTAAAGTAAAAATAGATCAACATGTTGATGAGACAATTTTGAACTAAAATAGGTCAACATATAATTCCATTATAAAATAAAATTTGGACAACAGTAAAAATTACATGTTAATTATAAAGATTAATATGGATGCTGGGTTAATTTTTCATTTAATAAACAAATTCATCTAATACATTATTTGATATTTGTGTGCTTTTTTTCTTTTACATGTGCTGTCCCAGAGCATATAGTGATTAGGAAATTCCAGCCCTCAGACTTTGAAACAGTGAAAACAATATTTCAAGATGGAATCCAGGAGCACATTATTCCTTCATTCATCTATGCCATTTCCCAGCCGGTCCACATTACTCTGACTCTGTGCTTCTGCATTGTGGGCTATATACTGAGTGGAGAATCAGTTGGTCTGGCTCTGCTGACTGGAGCATCCTGGATTGGCCTATTGTTGTACTGCTGCTATGAGTTTTACGCTGGTTATGTCAGACTGATCCTGAGCACAGACATGCGGGACATTACAGGCTACTACATTAGAAACCCAGATAACTGCTTCTGGGTTGCGGAAGCTCAGGTCAATGGCCGACCCCTAGTGGTGGGTATGGTGGCTGTAGAGGCCAAAAATCTTCCAAATAGTGATGGGCAAAAGTACGGAGAACTTTACCGAATGAATGTGTCTTCTGAGTGTCGTCACACTGGTATCGGGTCACGCCTGGGGAAAGTAGCTGTGGACTTTTGTAAAGAAAGAGGGTTCTCAAAGGTTGTGCTACAAACTAGTTCTACTCAGAGGGCAGCTGTCATCCTTTACAAAAAGATGGGCTTTAAACTTGTGCAAATCCACACACAAAGTGAAGGTCCTTGGTGGATCATCTGGCTGATCAGAGTTACAATTCTGAAAATGGAGATAGACTTTTAAACTTTGATCCATTCATCCATTCATATAGACCATATGGCCAACGGTTTGTGGACACTTGGCCATCACACTCGTATGTACTTTCTGAACATCCTATTCCAGACTTTGCTGAAGCTGGCACCTTCAAATATGTTAGCAAGTTTAAAAATGCCCCAATAAAGGTCCTCAAAAAATTTCATAAAAACGTGATTTCTTGCTTATGCTAAACTGAATTTAAACACATTTCTAAATAGAAGATTGAATTATGTAAAGTGAGCGTGATCAATTCACATTGTATTAATATAAACCCATTATTAATCTTGTGGGAATGTTGCCAGTTACAGGTACTATAAGTATAGTATTTAAAATTAACATGGTTAAATCGTGTGTGGTAATATAGTTATTACAGAGTGGCAACAAACTAGGTTCAATCTTCAGCTCAGGAGCAAGCGTGGAGTTTGATTTTATTCCGGACTTTGAAAATATATGACCAAATCATGTTGGATGTATGAAAACAAATTGTGTTCATGTAACTCAATTCAATCGCATGGAAACAATGTACGCATTTAAATTAAGAAAATTCAAAAAGGTTTTTTTTTGTTTTCATTGTATCATATTTCAATCTGTTTGACCAGGGATGCATTTAGCTACATGTGAAAATGCAGAAACTGACCAGGTGAAAGCTTTGTTTAAGCCTGTCACTCATGGTGAGGTGATCACGCTGCTCTGGACTTTTCATTCTCTTTTCATTCATCCACTCTCTCTAGTCATGAGCTGTCACAGAGCCTTGTTGCAGTGTATCAGTGCTCACTATGTGCGATGATTCATGTGACTCTGGGGTGTATTTGTGCAACGTTCATTACGTCCTTTTTGTATTACACATTGGACTTCTCCTATACTCCTCTTAGGGAAAAAACCCCTGAACAGGCCCCTTATTGAACAGTGTAATCTCAAAGTGTGTCCAGAATACGCAGAACAGCTTGCATTTAAATGTAGACCTGAAGGCACACCATCACAAATGACTAGTCTTGGCCTAACTTTGTCTCCAGATGTCACTAGAATGGGAACTAGATACTCACTGGGGACAGTTTCAATGCTGATGGTCTACCTGTCCACATATTAAACAAATTGGCCTATCCCATCTCACCAGGTGCTCTCTTTCACCCAACTGTCTTTACATTTATTATGTCTATTTATGCCTTTTTATTTCTGTCACGTGTCTTCCTATATGCTAGAATACACAGTCAAAACATCAATACCAACAATGCTGGATACTTCCAAAGAAAAACAAAGAACAAATGTTTTCCAGTCAGTTGTTTGTATTTGCTTTTACTTGTAGCTGAATTCATTTTTCAATGCAGATCATTTCACTTTGAGTACACAGTTAATAAATGTCTAGTTCTGTGTGGTAACAGAATAAAAATTGAAAAGGTTCAAAGGGTATGGCAGCTTTATATAATCACTGTATTATGTAGTTAGACTTTAGCTTGCTATAAAAAGAGCTTAAATATTGTATTAGACTCACACCATGCACTGTCCCATTGTTAAACATCAGGGCAGTTTTGTTAAGCAGAAATATTATTTAAAATATTAAGTAGAGATTTTATTTTGTGCTCTTGAGACAACATGGTTAGCAGCACTATTAAAAATATGAACTCATTAATAATAAACGAATCAACTTAATAAAGTAATGTGACATTTTAAATGGACTTCTATTACCGCTTTAACATTATAACAGAAAAACACAATTTAGAGTCAGCACCTTTTATTATCTAGGAGTTTACTATAAGCATATTGAGATTTCATGACCCTAGCCCCTGAGGCAAGATGATATGCAAATGTAATTTATATTAATAAAAAAAAGGTAATTAAACCTAGAAATGTAGTGTTGGCATTGTATTTTAAAAGCATTAAGAGATGTATTTGGAGTGACCACAACAAATATGTATAACGTATGTATACACAGTACAACAAAGGCAAAAGTTAACAGTAAAGCACACATGTAGTGCAGGATAAGAGACTGTAGTAAGATGCAAACTATTGATAATATGTTACATACAATACAATACATGCATGTACGCACTTTAATATGAACATGTACACCTGCTCATTCATGTAATTATCAAATCAGCCAATAATGCGGCAACAACGTAGTGCATAAACTCATGTAGATATTGGTCAAGAGCTCCAGTTAATGTTCACATCAAACACCAGAATGGGGAAAACAGTGTGATCTTAATGATTTGCTACTGCCATTACAGCAAACATGGATCTGAGGCTACAGTGGGCAAATCTTTAACTAGACTGTGAAAGGCTAGAAAAACATTGGCTGGTGTTTTTACAATCTTCAATTGTTTTGAGGTCAAGGTGTTTCTGTTGAAGTAGTGTGTGTGTATATTATTATTATTATTATTATTATTATTATTATTATTATTATTATTATTATTATTATTATTATTATTATTTCAGTCTGGTGTGGTACTGTTCTTAAACTAAATAGTGTCATTTCCTGTCAGAATGCTTTAAGCTATATCAGAAGTAAAGTTAAACTTCTTCAGGCTGTAGTGGTATTAAAGGCGCTGAAGTGTTCTTTGCACCAGAATGTCAGAGCAAAGAGACCAAGTTAAGACTTTTTAAATCTTTCCAGATATGCTATTTAAAGTGGTTTACACTTTCCACATACATCACCTTATATAATAAGAAGACTGATTCTCCTGACAAGAGGCATCTTGATCTACTGCTGTTATATCACGGTTGATAGCAGTGACTTTTTCTGCTTCTTTTAAACAGGCCAATTTTCCATTTGCTATACCCCCCATATTGACAACTGTGTTAGCTTCAGCATATTTGCTATGTGTTGAGGATGAAAGTCAGTGAGGTGTGGCTTTCAGTTCTCACCACTCGCAGTCTGCATGTCAGATGGTTAAAGATGTGCATGAAGAACATTGCAGGAACAAGATATGTTGTGTACTTGAATTTTATTTAACATTTAATGTGTATCTGCCAAAATGATAATCGAGTAGATCTAGACAGGATATAACATTTCTTCAACCTGACAGCAGAGGTCATGCAACCTTGGTCCTTTCACTTTTTTGTCACTTGCTGGTTCTACACTATAAAAACTGTCCAAGGACACTGCCAAGTGCTTGTTACCAGAGTGTTTGATATTGTCCTCTTAGAAATTCCCCTGGTTCCCTTAAAAAGTTCAGTGATCATCCAAGGTCCCTCAGGTAGTAAGATCATGTCAACCAATATACATCTCACCATGCACAGTGGTTTGCTCCATAGTGATCTGATCACTTTCATGTCAATCAAGTCTTTTCGAAATTCATGTGGTACTTCATGAATTGCTTAATCATAGTCATTCACAAGATCTTCATGTAGTACCCCTCAGAATTTGAGCATGTGAGACATGTTGTCAAGTCTTCAAAAAAGGTCCTAGACAATCATCTATATGTCAAACTGGAAGTTTTGAATTAAAAACTTCAGTTTCCTTCTTGAGATGTTCAAGAGTCTCATCATGGCTTCAAACTCATAGTATCAAAGAACTGCAATTATTTCTAATATCTGTGAACTTATATAGAAAATTTATTCAAGACTTTAGTTAACATTCCTGCTCTGAGGAATGTAAAATTATCTTAAGTGGAATGAAGCAGCCATTGATGCATTTACTTCACCAGTGTTCCTATTCTTCATCATCCAAATCCATCATTACATTTGTGATAGAGGTTGTGTTAGAGAGCACTATAGGAGCAATCCTGTGGCAGCATCATGGCAACCCCCATGTGCTTTCCCAGTTTTGCAAAGCATTCTGTCATCATTTGAAAATCATTGTGTCTCTCCTCAGAATACCACCTGCAGTTAAAGGCTCAAGTAGAATACTATACTAGGAGATCAAAATGCTCCCCAGAATATATTGTGTAACTAACCCCTGCTGTATATGGTGAGCTAGTAGGGTTACGATCAAGAGCAGCATTTCTTGGGTTTAGCTGAGGACATCAAAGATCCTTCATTAATCTTGGACTTCCATCATGAACATCCATGCCAAACTGCTTCTAGATCTACGAGCTAACTTGGCTTTTGGCGCCACCTGTCAGGTAGGCTATTGGAATGAGAACTCAGAACATTTCCCCTCCCTGACAGCAGAGTTCCTCATCAGATCTCATCCTGGTGTCTTAGTGTTTAGCATGTTGGGGCTTGGAATCCCACCTCCACCTTATATGTGCAGAGCTTGCATGTTCCCCCTGTGCTCAGTCCAAAGACATGTGTTGTAGGCTTATTGGCTTTACCAAATTGTCCATAGCATGTAAATGGGTATGTGTGTATGTGTGGTTGTACCCTGCAATGGGATTGCACCCCATCCAGGGTCTCCCCCACCTTGTGCCCCAAGTTCCCTGGGATAGGTTCTAGGCTCCCCATGACCATGTGTAGGATAAGTGGTACAGATAGTGGGTGGATGAAAAGCAACATAATTTAAAGCGTTACATTTTGGGGTTTGTAGGGTATATGCTGACTGCCCTAAAATTACATAAATAAAGTACGACTGAAGTTTTTAAATGAGAATAATAATATAGTAATTAATCTAAAGATTTTTTGAAAATAGACAAAGATGCTTGGTTTAAATTGAGGCACAATCAAATCATACTATATTATTCTTTTAGTAATATAATAAGCAGCAATTTGACTTTCATTGTATTGGACACCGCAGTTGACTCATTGCAGATTGTTTTGACTTAGAATACACACATTTCTAAGGTGAATGACACTTGTGTGTGTCCAGAGCAAAGAGATATTGAGAAACCAGGGCCAAAGTTACAGTAGCTGGTGTTATATCATTGGCAATGTTTTTGTGTATTTGTCTGCCAAAGCAACAGGTTCAAATATTGTGAAATTCCAGAACATTATGACATTGAGTCCGTGTCTATGCAATGTCAGCTGATAGTCCTCCCTCCTCCCATAAGCAAAAGAGCACACACACACACACACACACACACACACACACACGTTGTCCTTGAACTTTAGTGTCGTTTTTTTTTATATATATAGATAAACAACTAATCCATGTTTATGTTTTGATGTTTATTTATTGAGGGGCATAAAATTTGCCCAATGAATGAGTTAGCATAAATTCTCAGTTTTGTTACACTGAATTCTAAAATGTTATTAATGCCTTTGGTGGGCTGTTAACTGTTCATGATTAACACAAATCTAATGAATCAGGCTTTTTTTTTTAGGCTTTTTAAATGTGTCTTTTTGTATGAAAGTGAAATAAGAAAACAATAGAAATACCTTCCTGAGACTAAATTATGGATAACAACTGCTTAAACAATGCTGCTTAAACTTCTGTGTTCCTACTGTACTTTGGAAGTACCAAATCATCATTGAATAATCTATTCTATTTCAATTTATCCGATGCAAAATCTATACCACTTGTATTAAAGAACCAGATGGCTTCAAGAATGAAAAGCCACAGCAGTCCTAAAATCACACAGATAGAGGAGTTTCTCCACTCTCTAAAAAATATTACTTTACAGATTAACTTATTCACATGAAGAAAAATTAGGTTGCCAACAGCCTACAACCAGCCTATAACTAGTAGGCATGTATCTCGTCAGACCTAGGAGCAACAGGCTTTATTTTTCCAGGGACCATAATTATATTGTTAAGAAAAGGAAATGACATATTCAGGGGTGCCCTGCAATGGGTTGGCACCCCATCCGTGGTGTCCCCCACCTTGTGCCCCGAGTCCCCAGGGATAGGCTCCAGGCTAGGATAGGCTTCACTGGATAGGATAAGTGGTGTAAAAAATGGATAGATATTCAGGAGCTCCTACTTTCACTAATAGGTGTCAGTGAGTTTTCTGTGTCATCCTATTCTGTCTGGGAGTATGGAGTACAGGGTCAGTGGTTACAGTTAGAAAGCTTACAACTTCTGACTCAGGATAGCATGAGAATAGAATGCTATCAAATGTGATGAGATACATGTCCAATCATTTTTTGGAAGTAAGAGCATGTCTCTAACTGTAACTCGTTTGCTGACTCTAGTCCTGATCCATTGTAGCTATACCTCTTTATTACTGCTGCCTCAGGCTCAGTTTATGTACCATTCACTGTCCACAATTGCAGTGCTGGAGCTGGGGCAGCTGCTATCCAGGGTTCTGAAGGTCAGAGTCTTCCAGGACCATGGTGTCATTTCTATAAAGTGCTGTTTTTATCTAGGTCATGAGGAATACAGAGGGTGAGAATATATACTGTATATAAATACTGTATATGTTCATAAAAAGAAAGCTCTAGTTAACTACTGATCTCACATCAGACATCAGTGTTACAGTGTTACACAAACATCAAAAACAACAGAGAGCTTCAAACTAACCCTTAAATATTTTAATCTTTTCCACATTTTTTCATAGTACTAAACATTTGTCAGCTGCTGCATTTTCTTTCCTTTTTTATTTTCTTTTTCACCTGGCATGGTATTTTGGAGAATGAGTTTGTTTAAAGACAGAAAATGGAGACAGATCCTCATCAGATCTGCCTGAAATTCTCTATTAGGATTCAACGATAAAATTATGCACTCAATATTTTGCCATGGCCAACCTTGAGGCCAACAATTCAATGTGTTGAGTGAAAGATGTTATTGAATACATTCTGTAGAGTAAGTTCTGGGTGCCTTACACAAAGACAGTCAGCCCCCAACACTAGCATTAAAGCCCTCATAGCAGGGTGAATGGGTGAGGTCTCAGCAGCAAAGTCACAGATTAAAGGCTACTGCTCAGGCATCACTGATGAATCCTTATGATCTACTTTAGTTTGAAGCTTCTACACTTAGAACTCACCTTCTGCTGTAGTGGATAGCCCCACATGGATCACCTAAAGATTTGCACTTCCCCCCCAAAAAAATGTTATGCCCAAGTCTCACTCTTGCTTCAATTGATAGTCTTATCTAGATAATTTGCACCTATGAGTTGATGCTGTAATCAAAAATGACTCTACTGTGCTTATCTCAGGACTCATACTGACCATAATTTCAACACAATTGATACGGTTTGACTTTACAGTATACAGTTGTAGAAGAGTAATGATGTATAATTCCACAATCTGGTGTCATCCTAAAGGGTATGCTTTAAAAACAAATCATAGAATTGTAGAATGGTTCTGTAATGGCCCCCTGAAATCAACTCACAAGTCAGAGTGGTGCAGTAGATGCATTGTGACCTCTTTGCAGATACCAAAGCAAATCACTGTTGATGACTCTGGTTCTTCTTGGTGGAGCTGGACACACTGCTACAGTGGTGTGAAAAAGTGTTTGCCCCCTTCCTCATTTCCTGTTCCTTTGCATGTTTGTCACACTTAAGTGTTTCGGAACATCAAACCAATTTAAACAATAGTCAAGGACAACACAAGTAAACACAAAATGCAATTTGTAAATGAAGGTGTTTATTATTAAAGGTGAAAAAAAATCCAAACCATCATGGCCCTGTGTGAAAAAGTGATTGCCCCCTAAACCTAATAACTGGTTGGGCCACCCTTAGCAGCAACAACTGCAACCAAGCGTTTGCGATAACGTGCAATGAGGCTTTTACAGCGTCCTGGAGGAATTTTGGCCCACTCATCTTTGCAGAATTGTCCTAATTCAGTTACATTAGAGGGTTTTCGAGCATGAACGGCCTTTTTAAGGTCATACCACAACATCTCAATAGGATTCAGGTCAGGACTTTGGCTAGGCCACTCCAAAGTCTTCATTTTGTTTTTCTTCAGCCATTCGGTGGTGGACTTGCTGGTGTGTTTAGGATCATTGTCCTGCTGCAGAACCCAAGTTCGTTTCAGCTTTAAGTACACGAACAGATGGTCGGACATTCTCCTTCAGGATCTCTTGGTAGACAGCAGAATTCATAGTTCCTTTTATCACGGCAAGTCTTCCAGGTCCTGAAGCAGCAAAACAGCCCCAGACCATCACACTACCACCACCATATTTTACTGTTGGTATAATGTTCTTTTTATGAAATGCAGTGTTCCTTCGCATACGCCAGATATACTTGGACACACACCTTCCAAAGAGTTCCACTTTTGTCTCATCGGTCCACAGAATGTTGTTCCAAAAGTCTTGGGGATCATCAAGATGTGTTGTGGAGAAATTGAGACGAGCTTTGATGTTCTTTTTGCTCAGCAGTGGTTTTCTCCTTGGAACTCTGCCATGCAGGCCATTTTGCCCAGTCTTTTCCTGATGGTGGAGGCATGAACGCTGACCTTAACTGAGGCAAGTGAGGCCTGCAGTTCTTTGGACGTTGTTGTGGGGTCTTTTTGTACCTCTTGGATGAGTCGTGCTGCGCTCTTGGGGTAATTTTGGCGCGGCCGGTCACTCCTGGGAAGGTTCACCACTGTTCCATGTCTTCGCCATTTGTGGATAATGGCTCTCACTGTGGTTTGCTGGATTCCCAAAGCTTTGGAAATGGCTTTATAACCCTTTCCAGACTGATAGATCTCAATTACTTTCTTTCTCAATTGTTCCTGAATTTCTTTGGGTCTCGGCATGATGTGTAGCTTTTAAGGATCTTCTGGTGGACCTTACTGTGTCAAGCAGCTCCTATTTAAGTGATGCCTTGATTGTGAACAGGTGTGGCAATAATCAGGCCTGGGTGTGGCTAGAGAAATTGAACTCAGGTGTGGACAACCACAGTTATAGTATGTTTTATCAAGGGGGGCAATCACTTTTTCACACAGGGCCATGATGGTTTGGATTTTTTTTCACCTTTAATAATAAACACCTTCATTTACAAATTGCATTTTGTGTTTACTTGTGTTGTCCTTGACTATTGTTTAAATTGGTTTGATGTTCCGAAACACTTAAGTGTGACAAACATGCAAAGGAACAGGAAATGAGGAAGGGGGCAAACACTTTTTCACACCACTGTAGGTCAGGAGACACTGGCCCAAGCCTGGCCTCAGTGTCTACCATATTAATTTCCTCCTCCACCACTGATTCTGCCCACATTGCACAGAATCAGTGGTCAGACCACAGAGTACTGCTTGTGGCTCCAATGTGTCCAGACTTTTCACAGTTGCTATCACTAGAGGAATGGAATTCCTTAGGAGCTTTCTTCCATAATAGATCAACTGTGCTAAATGGAAAGAAATCACTGTAGGATTGAACCAGGCAGCAGAGATGATAACAAGAAGAGATAAGACATTCCATTTAAACAGCCCTCAACCACTAGGGACCATAATTCAAAGACACTGTTGGGATTGGTTCCAACAATTCTGGGGTGCAAGGACAAACCCACCATGAGTAAACACTAGCGGCCTTTGTCTGAGTGGCCACCTGGCTGAATGTTGCAGTAAAACCCCAGAATGCCAAAAGTGGTTTGAGAAACAAGCCCTTTTCTTGGACTCACCAAAACCAGATGGCTTTCCCAACAGATAAAACCCAAGGTCTTTCACCCATAAAGTGATAACTGCAGGAAGAAAGGGGGGGGGCCCTTCCCTTGTTGAATCAGCACATTCCACAATCAGGACAGTCCACAGAAACAATGACTGTGATAATGAATACATCTTTAAAATAACTGCAGTCACCCATTTCTGCCATGTGTTGCTCTATTTTCTTTGTGTTTATAACTACTAAGTTGCCACAAATAATTTCATTTATTTCGCATGCATTAGTATATTAGTACTATTATGATTATTTTGTTTTACCAATTATAGTCTACTTAACGTATGTTGTGTGTTGTATGTATGTGTTTGTGGAATAATTTTCTGATAGATAAAAGTTCATATAGGATATCATTATATGTACATGTTAGTATTTTGTCCAAAGATTTATCCACGCAACATGAAAAGGCATGCAACCACCCATCTGCTGTGACAACGGACTGATTAACATCATAGGCAGAGCATTTGGCTTACATCCTGCCCTAAGACAATCTCTGGTTGGTTGGAACACTTAGAGGGTGGGACTAGCCAGAAAGAGTTCAAATCCAACTCTCTGCTTTCTTCTGTCTTAAACCTGTCTACGTATTCGGTGCTCTCAGATTTCTCGGCTCGCTAAAATCAACTCATTTCACCTCATTGGTGGTCATGGAAGTTGTCAATCGACATCTGTTCGTCGATCCATAGAGCTCCCCAGCTTTTCAAAACTCCCGCTACCAGCTCTCCAAACACCCCTCATACTAGACGCCGTTTCATTCATCATTCCGGTTGGTCTTCTGAGACGCCACTCAACGAGGACCAGACGCACGAATAACCATCGCGGGAATGAAACGACGAAATCCCCTCAACAGGCAAGCAATACACAAGACTCTAGCTAAGACTGGTGCCTATAATGAAAAGTTTAAAGGCCTTCTAAAGAAGTGATATTAGATTGATAACATTGATGCTTATTCAGGTTATGGTCCGTGAAAAAACATAATTTGTCATAAATTCAGAACTTTTCAGTCTGTTAAACCATTTTCACATCTTGCATGTGTGTGTGTGTGTGTGTGTGTGTGTGTTGTGTTGTATTATAGTTTCCGTGTCATAGAATAGTTCAATAAAGTCTCGTTTGTTTTTAACCCACATGCCTTATTTGTTTACAGTGGCCACTGAATTGAATTGCCGATCCTGCTACATGCTCTTCAAATAATGTTTCACTGCATTTAGAATATTATTGCTGGTGGCCACGGAGGTATTAGCTAATACATAATTAATGAATATGCTAAGTTCAATTTATCGCTGGACAAATAGTTGATCAGAAATACTAGATTAGCAAACTTTCCCCTTTCAAGCTGATCTGCTAGTCTTCACATGCATGTTTGGTGGAGAATACGATAAATCAATTTAAACAGCTAATTTTTGTTACATATAATGGTGGAGAATACAATTGAACACAAACAGCTAATTTTCCCTACATCACCATTAGCCAGATTACCGGCACCTATGGGTTTGGCCCCACAGAGTGAAGAGCAGGTTGAGGAATAGAACCCAGCAGTCCAACTGAACACAGTAGACCCTAGTGCATGGGCCATGGATACTCTTTAAGTGGAAACTATTCCACAAATACTGTGAATTGCCCAGTTCCTACGGAACTATGCTATTTACATCTGCATTTATGTTGAAGGTGTATGTGGCAGCTATTTCGGAGCATCACCACACCTGTCCAATACCCCAGTTTGGGATCTTGCCTATGTTTTAGAGTCCCTTAAGACCTCCCTTCATGAGACCATGCACAATGCCAAAATGAAATGGCAATCTAAAGACTGCCATCTTGTTAGTGGTACCTGTAACCAAAAGAGTTAGAGAACTACATACCTTGTGTTTCAGAAGAGGTATCCCCTACTTTTGTAAACCAACCAACTGACCTTGCAGTGGTCCATAAAGAAGAACTTGCTGAGCATGCCATGTAATGCCCAGTATGTGCTCTATGGTACTATTTGTACTGGACAGTGGGTGATGATCAAATCATCTGCCATAACACAGCAACGTCCCCTGTCTAAGCAGAGACTTGCCTACTTCGTGGTGGATGTCATCACCTTGACCTATAGGTTGGCCAGATGCCTGGGTTCTACCATGACACACCACTCTAAGGAGGAGCATATCCTCCGTATGGGCATTATTTGAGATGTGCCACTCCAGGAAGTTTGTGCTGCTACTACGTGGGCATCACCGTGCACCTTTTACAGATTCTTCAAGGCTAATATTTTCCATTCCTGTAACGTGAGTGCAGAAATGATCCCTGAACACATATCTAATGCAGTCCTAATGTGTGCTGGTTCCTCATAATTACTTGGGCTTGCTGACATTCAGAAACAACAATGTGGCAGGAATATGGCGAGACCTCCTTTAGTAAAATGCTCAGTACTTTCATGGAAAGAGCTTTATTGTTTTTAATATTCTCTATTTCCCCTCTACCATTCCTCATCAATTTTTATTAAAAAGCTAGATAATGGTACTATACACACACACCACTCACTGCTGAATAGATTCAAAATTTTACTAATGTTTTGTGCTGGAGAGAAATACGTCATGATAGAGTAATTGTACAATTGGTAGATGGAGTAGAGTGGAGGGGGAGGGAGGATTGTTGTGGATGTGGTTCTGGGACAACTGGAAGGCCAGGCCACTGGGAAATCTCCCAGTGCTCCTGTATCCGAGACCATGGGTACATGTGTACCGTACTCACTATTCATCACAACCATTTTTGTATACATTTACTGTATTTATTTATTTATTTCCCAAAGATGATACATTAAAAAAATACATCGGTAACATTGTAATTGTTATGTATAAATATCATTACCTTTCTGATATATTTAATCTATATACAACATATAAAAGAACACTATTTTCAGACGCTCCGAGTTTTACATATTTTACACAATTTTACACATAGTCTAAAGCTATAGTACATTAAAGGATTTTGGTGTACAGATAATATGCTATTTTAAATGTCAGCTAACAAAATAATTATTTTATAGGTAGGATGTTGCCAGCATTATGAAATAGATTTTTAATGACTCAATTTGGTCATCTAAACTGATAGCTAGTGATTACTATGATATTGTAATATAAAGTCACATGGAATATACATTTATGGCTATCCATAAACTGTTACAATGTAAGCTAAATATTAATAATCTGAGGTATATTTTAAGTAATCAGATCAATACATTCTGATGCTTAGCAGCAGAGTAGCAGCAAAATCAAGCCTTCTGAATACTTCTGACCAAAGGCTATGGAGTTTTGTTTCCACATGATATTGAAGCAGTCTGCAAAAAGAAAAAAAAAACATATATAATGTTAAATATATGAGGAATTTTACTTGATTTCTCGATTCCATAATGATGTGAATATATTTGCATTTTTGTAGAACTATAGTTCTGTTCTTACCTTATCGGCGGATAAAAGCCACGGGAAGTTCTCGATTGGGCACCAGCGTTCCGGTATGGATGGCTTCCACTGGGTCATAATCTGTTGCCACAATCTCATAATCACGAATTAACTGTGGAAAAAGCATAAAAACACCAAACCATAGATGTTAGCACAAATAAATTCGATTTGCTATATATTCTGGTCAACTCGACAGTGTGATCTTACCCAGCACAGTGAGAGGTGTATCTGTAGCTCAGCCAGGCGTCGGCCGATGCACATCCTCTTGCCGATGCCAAAAGGAACATGGGCAAATGGGTTGATAGAGGTTTTGTTCTCGATCCACCGTTCTGGCATGAACTGCTTCCCATTTTCAAAGTACTCCTCATTAGACCCCAGTGCTTGGCTGTTAATCATCAAAACTGTCTGCAATTGGATGAAAAACTTTAATTTGGCAAATTTCCCAAAAGCTTTCATCTAAATATTTATACATATATAATGTTCTAAAGTAAAATTAATACAGCCTAAGTCCTTACAAAGTTAAATTAGTATTTGTATTTTATTTGTATGGTATTTGTAATGATGGAAAGCAGTCTGTAGATGGCAGTGCAGAAATAAGATTTGCAATAAGGCTCTTACTCCTTTAGGCAAACTGTATTCCCCGAGTACAGTGTCTCTGTCCAAAGTTCGGCTAGTAAATGGGATGGAGGGTGAAAGTCTGTTTATATGGGGAAAAAAAATAAGAAAATGTTACATAAGCTGACATGCATGAGCCACATTATGGAATGGTATGCATATAAGAATATATATCAAGGCATGATAATCCCACAAATTATTATTTTTTTTAATGGGACATTATTAAAGCACCTTGTTTATATAAGTCTTAGTGTCTTGTCAAAATGATGAGAGTGATGAACATGTCCTACCTCATGGACTCCTTCAGGCAGGCTTTAAGATATGGCATGTTCTTAATTTGCTCAGCACTTGGAACCTGTCCAGGGAGAACCACATCTCTGATCTCCTTCAACAGCTTGTCCTGAGCATGGGGGTTCCGCGAGAGGTTGAAAATAGCCCATAACACACTGTTGGCTGTCTGTGTAGGGAAAGGATGGCAGTTTGTTTTATCGTTATGAACTGTGTTTTTGATGTCATTTTATGCAACAAATTGCATGAACTGCTTAAATCATATAAATTTATTGGACTAGAATTAGGTGAAGAGGGCCTTCAAAATTAGTTTTAAAACAGGCATACTAATCAAACCTTTAGGATTATAATGTTTATCTGATTATTTGGCAAATTATAAAGTTATAAATGTTATTTACAAGCCACTAAATATGGGTCAGAAACAATCCACACAAGAATACTGTTTCAAAGTTTTTAAACAATTAAGTTGTAATTTGTATCTGCCTTATTGATGGCCAACCCTTTATGGCATTATCTTAACATCAATCAATTTTCAGAGACAACCATAAAATTCTAAGGGTTCATAATGGTTCCTGATTTTGAACGTTTTCATACTCACTGTCTCCACACCGCCAATCTGGAGCTCAGTTATTGCTGCATACAACTCCTTCTTGGTGAGGGGACAGTTATGGTAGATATCACTAAGGAAGCCTTCAGTTTCTCCACTTGAGTGTCTTTTCAACTTCTTGTCAATGTAGATTTTAGCTGAAAAATAAAGAAAATCATTTTATGTGTTAAATTAACTGTATCAATTACTGAATCAAGTTTACCATGCAGTACAGCAATAATTATTGGCAAAATAATGCCCTGTTTGAATTTTCTGGTTGGTGAAGCAGCAGTACTATGGGTATACAACTTTTACATTACTATATCTCCACCCTCTCCCTGGCCTGCCTCCCTGTTCCCTCTACTACAAATGTTTGGCTGCATTCCCTCTGCACTTAGGTCATACTGTTTACTACAACTCACTCTGTCCTCTCCCACTCTGTCCCCTCCCACTCGCAAGCACTGAAACTAGAACAACATGTGAACATTGATCAACGGTAGTCACTAACAGAGGAAGGCAGGATCAACCAGGAAAGTACTAAGTTCTCTCATCACATGGCAGGAAAAGTGTCGTATTAATGATGCATTTTTACCTGTATTAAAAATACAGTCCCAAGCAGCTGTATGGTCTTGCCATGTCTTTGTGTTCAGGCTCTTGTGAAGACTAACTGGAGTCACCATCATCTTGCCAAACATGTTCATCATCTGTCAGTCAGAAAACGTGGAACAGTTTAAACATTTGCACAAGCAAAATTGAAATAGATACATATGTTATGACTGGACGTCAGGCACATATCAAGTATAATCCTAGATTATTTTTAATGGGCAGTTACCATTAACACTCTGACACTGAGCTTCACTTAGATTTTGGATTGAATGTGTCTACACATCTTGATGTTAACAAAGCATAACTTTATACTTTAGATTGCCTAAATACTTTGCATTGGTCCACTGAAAAACCTAGAAATAAGAAAGCGATATGTGTTTCAAACAGAGATGATCTCCTACAAATTCTGCCCGACTCATGCTACAGTTTCCATAGACACAAAATGTAATTTGAAGTAACATAACCTCAGTGAACTGATTAAAGGACTAGCAAACTACACATCAGACAAACAAAGGCTGAGAAAAGGTTATCCTACTGTTTGAGTTGCTGAAATGTACAGATAAACTACATTGTGCTTATGAGATAAATGGCATACCGTTTTTATCGCTGTGATAAAGTCAGTTGCCTCCTCATTGGCATTTTCTTGCAAAATCCCAAATCGTTTGTCATAGAGCACATAACAGATGGCTGTAACAGGGAAAAGGGTTCATGTCATTATGTTATGATATAGGTTAATATGATCATTTATACAATTATATATTATAAATAAATTTATAAATATATATTATTAATAAATAAACAAGCATGTAGTGGATGATGGGCTGTAAATATGTTTAGAAAGTATGTATTTGTAAATATGAAATACTAAAAACTCACTTTCAAATGACCACTTATTCAGCTCAAAATACAAGTCATTGATCTTCCCGTTCACATGAACCTCTCCAATCCTATTAACGAAATCAGCTAAAACCTTTAAAGGAGGGAAAACAAACAGTGTGAATCGTTGATACAAAAAAAAAAAGTTTGATATTTCAGATATTGAGCACGAATAGGTTTCCTTTGCATAACATACCAACCTCATTAATTTTCCCATCGAGTTTCACAACTTCAGTTGGTTTCATGAATTTCTGTTGAAATGTGCTTCTCACTCTCTGCCAATCCTTTCCCTCTCTGCAAATGGAGGCAGACATGAATAAAACAAAACAAATCAATTTAATTATCAACTCAATAGTCATATCAGTTGGGGGGAAAAATAATTCCTTACAAGATGAGAAGTCCGTAAGCCTCGTCCCGCAGATCTCTGTATGCCTTCCAGGGTTTGATTTCCAGTCTCTGGGGATAGTTACCCTCCTTCCTGTACAGCGCTTCCAGCAAGCAAGGTGCACCAATGTTCACTGATTCAAACGAGCCCATTTTCATCCGGAAGATTTTGCCAAATTTCTTATGGTAATCCATCTAAAGTGTTAACAGTATAAGTAAATAATAATTAAAAAAAACATTCAGAACAATTATCAACACATTTAATAAAAGGAATGTGCAAAACATATATGTTATGCTTATAATAATAATAATAATAATAATAATAATAATAATAATAATAGATTACCACTGTCTGATGTTGTTTTGCTAAGCCTCCTCTACGTAGGATGTCAAAGAGATTCCCCAGAAGGGGCCAGTTTGTTGGGCCCGGGATGGACTGGAAAGTGTGTGCAGGGCAAGGCACAGCATCCTTTGAGTCCAGCACACACACCGAGGATGTTGGCTTGCAGTGTTGCAGCCCGACCGACTTCTTCTTCAGCACATCGAGGATCTGCGCTGGGGCTTTTTGAATCTGTGTTCTCATCTTAACCCGTGTCTCTGGTGTCTCAGCTTTACTTCGTGCGTAAAGTTGTTCTTGAGCTACTTTTATCTTAAATGAGTGACTCGTGTTACAATATATATGCTAGTGGTTGTTGCCACTGTTAGACACGAGACCAATCAGAAACAGGGCTTGCAAAAAAAAAAAAAAAAAAAAAAAAAAAAATGGAATGAGAGAGGGACAGAGAGAGCACGAGCCCACTATTCATTTATGGATTCTCGTTGCGGGTACTGAATGACCCCGCATAGACCGAGGAAGTGCCCTTGCCCTCCGTTTTATAAATAAACACACGGAAGGTGACGCGGTTCGCTTGATGCGCTCTGGCTCCTGCGATTAGCGCAACCTTATCTCCTCGTTATGTAAATATACGACCCCGCTTCGTCGGTTTGTGCAAATATTTGTCATAGTCTACTCTCTGTGCGCCTGGGTAATCACATGTCTATGTGTGTGCGTGTGTGTGTTTGTACACTTAAATGTAGAGTTTAATTAGCATCCAATCCTAATTACCGCATCCCAAATGAGAATGTATTTATTGCCGAAAATAGCATAAATAAATAAATAAATAAATAAATAAATAAAGTGACTCACTCCAGTGTGACCCTCCTAATTAAGACCTCGAACCCTACAAAAGATATTAATGGCTTTCTTGCCATTAATTAAACGAAATCTCCCAATATGACTGTGCACATGTGAAGGAACATAATATCATATTCTTAAATTAAAATTCTTAAATTCTTAAATCTTAATTCATAAATTCTTAAATCTTAATTCGTGTTTAATGACACCAACAAATCAAGTTTCAATGGCAAGGTTAAAACGTGTTGGGAAGGCTTTGACAGGTTCCTGCTTTTTGAATTAAACAGGGCGCTCACTCACACTTGATTGTCATCTCACTGATTGAAATTACCTGACTCTAATTTCACCTTCAAATTATCTGATAGTCCTAGAGGTTCACATTCTTTTTTGCCACTCACAAATATGTATAATATTGGGTCATTAGTGACATTTTCCTTAATAAATAAATGACCAAACAATATTTTTGTTTAACTGGGTTCTTTTTGTGTACTTTTAAGGAAAATCTGATGTTTTCATATTTATGCAAATTTTAAATTATATATATATATATATAATATATATAATTAGGAGTAAACTGACCAAAGATTAAGTTTTGTTTGTTGGTTTGTTTTGCATGGTGTTCTGTCTCGTGTTGACGTGTAAGCCTTATTCTGAATGCTGCTCATGTTTTAATGGAGCTGCTATTTGTATCAACCTGACTGTGTGATGAAAAATTGCTGTAGGATCAAATATTTTTTTCTTTATAAATAATAATAATAATAATAATAATAACAACAACAAAAATTACAATAACGTATTAATAATGAGAATAAAATAAAAAGAATAAAATAGTAATTATTATTATTATTATTATTCACACACGCACACACACACACACACGGCATGAGAGCATTTTTGTTGATTTTATGCTCTCAGCATTTATTATATATATATATATATATATATATATATATATATATATATATATATATATATTCATTCTACGGCAATGTTTTCATCACACAGTCAGGTTGATACAAATATCAGAGAGTTCAATTAAAACTAATCATTTGTTTAATGTCCTTATTTCGTTATTTCGTACTTATTGGATAGGCAGCATTAATAGTTTAACCTCAAACATTGTTTCCAGTAAGCCTTACTATAGAAAATCTGTGGACTGTTCTTCTACAATTATAGTTATTAGACAAATAAGTGCTATTGGTAAAAGATGATTTAGTGGCATTGCTTATAAATAAACCACAAGTATGTGTATTAGTGTGCTTCACCAGAAAATCCAAATGCTCATTTATCAACCAGTTACTTGCTACATTTTTTGTGTTATTTTCATAATTGCAATAAATTATTGTTAGTATAGTTAATATGTGTGATATAGTGATATAAATTATTCTAAAGTGGTCTGTCAGAAGGAAGTTCCCATTTGGATAACACAGGCAGTTAATGAAGACAATGTGTTAGTACTCTCATAAGGGTGTGGCATGTTGATGTGTAAGCCTTCTTTGGAATACTGCTCTGAGACAAAATACCAAGCAAAAACTTCATCTCATAGGAGAGCAGCTTGTTTTTGGTTAGATTTTTCCTAATTGTTGCCATTCTAACCAGTTTTCATACACCATTTATATGCTTAATGCATATAGTCTGCATATGTTATAAATATAACAGATTACTCAAAACCAACAGGGAGAGAGGAGCTAAGCCATGTTACCTGCTAGTGGAAAGGCAGCTACTGATGGCTATGGCATTACATACACAACAATCCAATTGTTTGATCGGGATAGATCGAAAAAAATATTAACCTTATTGCATTTTCAGCTCCTAGACATATTTCCTAATACTCATGGTTTGGAGTGTTATTTGGGTTTGACCATAATCTGTGATCTGAACCCTGCGTGTTGTCACTATGAATTTTGTGTAAGGCTTAACGAACTGATTCAGTAGTTGTACCAACCCACTTGTGGTTCCCAAATATTAAAGCCAACCAGCATACTAAAGCCAAACCTAACCCTAGCCAAAGTTTTCTTAATTGTGAAAGTATTTTCAAGAACCATATATGATAAACCTTAATGTAAAGATAATCCTTTCCTCAAAAAAGATGTATGTATTTATATTTTACTCATTTGGTTGATGCTTTTATTCAAAGTTACTTACAATTAGAGAAAGGAAATAACTTTATTAAGGGATTAAGGGCCTTGCCCAAGTACCCAACAGTGACAGCTTGGCAAAGTTGGCATTTGAACTTTCAAATTTCAATCAGTAGCCCAACACCTCCACCTCCACAGTCACCTCTGCTCCAAACAAGGTCTTCACTGCCAGAACCAGGGTCAAAACAGGGACCTTTAGATCTTCAGTTTAACACTCTCCCAACTGAGGAATTTCAGCTAATTCACAAATATATAGAGATATCAATATATAGAGTACTGTTTAAAAGTCTTAGTCAACCTTTGATACAGATTTTTATGGGGCGGCTGTGGCTCAGGTGCTAGAGCGGGTTGTCCACTAATCGTAGAGTTGGTGGTCCGATTCCCGGCCCACGTGACTCCACATACCGAAGTGTCATTGGGCAAGACACTGAACCCTAAATTGCTCCCGATGGCAAGTTAGCGCCTTGCATGGCAGCTCTGCCAACATTGGTGTGTGAGTGTGTTTGTGTGTGTGTGTATGTGTGAATGAGACACAGTGTAAAGTGGTTTGGATAAAAGGGCTATATAAGTACACTATTTACCATTAATTTTATGACTTCTTCAGTCATTACAAAAACATTTTAGATTTCCAAACATTAGTTTTCCAGCATAAAATGAAATGTTACAGACAAATGTTTGGTTGTCAATAAAGAAACCAGCATATTAAGTAGTAAGAGACACTTTTTAGACAAAAATACATAATGATGGCTGCTGGATTTGCTGCAAAATAAGAGACAAGTGCGACAGTCAAAGTCTCCAGAAGAACTGTGGCTGGTTCTGCAAGATGCTCAGGAAAACTCCAATGTATAAAAAATGTATATATCCAATCACTGTTTATTCAGGAAACTAAACAAAGACTAACAAAAATGTATTAGTTTCACAATTGAGCATTTAGATTTTCCATTTCTTTACAGTGCAAAGAAACAAACATAGATGGTATTGGTTGGTAAGTTATTTAGACTTTTGACAGAACCAAAGTCACCTAGGGACTTTTAACTCTGGACTTCATTTTGTCATAAATTATAAAGACAAGGACATTTTAGGTTTGGCAGTTTTGAACATTTTTATTTGCACAGTTCAATACGTTTGTTCAGAACAAGAGACTTCTTCTTTTCCTTTGTGAAGCTGAAGAATACTTACCAATGTTACTCTTAATATTAAAGAGGAATTATTTACATTAATGATTAAAAGCAACCTTTGTCCATACCATAAGGTTGCTATTGTGATCTGCCCTCTCTGAAGGTTGAGGTATCAGGAGGAGCTTTGGAAGGCTTCAATCTGGGAAAGAGTGAGCGAGTGCATGCACAAGAGCAGTGAACCATGGATGATGACTCAAGCTTACTGTCGCTGATTGACATAGGGTCACTGAGTTTGTTGTCAAACTGACATGCATCAACTATATTGTATGGATGCACACCTATAAACCTATCAAACAAAGAATTTCTTAATTAAAGGTTTCAGTCAATCATATGGGAACATTGTATAAATTCGTTGTTTTAAAATTGCAGTTAACAAGAATATAAAGTATAAATAAAGTATATTTAAAACAGTTATTAACCTTATAAAATTGAATTTAAAGTTATCTAAAAAAAAAGGGAAAAATAATGACGCTTTAATGCATCTAACTCTTAACTGCAGCACTGATTATTAGAAGTTGATTATTAGAAGCTGATTTTAGGCTCAGTTATGATAACAACCATAGACATGTACACTTGCTTCAGAATACATTCAGAAAATGCATCTCTTGATTGTAAGTTTCGAAGGTACCCGTTATTAAGGGACTATGGATTTTGGTGCTTAGGAGAACTTGGATTTTTAAAAATTATTATATTTCTGGTACTAACCCATTAGATTTAAAATTTAGAAGGATCCACACTCTAAATACACACTAGAATTTTTTTTAAACTCTTCAGTTGTTCTGCTGGAAGCCTGTGTATAACCTAACAACAGAGCATATCCCTACCAGAATGAAATCTATGCAAAACATTTTTTAGAGGCTAAGAACCCTTAACTATTCAATGTAACCTTAAAGAACCCTTAAAGAACTCAGTTTGTCTGAAAGAGTGTACCACTATGAATGGATTGCCTGACAGATATGTTTGTTGTTGATTATGACATGTGTCGACCAGCATGAGTGCATGAGTAGAAAAAGTACCGAGAAATTATTCTTAAGTAAAATGTGCAATAAATAAATAAATAAAAAAAAGGTGAAAAAACATCCTTCAATTTCTACATGTTTTCTGATCATAGGCATGGCTAATGCTATGCAGTTTGTTAATGTAATCAATCAGATGTAAAATATGATGTAAACAATCAACATTTACCATTACCTGGAAATTGACTTGCTGCCTAGTCAATTTATGCTAGCTAAAAGAATCAATGCTACAGGCTGACTTACTGTAGTTAAATATAGCTAGATAATGTTAAGAAATTAGCAAAACTACCTCAACATGCTTTTCTAAATTAGAGTTAACAAATTGGAAACACCTCTTTTTATACTAGTCTTTGCTTGCTCCAGCATATTAAACATTTTAATGAGGTAGGGTCAGGATCCTCCATACTGCAGTCCGATGACTTATCCACCTTCAGATGTACATCGATAGCCCTCATTGTGTATGTTCTGCATTAAACTTCATCCGATACTATAAACTGAAATGAACATAAATTGTATAGGAGCCCATTATGGCAAATAGCATGTAGTCATTGATTAGGTGAGAGAAGAGACCAGTTCTAAATCAAAATGTAAGGAGTAAAAAGTACATTTTCTTTACATAAAATGGACTTAAGAGTATTCTTTCATGATATATTAATATTCAATAGCACTATAAAGTATAAATATCCCTAAGATATTACTTATATATATATATATATCTATCTATCTATCTATCTATCTATCTATATATATATATATATATATATATATATATATATATATATATATATATAGTACACTACACTAAGCTACAGTGTACTATAGCTCATACTCATACTTATCCCACAATTCTTCACTAAAATCCAATTTCTATGAAATCCATAGAAATTGCTTTGCAATCAAAAAATGCATCATAATGTTATTGTAATTAATTGTATATTTGTAATACATGAAATTATTGAAAAATTTTGCTGTAAAAAAACATCAATTATTTATGCTGAGGAGGGGAAATGTAAGAAATGATTTAATATAATGTGGAAAACTCTTGCATAACCAAATCTCAATCTTTACCATAAGTTGAGATGATTACTTTCTTATTAACAGTGTTTTGGTGGTAATTTAATCATGACTTGGGGAAAGGGCGACAGGTTCAGGAAACTTCAGTGTACTCAGTAACCCTGGGTCAGGCTACCCCATTGCATACAAAATAATGTGAAGTTCCCCTAGGTGAAAAACCAGCAGTCAGAGACTAGTGTTTATTACACTCCAATACATACAAACATTGTAACTATTATCTACTAAAGCATAAAACAGACTCTGCTTTTGCCATGTGAAAGCAATAATTGTCCATGTTAATTCAATAACCTTTGAGACAGATGTGGATGAACTCATAAACCTACACTTTCCCTCATAGTTTGGTAAGAGGTTTAAATGAACTAAGCCAATAGTTCAACGGGTGCAATCAATAATAGCTTGACAAATCAGCTACTTTTCTTCTCCTCGACTTGGCATTCTGATGCGGAGGTGTATCTGAGTGTACTGTTTCAACATTAGGACATGTACCAAACCACTGCAGTGAAATAAAATGTACTTTCACATTTGTACCCCAATCACCTGTTTCAGTAAGGACAACCAGCACTCTTCAAACTATGTGACCGCATGCACCTCTCTTTGGCAAAGCTGGTTAATGCCTTTGTCTCATATACAGTATATTCTTCACAATGTAGAAAGCTTATTTATGGAGCAGGGCATTTTAAGAATAAAGTGGAGTACCCCCTTACCCAACATCAAAACCTTATCATACTGCTGTGTAAACAAATGTCCCATGAATGTTATACTGGATGCCTGGTCAACTGATTACATGCCCCTAACACAATGTTCTGAGCATGATGATCTTCACCTAGTTAATGTTTGTCAAACTCTAATCATAAGGTCTACAAGGTCTTTGATATCAGACTATATTTAATAAAAACACAAATACTACATCCACATACACTGTTTTATTATGTTTAATATTTTAGTCAGGGTCCCAGTTTTATGCCAGTTCTGTACAGTGGTGCTTGAGAGTTTGTGGACCCTGTAGAATTTTTATATACATACATATATATACACATTTTATATATATATATACACACACACACACACACACACACACACACACACACACACACACACATATACATACATACATACACACACACACACACGTGAGCAAGACGTGTCTGCAAGACAGGAACCCAGGGTAACTTCTAAGTGACTAAAGGCCTCTTACATTTTTTTGGGATGGATGAGACCAAAATACGACTTTTTTGGTTTAAATGAGAAATGTTATGTTTGGAGAAAAGAAAACACTACATTCCTACATAAGAACCTTATCCCATCTGTGAAACATGGGGTGATTAGTATCATGGTTTGGGCTGTTTTTCTGCATCTAGGCCAGGATGACTTGCCATCATTGATGGAATGTTGAAATCTGAATTATAACAGCGAATTCTAAAGGAAAATGTCAGGACATCTGTCCATGAACTGAATCTCAAGAGAAAGTGAGTCATGCAGCAAGACAATAATCCTAAGAACAGAAGTCATTCTATCAAAGAATGGGTAAAGAAGTATAAATGTAATGCCTTTGTCTCATATACAGTGTATGATTATAATGTTTTGGAAAGGGCAAGTCCTTACCTTAATCCAATTTAAATGTTGTGAAAGGACATGAAACAAGCAGTTCATGTGAAGAAGTCCACCAACGTCCCAGAGATGAAGTTGTGCTGTACTGAAGAATGGGCTAAAATTCCTCCAAATATTCCTCAAATATTCATATTCCTAATATGCAGGACTGATCAATAATTACCAGAAAGATTTAGTTGCAGTTATTGCTGCACAGATATTGGCAGCAAAGATTCAGATACATTTGCCACTCACAAAATGTAATATTGGATAATTTCCCTCAATAAATCACTGACCAAGTAAAATATTTTTGTCTCATTTGGTTCTCTTTATCTACTTTTAAGACGTGTGAAAATCGGATGATGATTTAGGTCATATTTATGCAAAAATGTAGGAGGGAAAGGTTTCACAAACTTTAAAACACCACTGTAGCTTACAAATTCCTTTCAGTTCATTACTCTTACATTAATCTGGTCAATTACTTATATTGGAAGATCTTGTTTTCCAAATGTATGTTGAATAGCATAATTAGGCACTTGGCAAAGGCAGGCTTAGCACTTTAAATTGCCAACATAATTAAAATTAATCTGGATTGCTAGTTAATTTGACCATTTTAATTCAGTAGATTTCTTTTAACCAATTAATTTAAGTTCCGCTGAATGAACGCAACAAATTAATTTTAGTTTAGAAGATTTTTTTAACTGATTAATTTTATTTCAGCAGATTCATTTAAACCAATTTATTCAAGATCAGCTGATTCATTTAGTTCAGCAGAACTAAAATTAATCTCAGTGACTCTTAATGAATTTGAATAATAACTGGGCTATTGGTTTTTGACAGCATTCCCTGTTTTTCCAGAGGTATGATGCAATCTGCATAACCGGATGGCTCAAGATGGCCTCACTATGTTTATAATCATTAGATCAACATCTGACAGCTGTAGAGCATATTACCAGCACATGTCATCCACCAGACTCATTAACCTTTTAGGAAAGCCAAACCTCACTGTCCCATGTGGAAACAAATGTTTTGGAAGAACTCCCACTCCTTATTCTTGAAGCTGCTCTAAAGAGACTCTGTTTTTTTACGATATGTCCATAAGCATTAATTATAAGGAGGGTCACATAGCTGACATTTGCTAACAGCATATAAACCTTTTTCTTTTCGGATATTGTTTGAATCGAAATCGAAAGTTTTATACATATTAAATAAATCTTTAATACATCTTTAAGGTAATTAATACAATGAACCAGAAGCCAAAGTATTTCTGGGGTGATTATATATCAAGAGGTATAAAATATAATTATATAATTATATTAAGATCCTGGTAAGCATAAAATAAGAAGGCAGAAACCTTCTTCAAACAGTGATAGTAATACTGTATAATCTTAACGTGTCAGGGTCATGGCGGATCTGGAGTCTATCCTGTGAGCATGAAGTGGGTATACACGGATGTGATACAAGTCCATCACTGGGCACCCACCATGCACCCTAACACCCCTAACATAATTACACATACATTCCATATAAACACTTATGTAAATCTGACCATCACAGTAAAACAAAACAATTATTCTAATTTAAATCTGTTTATAAAGTGGATTTTTATATTAACCAATAAATTGTGTAATAATAATAATAATAATAATTATTATTATTATTATTATTATTATTATTATTATTATTATTATTGTTATTATGTTTTAATTATTACTATTATTAATAAACATTTAAAAGACAATTGCATCTGTGTACCTTTCAACAGGTTAAATTTCATTCTGATATGATTAAAGGGAAAAACGTAACCAAACGACTTACGTGCTACGAGCTCTGAACTCTTGCTGATCTTATCTCTCATATAATTACCTCCCCTGATATACTATGTAGCATGGCCTGATGTTGAAACAATGCCTGTTAATGTAATTAATTCACAGACAACATATTACCACAGCTGGGTTGGTGGATGTATATTTGGTCTCTTGTGTTGTAGGATAAGACTTAGGAACTTTCCAGTGCAATATACTGAGATGTCTTAATGGGAGATACATTTAAAAAATCCAGCAGCAGTACATGTTGTTGGAGTATGGGGGGGAGTTTCCTATGGGACTTTTACTGAGCAGAAGTATTTGTGGTTGCACAATCTGCTCGTAAATACACACGTCAAAAGCTTGAGCAATGTGAGGCCTCATTGGTGAAGAAAACACAGAGACTGGAGCAAAACAAGTGCTTCCGCAAGCAGGTCCAAACAGGTAAAGAGCAATCTCTGTGATCTCCAGTGTTGGCTGAAATGTTCTAATCAACAAATAAATGTCTGGCAAGGTCTGTACACTATTGGATAGCTTCCATTGTAGGCCCTTTGCAAATTGAACCTCACTATTCGCATTGCCGTATAAAAGCCAACATTACAACATCTGTCTGCTTGTGGTGCCATTGTCTGTGCCAAGGTTGTATTGATATGGTGAAGAGGTCAGTGTGCTTGAACATTTGGACACAACAGGTTGCTACAGTCATGGGGTCCTGGATGTTGCAGAGTAAACATTCAGATCAAGACTATGTGTTTTTGATTTTTGCACACCTACCATATATCAAATTAAAAAAAAATAAAAATTGTCAATTTGTTACTACTTTTAAATGGGGACAGGTTACTGATAACTTTGGCCTTTAATTTTAAGCTTTTAAGGGGGGTGGGGGTTTGGTTCTGTGTGTAACAAGAGGCCAACATGAGGGAATATGGGGAGTTTTTCTGGATAGGGACCAAAAGTCAGGTTCAAAGGGACATTATGTTATGAACTCCAGCATCCTACTCCTACACTACCACATTGAATAATCACAGGGCAAAAACATGCACTGTATGACCTCTGACAATCAGATGAACACCCCCCACCCCACCCCACACACACACACACAAACACACTAGCTCTCTCTCTCTCTCTCTCTCTCTCCGACTCTGTTGAATGTTCTAAGCTCTTTTTATATTATTCTATATGTAATAAACTATTAAACAATAAGGCACATACACCTACTGTAGTGTTGATCCGCCTTTTCCCCATTCTATCACTTTTCTCTCCTTGTTCACCTGGACTCATTGCTCTGTCCACATTACATATATCCTCCATTGATGACATGCTATTAAACCATGTCAAACAGAAAGCACAGAGAGATATGAGGTGTGATTCATGAACCTGAAATCTTATTGGTTCAATAAAGTGGGTGTTTTAGGTGCAGTTTGAGTCTAAAAGGAAACACAATAATGTAAGCAGTTCTACATCATATAGAAATAATGTTCAGATAGATTGAAATCAATTAATTGTACACCAACTGCATATTATTATTATTATTATTATTATTAATAATAATAATAATAATAATGTTGTTGTCATCATTTTTGTTATCATTATTATTATTATTATTATTATCCATCCATCTTCTACTGCTTACTCCTTCTTCAGGGTCGCAGGGGAACCTGGAGCCAATCCCAGGGAGCATCGGGCACAAGGCGGGGTACACCCTGGACAGGGTGCCAGTCCATTACAGGGCACAATCACATACACACTCACACACCCATTCATACACTACGAACACTTTAGATATGCCAATCAGCCTACCATGCATGTCTTTGGACTGGGCGAGGAAACCAGAGTACCCGGAGGAAACCCCCGCAGCTGGAGGATGTTAAGAGACCTTGTGCTCCTCCACCTTCCGTTTGAGGATGCCCCACAGATGCTCTATAGGGTTTAGGTCTGGAGACATGCTTGGCCAGCCCATCACCTTCACCCTCAGCTTCTTTAGCAAGGCAGTGGTCGTCTTGGAGGTGTGTTTGGGGTCGTTATCATGTTGGAATACTGCATACTGATCATGCTCTGCTTCAGTATGTCACAGTACATGTTGGCATTCATTGTTCCCTCAATGAAGAGACGTATGAGTGCTGCCAGCATTGCTGCAGAGGTTGAAGTGATGGGGGGTCAGCCTGTCAGTGCTCAGACAATACGCCGCACACTGAATCAAATTGGTCTGCGTGGCTGTCATCCCAGAAGGAAGCCTCTTATAAAGATGACGCACAAGAAAGTCCGCAAACAGTTTGCTGAAGACAAGCAGACTAAGGACATGGATTATGAGACTAATATAAACTTATTTGGTTCAGATGGTGTCAAGCGTGCTTGGCAGCAACCAGGTGAGGAGTACAAAGACAAGTGTGTCTTGCCTACAGTCAAGCACGGCGGTGGGAGTGTCATGGTCTGGGGCTGCATGAGTGCTGCCGACACTGGGGAACCACAGTTCATTGAGGGAACCATGAATGCCAACATGTACTGTGACATACTGAAACAGAGCATGATCCCCCTCCCTTCAGAGACTCGGCCGCAGGGCACTATTCCAGCATGATAACGACCCCAAACACACCTCCAAGATGACCCCTGCCTTGCTAAAGAAGCTGAGGGTGAAGGTGATGACTAAACCCTATTGAGCATCTGTGGGGGCATCCTCAAATGGAAGTTCTAGGAGCACAAGGTCTCTAACATCCATAATCAAATATTTACAAAAATGCGAGGGGTGTACTCACTTTTGTGAGATACTGTATATTTCACAGGGAAGTAGAAGAACATGATTAAAGTCAAACATAGAATTTCTAGAGACTGAGAACATTTTTAAAAGAAGAAGAAAAAAAGCTACTTTTTCAAGGACACAGTTTGGTTGTTACAGTACCGTAAACAAACCTTATAATACTATACCAGCTGAAGTATCACAATACTATGCAATATTGTGTTAATTCATATTTCAAATCTACAAAATAACCCAAAAGAGACAAACCAAATTTTCCTCTCAATACTTTATTAATGAGAATGAATATCTGGCTATTGAAGAACAGTGATCCAGTTGGCAAACAACTAATTGTTCCCTGGAGCAATGAAATTATGCAAATAGAAATTGTCATCAGAGAACTAAGAATGAACACAACAATAAGAATAAATATCTGAATTTAAAAAAACAAACGCCAAAAAAAATTATAAGATAATGAGCTCACTTATAGCAAATTAGCATAGCATTAGCCCACTTACTAGCAATCAGGAAATCTTTAATGATTACAGTAAAGAATGGGTTAAATGAAGTGTCACTAACCTTTGTGTATTCATACAACATTTCTTACGGTACTACCATATTGACAATACTACCATTTAAAAAATACAGTGGCATCAGCGTTATTTTGAAGCTTTAGTATCGGGATACTATCGTAATACCAGTATACCATGCAACCGTAGGACCCATTGTGTCAATGTGTTTGTCGAACAGTGCCTTAGGGAACATTCCACCTGCATGCTTCAGGTTCATGGAGTGCAGCGAGGGCACTAGAGTGAGTGAACTCCTCAGTATTACATGTTGGTGGTGTGTTCAAGGCTTACGTGCAGCGTCAGCGCTGGGTGCCCAAGGCCATGCTCCCTTTGACTTCTCTCATGGGCTGTGTCTGTGTTCCTCGTGTTTCAAGTGACTTCAACGTCTTGACCCAGCTAAAGTCTAGAACTTTCTGTAGTTTGTAGCCGTAAACTTATGCTGAAAACTGGATAGCAAGGAGCAGTAGAGTCAGCAATGTTACAGTGTGTGTTTACATTCCTTATAATTTATTCATTATTTCCAGAAAAAAAATACAAAAATGTTAAGTATAATATATGTTGAATTAATAATAGCATGATCATTTGCTTAATCCAATTTGAATATGCTCCCTGTAAAAATAGAAATATAAAAATTTTAATTATACTTAAATACATGTCAGTCCAATATATATTTGGTGTGGGATTTTGATAATACTGGTCCTGGTTGGACAGCACCGTGGGGTAGCATTGCTACCTCACAGCTCCAGGGTCTCCGGTTTGATCCTGAGCTCAGGTGACTGTCTGTGTAGAGAGAAATGAATGCAGTGTGTGTCATCATTTTTCAAATTCTCTTGAAGGTGCCACTAATTCTGGAGTTAACGATACATGTCATAAAGTGTATATTAAACAATAAAGAGTTAGACAAGTGATACAGTTATCTTTAATACGAGTAAAGCACATTGTTTAGTTGCATTATTACTAATTAGGACAATTATAGAGAAGAAATTAATGTTACATGTTTAATTACATAAACATTACTTTGCTGTAAAAATCTTATATGAACATCAGATGTTTGTTAGTAATTGAATATGCAATTGCATGTGTGATATTCTTCCTAGTCATGAAAGTTATGTTGTAATAGGTTGTAAAAGGTGTTGATTTATGGTACCTGGTCCAGTTGTTTCTTTATAAGCCCCCTGTATTACCTATCAACCCAGCCTGATTTAAAAAAAAAAAAAAATTAAGCCTTTATACACACTGACTGTTATCACAGTTGGAGAACATGATGCTATTTAGTAGGGTGTATGTATGTGTATGGCCATGTTGACATGAACAGAAGAGACAATAAAATAGTAGTTAATTACATAACACTGCTGTACTGGATATGAATTTGTTGTCTTAGGGCAGCTATTCATAAAAATAGATGTATGGATACCATAGCAACAGCTTTTGTTCAACAACCACGAAAGCCTGCAGATAATTGTATTGGTGTATGTAGTACATAAAGTACTCACGTAAAGGAGGCGCAGACAGAAGCAAGTGCAGGTTGTAGTTTAATACCAAAACAACAAGTCCAAAGGGTAATGCAAAAATCCACAACTTTAAACAGGCAGAGGTCAAGCGATCAGGCAAACAGTCAAAACAAGGCTAGGTAGAGAAACGAGGTAGTAAACGAGAGCAAAGTCAAAACCAGGAACAAATCACTATATCAAAGCTTGATCTCGACAGAGAACAGCTCAACTACATGTATACATGCACATTTTTCACATACAAACTGTTCAAAAAGTCTCTTATATAGCAGGGAGTGAGTGAGTGTAAGATTGGCAACAAGTGTGTGTGATTAGAACTCCGGGGAAGGTGAACGCGTGAGAGACGCCTTCGGCCATCTTTGTAGTTGGTGGTGCATTCTGGGAAATGGAGTCGCTGGTTTGCTGTGATATGACTGTGGGGGGGTTTTGGGGGTAATTTGCAACATACAGTATTAGTATTCAAAAAGTATATAAAAATTCATAAAAAAAATACTCTGCTCTCGTGGATATCAAACAATTGCAAACACAACACAGGTTTTTATTTATTATTATTTTTTATCTTTGTTAAATATACAATTTACAACAACAAGGGTGCAACAATTATTGGCACCCTTGTAGTCCATACTTTGTGCTACCTCTCTTTGCCAAGATAACAGCTTTGAGTCTTCTCCTATAATGCCTGATGAGGTTGGAGACTACATGGCAAGGGATTTGAGAATATCTCCAGATCCTTCGAATCCATGCTGGTGGACCCTCCTCTTCAGTTCACCCAACAGGTTTTCTATTGATTTCAATTCAGGGGACTGGGATGGCCAATGCAGGACCTTGATTTTGTGGTCAGCAAACCAGAAGATCAGAAGTTTCTGGAAAAACTCAAACCAGCTCATCTGGCACCATAAACCATACCAAGGTCACAGAGACCACAATTTTTCTTTATTCTGATGTTTGATGTGAACATTAGCTGAAGCTCTTGACCTGTATCTGCATGTTTTTATGCATTGTGCTGCTGCCACATGATTGGCTGACTGGATAACTGCATAAATGTGCATGTGTACAGGTGTTACTACTAAAGTGTCCAGTGAGTGTAGTTCTCTATATAGAAGAACCTATATAGTAAAGAGTGAAGAAAAAAAAAGAGATTTAAAATGCAGCATTACCCCACTGGAAAATCCAACTATAGACCCACCTGTATCCTGAACTGGTTAAGCTGGTGCATCATCTTGGTTTAACTGGTCATAACTGATTGAATTGGTCCATCAGCCTGATAAATGGTTAAACATGTAATGCAGCTCATTTTCACCATTGAAGGTCAAAATTTCCCATAATAGTAGCAACACCATGCTCATTTCTGTGTCTGAAGTTGGGGTTGGCTTATCTCAGGATTAAGTTTAGTGTTATACTAATCTTCATCATAGGGAAGTGAGGAAGTGTGCTGATCTGTAAGGTGCAATTGCTCCCTAAACTGTACCTTTCCCTATCACTGCATCACGCATACTGTCTTTTACCTGAATAGGTGAAAGTATTATTGCTAAAAGCTTATTAAGCTTTAGGATTTTATGAATGAGTTCTTATAGCTATTAGCTTCTTTGATGGCTCACTTGAATTGACTTAATATGATCTGTGAGTTGAATAAAAAGCTCTATGGCTCCAATAAAAAGCCAAAAGGTTATTTTACACACTTAAGTACTGGGTCTAATATTTGAATAGTTTATGCTCATAAAATAATTCTGCACTGCACATGATTTTTTTTCATCATAGTTAAAGGGGTCAATAAGGAAATATGGTATGTGGTGCTTTATTTCTTTTTCTTTTCAGTGTACAATGGTAGGTCACTCTTTGGCAGAATAGCAACTCTTTGGAACATGTTTTACTCACGTCTTGTCAGTAGCACAGTAGTGTAATCTGATTTATAGGTTTTCTCAGTGAATCCACAGTTAATCCACTAATTTGACTATTATGGAGATTTACAAGGTACAAATTGAGGCACTCACAAGAGGGCGCCATTGATCATTAAAATAATAGACCCCTTCCATTTTTCTAGGGCCACCTTATGTTGATGGACTGTGGGATGATTAGGATGCTGCTAAAAGCGTATGGCCAGATCTCACCGATGGTCCAAAATTGAATATATGGGCTGCAATAGTGACACTCACTCTACACATCTTCAGGAGATTATGACTGTCTGCAAAAGAGAAGCAACTTAATCACAGCTCAGAATATTTTTGTCAGTGGTCAGATTTTATGGTATGAATGTAGTAGTTTGAATTATGTGTGCATTTTCTATGCAAATGAAAGCAAAATGTAGTTTTGATCACTGTCAAGTAGATGTTAGCATGAGTGACATTTGACAGTGCTAAGCTGGATAGCTAACATAACAGATTTCAAAATGGTTGACAGTGTGGGGTGTTTTAAAACAGTAAAGATATACTTTCATAAGGTCACACAATTATGAAGATCAAAGACACTAGTATATCAGCTGTTAAAAATACTGGAACTTCAGAATACCAAAACGTTACTGATCCATTTCTTCCCCTACTATATTTTCATTTTCAAATTATGACCATGATGATCTGATAGGCCTGAAAGATTGACATTGTTACACCAAAATGAAGTACATTATCTGAAACAGCTAGATAATTATTCAGTTTTGTATTTTCATGATCTTTAAAATAACACGGTGCTTTGAGATATTACATATGCCTTGAAAAGAACAAAAGCACATATCTTTCCTCAATACTTTATGCTGTTTACTCAAATATACTCTTTCATGTTTTAAAAAATGCTTAAATTAGATATGACCTAACTATTCCGACTGAGCAGTATACTAGAAAACAAGATGCACTAGCCCACTTTAAGCTATTATTCATCACTTTTTAATTTCTTGAGCTTCCTTTCCTATTCTGATTTTCACCAGAAAATGGCATTCTATGAAATGCACAGCAACCACAACTGCCCTGAAGGCTGCTTCTCATACAGACTTAAGGAGTTTTAACAAGTAAGCCTTGTACTAATCTGATTACATTTTACATTTTTGACACTATAACAAAACCCTCCAAGGCACTTGAGATATTCTTTGTTGAACTACATGTGAAATAGAGCAGGTATATTTCCTCTTCTGTGATTACAATGGATTCAATTAAACATGTTGTATATGTTTGTGTTTTTACCCTGTTTCTCCAAAGAAAATAAGGAAAATGTGTAAGGAAGGACAAATCTGTAATAAAATCTAGCCAGAGATTTTGCTCATACAGAGTATATAAAAAGTCTACACACTCCTGTTAAAATGACAGTTGTTTTTTTGTTTTTGTCATCAAAAAAAGGAAAACAAGAGAAATCATGTCAGAACCTTTTCCACCCTCAATGTGAACATATATAAATTTAGTGAAAAGCAATCCGAAACATTTTAGGGAAAATAGGAAAAACAAAAAAGTTAAAATAACCTTGTTCTATAAATGTGCACACCTTTTTATAATTGGGGATGTGGCTGTGTTCACAATTAACAATCAATCTCATATTCAAAATGAATTCCAGCTGTTTCTGTTGGATTTTCTTGACATGTTCTTAGTTTCCCCTGACTGCTGAGCCATGTTCCGCCAAGAGCTTACAAAGCTTGTACAGGGTTTCACTGTTGAAGGGAACTGATCAGGAGAAAGGTACAAAAAAAAAAATTCCAAAACTTAGTATGTTACACCACGTTGATGAAGGCCATCATCAAGAAGTGGAGAAAATGGAGCACCAAAGCAACATTACCAAGAATAGGACATAGGACAAAATGTACAAAAGGACAAGGCAAAAACTTACCAGGGAGGCTGCCAAGAGACCAACAGTAGCATTCAAGGAGCTGTAAGAATATCTGACAAAGTACTGATTACTCTCTGCATGTGACATAAAAATACATAAAGACAGACACAACAAAGGAACATCTTACCCACAGTGAAGAATGGTGGTGGCAGCATCATGCTTCAGAAATGCAGGTTTTTGTCAAGGTGGAAAGAATCACGAATAGCTACAAATACCACTTGATTTTGCTTCAAAATATTCAGAAATCTGAAAGTCAGTTGAAGATGAAAAGATGAAAAATCTCACCTTTCAGTACGACAATGACCCAAAGCATACATCTAAATCAACAAAGGAATGACTTAACCAAAAGAATATCAATGTTTTTGAATGACCTAGCCAGAGCCCAGACCTGAATCCAACTAAAAATCTGTGGGGTGACCTGAAGCAGGTTGTGCACAGGCGACGCCCTCACAATTTGATGTGATCTAGAATGTTTTTGCAAGAAGTTGGAAGAATTGCCAAGTCAAGATGTAAAAATCTGACAACATCTTTTATTAACCCCCCCACACCCCCACCCAAAAAACTGTAATTTTAACAGGGGTGTGTACACTGTCCATTATACTATGTAAGTTCACCAGTAGCTAGCCTTTAGGGCAGTCCTACATGGAACCATTTTATTCCCAAGTCTAACATTTGCTTCAGTGGATAAGGGTTAACCTAGATATTGTAGAAACACTGTCGCTCACTGTAATGATGAAGACTATCCTGTGATTATCTCAGCACTGTTATTTAATACTGAATATATGTTCTACACACCTGCTACTGCTTATCTTTCAAGTATACAGTTGTAGAAGAGTAATGATTTAATGATTTTCCTCGTCACTCTCAGCTCTGCTTAGCTCACAAACCAGAATTTTTGTAAAGCTGCATTGTGTTAATGTCTATTGTTAAAAGCACTACACAAAGGAAATTAAATCAGATATAAATATTCTTAACATTGAAAAAATAATCCTTTACTCATTGCCTCACTAGCAGTGATCTGCGATTACATTAGCTGAGACGCTAGTCCATTGATTTAATGCAATTAATTTATTATTTTTTCTTTTTTATTATTTATCATATTGGCCCAAAAACAAAATCAACAATAAAACCATATATACAAATTATAGCTAGGACAGGCAGTGTAAAAGGCACATGCAATTCAAAAGACAACCATACAGATTCCATACAGGAAAGAACACACACACACACACACACACACACACACACACACAAACTTCAGTAACGTTAATAGAAAGAAACAAAATCAAGTGTACATCCAGTAACAAATATTACAGATTACCATGGTCCAGGCACATAGTGAAGAGGAATGAAGGAGATATTTTCTAGTGCTTAAGAAATTACCTCAAAAAATATTCATAAGTTACATAGATGATTGTCACCTTTATCAAGAGATTCAGATTTATTCTTTGGCTACTTTTGGGATTAGTGTTAATGTTATCTTGCAATGCCCTTTTTTTTTTAAATGTGTTATTAAATAGTATATAGTACTTTAGAGAGAGAAACACATTGAGTGGAATATCACACATTTTCATAAACAATTATTTATTTATTTTACCTAAAAGATGGTTTACCTAAAAGAACGGATCAGTATCTGAATCAGTAATATAATCAACACATTATTGCATTATTGATAGAAATGATCAGGAAAACTTACCAACTATAATTGTTATTTCTACATATTTCCCAACTGATTTTCAGTCATACAGATAATTCCCCCACTTGTGCTTTATTTGTTTAAAAAAAAAAAAAAAGTTTTACTGAATTTCACAGTTGTTAAAAAAATGCTGTTATTTTAACAAGACTTAGAAGAAAAATAAAGAGTGTGTCTTTTTTCCCCATAAAAGGTTGATGAATAAAATCTCTGAGTGATATATGGATAAGTCTCATTTACGACAGACAGCAGCAGCTGCTTGTGAATTCATAGAAAACACATAAATATTTGCACACTTGTTATCCAAAATCTGATCTTTCACGTCACAATTGATACATACAAATTTGTCCTGAAGTCATGTCGTCTCATATCAACAAGCATAAACATTTTGGTCCTTTACAGCACTCAATGGTCGATGGATTATTGTCTCCAGTGCAATGTGCCTTTGTATAAATCTGCTCTCACAGACGGAAGAAAAGAAAGAATCTAAATTTATTTGGAACAAACATTTCCTGTACGTTTGCAACTCCTGGCTGATTTGTCCTGCAGTTCTTGGCTTGGCCATGTGATTATGGTTCATTAATTCAAATGAGAGATGGTGTTTGAGATTCTGCCCTCTAGAGGTAGTCCAGCTCTAGTGCATGACTCAGTGCCTCCAGGTCTGCTCTGCATGTTACCCTCCAGAATGGCATGTTTTTCTGTGAGAAATTAGAGATGTTAATGCTTACATAACAATCCACTCATCGGTAAACTAATTCTAACAACTCCATAAATTAAATCAGATGAAAACTGATTAGCTATAAATAACTTTAGACCTTAATGGAAAGGCCAGATTCATTATTTGTTTTCTTCCCTATAAAAACAGTCAACATCTGCTACAAAACAGCATAAAAAACCAAGAATTTTCAAATATCTTAGAATTAGGAATAACAATCAATGATGAAATGGTAATGATATCTTGCCTTCTTTGCCACAGTTTCCTCTTCCACTCCATCTCCGATTACCACGTACACGGCTCGCCTCCCGAACCTCTGAGTCACCCTCTCAAAACAGCTCTCTTTGCCTGAACAAAATAATACACAACACGAGCTCACATTTCCATCGGAGTTCATGTTCATCCAAACATTGTTTCCTGTTAATATAGCAGAAGGGCAAATACCAGTTTTGGTGGCACTGTAAATGTTCTCGATGGGAAAAGCTCCTCCCAGACCATACAGCAGCACTTTGGAAAGAGCTGGGATCAGCTGAGTGGTGGTGACCATCACATTCACACAGTTTGGTCTGAGAAAGGAAGCAGAGTCAACAGTGCTCATTTGTTCAGCAATTATATATAGTCTCTGAATTAGAAGTGAGCAGAAAGCAATCTAGTGTCAAGTTGTTGTTGTTTTTTTGTTTTTTTTTTAAACAGTCAATCTAAGTCAATCAGAGCGTTAAAGGAAAACTTTAATCCAAAATCAAATTGACATGCTAGCTTAATATCTTTTGACTATTCTAGAAATGTTTACAAAAAAAAAAAAAAAAAAAAGACTGGTGCCTTGGTACATTTATTTCCCCTGCTAGTGCCTCTCACCTGGAGTTAATAAGAGCTAGAGCCTTTAGAGCCTGCGTAAGCCACAGATCAGTCAGAACCTCCATTTCTCGCCTCAGCTGAAGCCATTCCTCTCGCTTTGGACTCCCCAGCAAACCTGCCAATTAAAACCCGCAACATCCAAATCAAATTCTAAAACTGAGCTGTAATGCTGCTGACAGCTGAAACTGTTATTAGTTATTTCTTATGTTTTACAGTTTACTCACCTCCTACATTGTTCTTGAAAGTGTTGTAGATCTCTTTTACTCGGCGGTAGCGGAAGGCCAGCTTCCTCATCCAGTCGACGCCACCATGCACCCCTGAACCTAAACATAGAGCACCACCTCCTGCTGGACTCTGAAAGCCATCTGTTCCAAAGTTATATGTGCTGCGCACGCACACACACACACACACACAAAAAAATACACGTGAAAGGTTTGCCAGAACCGGTGCAACTCAAGATTCCTACTAAAAGTTCACTTTGTGGTTTTAGACCAACAGCATGGTTATCCTACTACTTGATTTACTATCGAGGTTAAACAAAATGGTTGGAAACTCGTTTATGTTTCATGGGCAGAAAAAAAAATCTAGATGATTCCTTCTGGCTTTGATGAAGTTAAGGAAGTTGTTATGGGATCTGGCTTATTCTAAAACAAATGAAAAAAAAAAAAAAAAAACACACGCACAAAACAATTTAACAAACGAACATACATAAATATTCAATGTCTGAATTCACTTCTTAACCCATTGTGTTTACATTCTTCACTTCACTACACACGTTTCCTATTCTTTTAACTGTAGTTACTGAATAATGTGCTTAGAAATAAAGAAGAAGAAGAAGAAGAAGGAGAAGCTTTAGCTGACGTGATGAAAAATGTACATTTTAGACATCAGCAATGGGAAACAGGACCAGATCCAAAGTACGTTAAAAAACAATAGGTATAATTCCTAATATGGCAATGGTATGCAGCATGAAAAAAGCGCTGGCCGTTTTAGGAGTTATCTCATTCATTTTATTGGAGCTCTTAATACACTCCACGGCAGTCTCCCTGTGAGACTATACCCGCATTATGAGGGGAACCACCATACCTCAAGTCCTGTCCGTTGTCATCTGAGGCCACATCATCGATATGAACTTGGTCACATTCCTGTGAAATTAAAGGAAAGTGGATATGTTAGAGTGGTAGATGTGTTTCAGACGGGCAGGAAGGTACTGTGTATGGGCAGGTTTGCCCTCTACAGAGCCTTGGGGAATGATGGAGTAAGTCAGGAATATATTGAAGAAAAAAAAAAAAAAGACAACAGAAAAGACAGAAATAAGCTGCTAAGACCCAAGACATTCAGGCGCCTCCAACACCTGAAAAAGTGGGAATCAAATCAGTTGACTTCCTAAACCCGACAGTTTTAATCAACAATGCAGATTAGCCATACTCTGAGTAGAATTGCATTGCCAATAGCAGAAAACAGACTTGTCTCTGACAAACACACACACAGACACACACAATCCTTTCATGCTTTGCAGCTGTTCTCATATTTCAGTTGGTCTGAGGGCAGACAATACCTCATAATGCTCTCACATCTCTACAGACCTCCACAGACACTGCACACACACACACACACACACACACACACACACACACACACACAACAAAACCTTGATCTACTGAACAGATTTTTTTAAAATTAATAAGTGCAATATTAATTATAATCCAGAACACTTAAAGTAGAAATAGGGGTTAATTATTTCAACAGAAAAGATATTTCAAGCCAAGAACAAAAGTGCTAATACATCAATCAGAACATTTATCCCCTGTGGAAGCTTTCTCTCTTCCCAGCCTGACAGAGGTGAATAGAGATGAGATAAATCAACTAGGTGTGTTTGAACAGTGAAAAATGGCTGTGACTAGAGGTGAGTGCTCTTTAAGGGACCAACCCCCAAAAAAGGGCACAGGGGTGTCATTAAAACCTGATGATTAAATAATTGTGCGCTCTCTCTCCCCCACCCCTGCTGGACTATAATCTGTTGCTCCTCCCCAGGACAAATTTTCCTTTCAGGGTTGGCCACACACCCATAATTAACACCTCAATGTTTGTGCTCCTCCTCCAAAGCAGAATTTAATCCCCTTCTTTGTCTTCTGCCAAAGCAGAGGAATGCTTCAAAATGGAGAAGAAAGAAAGAAAAACTAAAGACGTTCTCTCAAGGCTCCTCACATTGCCTTGGTTTTAGGTATGTTATATTTTTAAAACAGGAAAATTATTCACTGCAACCTTCACACCCAGCAAACCCCCAGAGTTTCATTAGTACAGTATGTTTTCCAATGCTCTCTACTCGGTCATTTAAATCATCACTGAATAATTGACTGGAAAAGTTTGCACACCCTTAGGACAAAATGGAAAAAAGACCAAATCAATTTGTTTAAACCAACAGGATTTTTGGTGTGATTTGGATGTTCCTTCATTATTAGAGGTAAGACATGAATGAATAGTGACAAAAAACTAAAAGTTAAACCTGTGTGTACCCTCTTCTATAAGACTGAACATTTCATGTCTTTCCTTCACTTCTTTTCAGAGAATTCTGCCTTTTGTTTATGATTTTTCTATCCTTCTACACACTTTGCTGAGGTACAACCCCCACCCCCCAGTGCACTCGGTGTAATAATATACCAGACAAAGGCTTGGGGTTTTTCCTCACCTCCAAGTCATTGAAGAAGAGTCTCGAGTCTGCCAAGTTGAAGATCATCTCCTCCATCCACAGCCCCAGAGACACAGCTTTGGCTGAGTCCTAGAACATGACAATGGGCAACTCATTATAATTATACTGCTCGAACTGTCATAAGCAGTTCTTCAGCAGCCTGAAATGACAGTTTGAATTGTGTTCTCTGTTTATACAGAACGATCAGAAGCATGGCAAAACAAGTTTCTTTCTTTCTGCCCCAATCTGGCTGCATTCACATCAATCACTCAGTAATACCATGTTTTAGTCAGTATGGCCCTCTCTCTCTCACACACACACACACACACACACACAAAATGTACAGCTGCTAACGTTAACTTCACAGTTTAGATCAGGGTGCATGCTGACACTAGCTGAGTAATTATGTAGCTTGGTGCCAGGCCAGGGCAGGTAGTTAACTGGTGCTTTATATTTGGCAGTTAATCAAGCCGCAGGTGTCAGCCAGAGGTAAGTGTCAGATTAAACTCAAAAGAAGAAAGACAGGATCCATCCCTTCCTCCCCACCCACACAAAGTTCAAGCAAGGGGGCGTGGGTGACAGGGGCTCGGGTTGGGGGTATAGAGAAGGCAGTGCTTCCTTTAATTAGAATAATTACCTGCTTTTAACACCAAATGACTATCATAGGGTGTTACTGATTTTTTTTGAAATAAAAGATACCATAATTAGTATAAGAAGAGATTGTAATAAAAAAAATAGAAGCTGAAAGCTACTGTTTTTCAGTTTTTGCAGGAGTCGGTTAGCAAGGAAAGAAAAAAAAAAAAAAGCTTGGCCTCTACAAAGATTTGAACGTTAAAAGACCATACATGGTGCTTGATGATGAAGGAGATGCCAAAATCTAATGAGAAAGTTAAAATCCTGCCGTGCTCTACAGTTCACCTCAGCCTCAAAAACACATCAAAATGAGGTTCTTTCAACATGTAGATTGGCTTTCTGCCCTGTAGCTCTGGCCTCACCCCAGGACAAACGCAGGCCAAACACTTGTTTACTGTGACAGCTTTTATAACTTTGAATTTTCAGAGAAGTTCTTTACTCAGGCTATGAATAATGTACATATTAAACAGGACATCCAGTTCCTTTCAGAGGCATAATCTGATCTTAAACAATCATACCGCTCTGTCTGGCAGTGTGCATTTTCTCATTAGACATCAAACCTGTTCCTCTACAATTCAGACCAAAGGTTTTCTTTTTGTTTGTTTTTTTTTTTTAAACAATTTATACCTCTACCGTATCTTTGCTGATATACAGTACATGTTGGAAAGACTAACTGTGGACCATAATTCCTTTCTTTATACACATCAGCTCCTTTACTCATAGTAAATCAATATTTCCCTAACTCCATTAATGTTACATATTGACAAAATAAATAAATGGGGAGAAAAAAATCTGCTGATTTTTATACAGGGTGATGATTGGTCAGTCAACCTGCATCAGATTAATGCAACAGTTTTAAAAGTATTACACATACGTGGTCATCACGGTTATTGTGCATTGAATGAACTTGTAGTACAATGCGTCCTCTTGTGAAGCACAACAAAACAACTCATTACTGTCAAAAGAGCTGAGGGAGGGACATTCCATTAGACACAGCTAAAGTAATAGAACAGGTTTGTACCTTGCCGAAGCGTGTGGAAAAAGAGCCGGTGAGAAGTGAGTGGAAAATGATGATGGTTTCATCCAGGTCCCAAATAAATACTCTCTGTGGGCACACACACACAACATAAGTAAAATGCAAATGCAATCTGTGGGCTGACTATGTGATTATGGCAAAACAAAAGCTCTCATTTTGTTTTATAGACATGAAAAACATTAGTCAATTCTTCATTTCACTCCTGAGCACTACACAGTGAATATGTTGCTCTGGTTTATATGATGAAAACCATTTGTGGCTTGTTTATTAGTCAGATATATCATGATAGCTTGACTAGTGTGAGAGAGGCCACAGAGCAGCATGTGTACCTCGATTTCTGAGTCCAGTGGGGGTACAGGGTCATTGGCCCTCTTCCTTCCCCGCAGCTTTCCATCTGAGCCACGTCTGGCTGGACCTCCTTCCTGCTCCTTTCCTGGAGTTGGGGGGCTAGGGGGGGCGTGATACTCCCCTGTCACACACACACACACACATTTTACTACCAAGAATATCTAATTCTGATATAATGCAATATCATTTGTTTTAATTTCCTTGATGTCTTTACCTGGGTGGGACTCTGGGCTATGACTGGTTGTTATAGTAGAATGTTCTGGATGCTGATAGGGGATTGCCGTGCCGATGGCTGATGGGCTGATATTACTGCTTGTGAGGTAGGGGTTGTTGTAGTGTGTATTGTAGTATGGTGAGTACTGGCTTTGTCCATAACTGGAATATGCTGTGAAATCCTAATGAAAGAACACAAAAATGCATATATTAAAGTTAAAGGCAGTTATTAGAGTATTAAAAACATAGGTGTTTTATTTTATTTATTTTTTATCTTAATTACAGGAAATTCTGTTTGTAGTTCATATGGTTTATGGGTTACAGTTTCACAGTACTATCAGAAATATACAAATTACAGTCTACCATCTTTGAATCAAAATGTCCCAAAATTCATTTGTGTCCTTAATCGAGCCACTCACCTGCTGTGTGGGACTAAATGGTGTTGAGCCTGTGATGGCATTTGTTCCTTGGAAAATTCCAGATGAAATACTGCCACCTGGAAAAAGAGTGCAGAGCCAGCCATTAAGACGCCATTCAAAACTGACTGTGGTATGAAATTCATATGAAATTCATTCCATTTCTCCCCTCTGGCCACTATCTCCAAGACAAACAAAGTGATGCACCAGAAATGTTACAGACAGCGACACAAGAATGGCTGCACAGGGATTACTAAAACAAAGGCAGTTTATAAAGCGCATGTTTCCTAGAGAAACCTTGATTCATTTAAGACTAAAAGAATCAAAAAAGCTGAGAAAAGGTAGAGTTGACTGAAAGAGTATCCCATCACTGCTTCACATCATCAGTAAAAACTGAACACTGATACACTCTGTGCCCCACCCCACACTAATTCTCCTTTTTCAGGTTCTCTTTAGATGGATGGCTGTGCCAAAGCTTGGAGAAATCTCATAGGAAGCAAACAAAAGGCTTCAAAAGGGGAAAGGTGGGGGACCGTGAGCCATGTTTCTGATTTTCTTGCAGTGAAATGCAGGGACCTTTGACATGCACAGATGGGTTATTTATTTTAAGCTATATCAGGTCTCCTGTTAAAATTGTCCTATAAGTCACAGTACCATGACCAGATCTATTAGAAACATATCTATTACACGAGACACTACTGTGCTGTAGTCAATGGGACGCTCTAAAAACCATAAACCCCAATCAACAGAACAATAGCAATTAAACGGTGCTTATTCCGTAATCACCTTTCAAACGGAGACCTGTACATGCTACTGTAAATAAACTTGTCCTCTCTTTCACCTTCACTGTCATCTTCATTTTAAGTAGCTCTTAAAGAATGAAAACATCCTAATACCACTTCAACTCTCACCTTAGTAGAGAGAGGTCAATTTCAGGGTGTAATGGCAGCCATAAAATTTGCTTGGTTGAAACAGGCAATGGGTGCCCCTGGACTGAAAGGACAAAGGATATGGGGGTGGTGGGGTGGTGGTTGTGGTCTGTGCCACTCAAGTCCATGCAAACACTCCACCAACAGGCTATGTGTTGTGATGGGGATCAGCAGAAGGGCTTGACCCCCAAGAGAGGAGAGAGCCGGCTGACGCCAGAGCCCCAGACCGCAGCTAATGGAGAACAGGTGTGGTGCGGGGCAGAGAGTGAGTGAGAGAGAGAGAGAGAGAGAGAGAGACAGAGAAAGGAGAGAAAGAAAGAGAGAGAGACAGACAGAAAGAGAGGCCAGGATGGGCCATAGCCAGCACCTGGAAAAGTGTGTGTGGGGGTGGGCTCCCGAAATCACAAACCACCAATCAAACAGCTTTTATCAGCCAAGAAATACAGCGTGGGCGAAAGCATGCGTGTGTATGTGTGTGTGTGTGTGCGCGTGTGTGGGCAGAGTAGCTGGAGGTCTTGTTAATTATCCTGGAGCAACACGCAGAGGTCAAACGAACTCATACACACATAGTAGAGAAAATGAGCATTGACTGGCCAACTGACCATGTGTGGAGTAACTGTAAAGAGCTTGGCTAGGCGGTGTTCCGCTGAAGTTGGATGTGTAGCCAAGCAGACTGCTCTGTCCTGGTGAATGACTCAAGCCGTCTTCTGTTTTAATATCTGGACAAAGACAGAGAAAGAGTTGATAAAACAGAGATAAAACACAGATAAAAATTACAAAGGAGAGTCAGGTACCTCATGAAATTTCCAGTATTTCACATAATTTACTAAATAGCACATTTGAGCTTCTAGTAGTAGCTAATAATAATCATTTATATTATCATTTCTCCATTCATTTTAAGGGCTTATTCAAGTGTATATAGCAGTGGTAACCTTACAGCAGAAATAGGGCTCAGTTCAAACTCACTCGGTATGTATTGCACATTATTTGAGAAAGCATTAGTTCATTAGGAAAATAGAGCACTCACTGTAGGATGGCACACTGTAGCCCTGGGTGTGATGTGTGTAGGGTGTATATGGACCTGAAGGCTGGATGGCAGGGCTGTACTGTGTCTGTCCATAAGCAGCCATCACTTATCCTTGGGACAGCTGCACTAGAAAAAAGATCATCTTAACATTCTTTGCAAATTCATATTAATTCCATTTATTTTTGACAAAATCTCAAAAGTCCAGCCGGAATATGAAATACTTACATGCCGTAATAAGTGAAAGCTGATATATCAAGCCCCTGCCAACAAAATTTATCAAACAAAATATAAATAATACATTTCAAGAACATTTGCAGACAATAAAGAGCAAATTTATGGGAAAATATGTGAGATACTTGTACAGCAGTAAATCTAACCTGTCAGTAAGGACAGGTAGTCGTTTTTCTCTTTTTCCAATTCTTCTCTCAGCTCCTTGCCATCTGCAACAATACAGGCCGATAGGCTCAATGAAAAGCAACATCCAATGCAAAGTGACAATAAGCTGTGGCACACTCAATTCTCAATACCTGTGCATACTAATTGAAAGGTCTGTGACATTATTTGCCTTTTTTTTTACGGAGAATTAAACTTGGCAATATGGTGTTTTTCAAGGCACCCGAGTTTTACATGATTATTATTCTGTCACACAGACAACACTGAGATGGTTGTTTGCATGAACCTGCCTGGTAAGATTATGTTACTGAGAAGAGAACAATGCGTCAACTAGCTTTCCTAACACGGAATAATTTGGCAGGAAACCGCAGTCATCGCAATATGTCAGCAGCTTGTTGAGTAATGACAGAATAAGTACAAGTCAATGCATTACAGTTCTTGTACCCCACATTTGTGTGCAACTAGAAGTGGGAGGTTTGGATGGTCTGTAACATGGCACAAGGTCAGAGGAATATATTATAGAAGGATGTTATGATGGACGTGGCTGAGTGCCTTCGAAGTGCTATCATCTCTTCACTTACGCCAACCACTGGTAACGCTTTGAAACATCAACTACCAGACTTGCCTTTCACCTGTCTCTGGCTTACATTATAAAATGCAACTAAGGCTTTATTGCATAGCCAAAGGTGCAAATCCAATCTGACCAGACCATTCAGAACACCATTTTTTCTCCCCCTGAAGTTTGCTTTGAACAAGCACAAGGCTCTCCCTCAGAGCTAATCAATCTGACCTGGTCAGGCCACTGTGGCCTCCGATCTGACAGAAGACACTCCGAGACCAAGACTCTGACTCAGGGACATGAGCAATGTTTATAACAGCAGGGGCAGAGCATTAGAGCAAGCGACTACTTTCCAAATCCAAACGGGGGTGTAGATTAATTGTTATTCTTTTGTTTCTGTTCTTGGATCCACCCCGTACCTGATTTAGGACCAGGTCTCTCTTTCAATCTGAACATTAAAACGGTGATTTACTCACATTGACGAGTAAGATTTGGATCGACAGCTCCCTGACCAGGAAGTAGGGACTTCAGTGGCGTGAATTTTGGAGTGCATTCTGGATGCGGTTCTCTGTACAGTTATAGTGTTTGTGCATTGAAGTGGAAATTACTTATTTAGTCTGTATATTAGTTCATAATTAATATTTGAGGTTTGGGTAATCTCATACGACTATCCAATATTTTTTTGAGAACGAGCTCTCAGGAGCGGCAAAGAGCCATCATCATCATCATCGTCCTGCTCCTCCTCCTCAACTGGACACTAAAGCGGTCAATCCAAATCTAAACGTAAACTTAAACTTGCAAAATGTAAACTTGCGCAGCGTAAAAGAAAAGTTTGAAAACGTAAACGAAAACGCGGGGGGTGCATTCATAAACCAAGATAAGATGAAAAGGAAGCTTAGAAAACTGTTAAAGAATGCTTTTCCTTTTGAAGACCATGTTAAATTTTTGTCACCGACTTAACTGTTTTCAGTTTCAGAGTGTTTTTATTCTCTCTCATTGTATATTTTTGTTCGGTCCTCGAAAAGTTACATTCAATACTTTTGCTACAAATTTAATTCCATACTCTGCTACTGGGAATGGACATGTAGAACACACAAGAATGAGCATAGGTATAATCATCTGCATCATTAAGTGGGCTACACTGCATCGGATTCATTTCATGTATACAGCTTGTTTTGACAGAAATCATGCAAATAAGGAATATAATAGGCTATAATTCAGCAAGACTGCACACAAAGGCCTTGCGACCACGTTTTAATGTCACGCATGTGTGCCTCATTAATTGGATCTGTTTTTTCTTGCTAAATCACAGCATAACTGTAGTGTAACACGACAGTAATGGCTAAACAGTAATGTGACTGCTTCAGTGGGCACGAGCAAAGCACAGCTAAACATGATATACACATTAATGTTCAACACAGTAATAGAGCGAGCTGGGTTTGCGTAATGTGATCTCTGAAGAAAAGGTTACACCTACAATTCTTCACAGGAGCTGACAAAATAATACAGAATAATACAGAATGTCCTAGTGCTAGGCTTATCAAAAAAATTATACTGCTAATCTAAAATATACAGCTAAATCTCATTTTAATAACATACTTAAATACAGTATGTAGGCAATATTTAGAGCAAAGTTCTGTGGGATACTTAAAAAAAAAAAAATCCCAAAGAGACATTTCACACACATTACACCCCCAAACTGCTCCAAATTCCTGGTTATCAACACAGACTCATCTTCTCCAGGCACAAGGATGCAGGGTGTTCAAACTCTGACCCTTTTAGAACAACACAACACCTGCTGAGTCACCACAGAGAAAGTTAGAGAGGTGGGAAGGGCCTCTAGAGGCAGTCCAAAACAGTAAATAAAGAGAAGTGGTGTCAGCATATATGGAAAAATGGTGTCAGGGACATCCAGTGGAATCCTGACTTCCTCACAAAGTTCTTGCACTGCACAGCGTGTTTCCTGGTACACGCCTATCCCGGAGAGACAGGGCATGAGAAAGATCAGGCCAGCCGCTCTGCACGGGGGTAAGCTGAGCTAAAACAAACCCTGCATGGGGCAAGGCCAGTGCAAAGCGCTTCACCTGGCTTTAGCTCTGTTCTGCCGGAGCAGCCTTTTTTCACGGGTATCACCTTCCATACACAGTCTTACTCTGTACATCACTGTGACTCACCACATTCTTATCTCTGGTTTAACAGGAACTAAAAGAAAATCATAAAATATTCATTGAAAATGTGTTCGCTGTTGATTGTATCTGATCTCTGTTCAACCATGACTTTATTTATTATTAGTAAAATATGTATGTCGATACTTCATTTAAATTAAGAAGGTCACTATGGCGGTTCCTCTCAAAGAGTGGTGTGCCAAGGTTAAAAGGGCATGTTGGGTAAGTACGAGGTGAATCAGAAGCCATGACTTTACCATATGGCGCACTACAAACCTCTCCTTATGTGCTTATCTAGGACCATCTATCTGTATCTAAACCTCAATCTGAACTTTTTTTTTCCCTTTTTAAATGGCACATATGGCACTGTGGTGCTGTGACTATTAGAGGTCTGTCCCATTTCTTAACGGGTTATACAGAGGGACACGGTGTCACACAATGCCAAAGTGCTGTGGCCCTCACACACGAGAGTCAGATCAGACATCTGGTATTAATGCAAAGAATTAGGTTCATACATGATAATGCATGTTTTCATTGAACCCGTATGTGCTGAGGGTAATTTATGTACTGAAGGTGGTCAAAAAGCAAAAAAACCCAGAAAAAACGAAAATGAGGTCATCATAATAAATATTATAAATAAAATATCGCCGTTTACTTTCTTCCTGCACATTATCCTTTCTTTTTTTTGTATTTCATAGTGCTTCCTTTCATTCTATGTCACATCATTTCATTAAAGGGAGGATGACCGAAACAAAACAGTTCTGTCATTCTCACCAATTGCTAATCTTTATTTTGTTGAAAAGAATGAAGTTGTGATCATTTTGTTGCTGTACATTATATTATTTACTAAAATCATATGACACATTTAGGTTTGGCTCTTGCTAGAAATTGTCATTTTGTATACCTTTTTGGATTGCTTCTTTATTACTACAAATATTAAACCAAGTAGGATTTCTATTACTACCATCACGGTACTGTAACTGGTATATTTCAATCACTATATCATACTATTATATGTCATGCATTAGAGTTGAGTATATATACACTCACACATACACACACGCAGCTTGTCTGTGGCTGCGTCGCTGAACAGCGCCTCTGGGCTTTTGCTCGTCTGCAGCCTTTGAACCCCGACTCTCATAAATAAAGACTCCGGGCCGCACACGTCCGCTCTTTAGGCAGCTAATGGGAGCAGATGTGGGGGGTGATAACGGCCCAGTAATGGCCTCCTGAGATGACTTATACACCACGCTTACCTCATTGCTGTGGGATTTCATTAACACTAGAGCACAGCAGAGCATGGGAACCCTGACAACTCACTCTCTCTCTCTGACAATGAAGACAGAAATGCATTATTACTACTCAATGACTCCTTTAGACCAACAATGCTGTGTTTAATTGCAGATTTATACTGAGAGACAGGGGTTATAGATATTTTAGCTCTCTCACCTAAGAGCATTTTACTTTAATTAATTATTTACACTGACCTTTTAGTATTCGGTCACGGAAGCCACCAAAAGCAACAGGAATTAGCTGAAACATCAAAAAATGAAAAAAACAAAACACATTTCATACCTCATGTGAGACTCACAACAAGCTATCACCTTTCTCTCTCTGCACAGCCTTTTAAATTTATTGGCTACAGTTATTAAAAACGCACAACTCAAAGGCTTCCACCTCCCTGGCCACTGGGATGTGTGTGCATGCGTGTGTGTGTGTGTGTGTGTGTGTGTGTGTGTGTGTGCATGCGTAACACTAGCTGCCTGTCATGGTGGGCTCCCTTTTCCACATGACAGCTTCCGAAAGTAGAAAGGCTGCTTTCATGCCAGCTTTGGTGGACAGGAGCCCTCTCTACTCCCATCATCTCGATGCAATACTCCCACCCCATCCTCCCCCCATTCCCTGTCTGTAATCGACCCCTTTGCATTCAGTCCTCTCACTGTCTCATCAGCCTGTAGCAGTCCACCCGTGCCCCTCGCCCCCACACCCAGGGTCAGCAGAATGCTTCGGTCCAGCACTCTCCCCTTGAGCAGTGCCCCGAGACGTAGGGCAGAAGATGGGGACAGCTGGCAGACCTCCCAGAAGCCATCTTATGTTGAGCCGGGGTGTGGGAGGGGACCTGCTCGGTCAGCCGGTGGTCTCATTCCCAGGTAACACATCTTGTGCATTTCGACTGGGAGAACAGCAGCGATACTGTCAATTAGACATCGATAAGTGTCTGACCATTCGAATGGAGATCCTCTTTTCAAGCTGTTAATTTTGAGCTCCCCTCCCAATCGGTTTCAGTTCCATTGTCACACTGACTTACAGCTATGTGAAACAAATGGCTTTGCGTATCGTCCTTTTTTGGAAGGCTACCACTGTCTAGGCAGGATTTGGGTGGACAGCAGTTCTTCATTTCAACAGTCCCTTCAGGATTTAGTGATTTTGTGAATGTAGAAATTACTGCAAAATCCCACAATATCCGGAGGAGCTTGAAATTTTTCGAAATTACCGCAGATTTTCCACAGATTTGGGCCGAGACGTGTCATGTGACATCACAACTCGTATTTGGTTAAAGCCCTTTTTGATTTACTTGCGTTGAATATGAGTACAGCTCATTTACCAGCAAACATCACTGTGCAAAACAATTTTGTGCAATTGCAATTTCGGCAGTAGTTTTCTGCAAAAAAGCTTAAAAAACTCACAACAAACCCCAAAAAGTAAAAAAACCTCTGGAAAATCCTGTACAGACTGATTTCAAACTCAGATTTCAATCCACACTTCTGTTTAGATAAAGAGCAGCAGCTATATAAGAGCCTTGTCCAAATACACAAACTAGCAAATGTACAGGCCCTTTTGGTACAACATAAATGCTGAAGGCAAGAATTAAAACCCAGCAGTTTCCTCCATTATCAGACTTTTCTGATACACTTGCTCTTGCTCCAGGCCTTCTAATCTGTCCGGGACAGTGACTGAGTGATATATTACTTTATCAGACAAGGACTGTTGAAAAATGGCTTGCTTATTTTGGCCTGAGGGACATACCCGTGTGTACACTTGCTGAGGAGCCAGCAAAATGGAAAAAAAAAGAAGCTTACACAGGCAAACTAATTTGTTTAGATTGAATAAAAGCCAAGTTTTTTTTCCCCAGTCATTGCCTTTGCAAGCATTTTTTAAAACAGGTCAAAACAGAGACAGAGCAAGAGATCAAAAACATTTGTTATCAGTTATGATCATTAACAGTTACATATAGATAAAGTGTATTTTTGTCTCGTTCTTTTAGTGTTTGCAAAAAATGAAGGTGAAATTAAAGAATGATCATATTAGACTGTGAATATGAAGCTCGCGTGGGTGCCAAAAGAAAAGGGAAAAAAAAAAGTATCAGAAAAACAGAATAGATCTCCACTGTAATACATATCGTAAAGACTTTTACAGCTGCTGTATGCTGGAAGACCAGGATAGGTCAAATCAGGATTATACATAGAATGGAGAGAGTGAGAGAGAGAGAACGTGTGTGTGTATATATGTGTGTGTTTAAACGCTCCCCCCAAGGCAGCTCCTGAAGGAATATAATAGCTGAGGACCATTTCTGTGGATTCTAAGTCTGTTCTCACACACACACACACACACACACACACACATACACACAGTCTAATTTACACCATTAACAATTATTTTATACAAACCTCCTCTTTGTTCTTTACAGCCAAATGACAATGATCCCTTTTTTGTGTTACTATTGTCAGGTGAGAACAATGAAATGGCTGTTTAAAACAACAACAATGGACAAGGCAGATTAGAAAATAATTATTAATATCCCCCAAACGGCAACGATACAAGCTCAAATTGTTGATTTAAAATAGGAAGTATAATTTCACTCAGACAGTTATAGCTTTAGGGCCAAACACCGACATCGAGCAACGATTTTGACCAAAGAGCGAGGATTAAACAGAGTTCACTTCTCTGCGGTTGGGTTTCGTTCTATACCTTTGTAGGAACAACAGACAACACTAAGACAATATTCTTTAGGTGAAAGACGATAAAGTCCCTAAACAATGCACTGCAGCTTTACCCACTTTAGGTTAATAATTTATAATGAGAGACTTTAAAATTGTTAGGTTCTATCTGACAATTCTATAATTTTCGAGCTGAAAGCTCTTGATTCTCAGTACGAGCTAAGCAAAGGCTTTGACATTTTTTTTTAACCATTAAACAATATTTCTGATGTATTCACATAAATCAAGTAACCAATGTATTAATACTATTGCTTATACCATAAATATAGATATAACTTTATAATTCCCAGGTTTCAAACAGTTCAACCAATGTATAAATACTATTATTTATACTATAAATATAGATATGACTTTATAATTCCCAGGTTTCAAACAGTTCTTTTTAAACTTAACAAACTGAAACATAACAAAATGAACATAAATAATAATCTATTTATGTTGGAAATACTATATCTTAGATATTCAAAGTAAAAAGAAATTCAGGCTATGTATCTGTACAAAACTGTAGATTTATTGTATTCCCTATTTTATTCTCCACAGCTTTATTTTTACACTTTAATGACTAAATTAAATAAAAAAAATGCACTGAATTTAGAACTGTGCACTGAAAGTAATAGTCACATGTCTCTGATGATGTGGCACAGCGCTAACTCAAAACAACGGCTCTCACAACGTATCAGATTCTCACTCCGCCAATTCTCACTAGACTTCCAGAACAACTCATTGGGCAGGATCTAAATATTTTGCCCATTACTGCTGAGGATGTCTCCCATCTGGAGCCTAGACACTGAGGATCAGTTGACTATTCAAAGCAAAGCTGCAGTTCAAGGCCTTCAAGCCTCACCTCGAAACTGAGGGGTTAACGATAGCCGTCCAATAATGAAACGAAAGCTGATAAAGTCAGGAAGAGCCGGGCTTCCTATGAAAATATTTATCATTCCAACAACCTTTGGCTACAGAGGACTTTAAGAATTAATTTGTGTTTTCATAAGAGGGGGTGCTGAGGCCACGCAGGATGAAGCATTCTCCACACTCACTGATCCCAGATCCACAACTTCTGTAGCTTATTCACAATTTATTAGGGTCAGTAATAAGAACCATGAACGAAAGAAGGAGCTTGAAACAAATAGAAAGAAGAACGAAATGGAGATGATAGTTACGGGACAAAGAAACACTGCAGCACACTTGTCTGCTAAGCGAGAATTTATTTGTGGGAATTTTTAATCAAAAGTAACAGAAGGCAGACTTTCAGTTGATTTACTTCAACTAAAAACAATAAAAGTTTAATTAAACAAAACAAAAACAAATGATAATGTAATTAAATGTGTCCATTCCTTTGTTGGCACATTAGCTTTTACAATGTTTTTGGGGTCTAGAAATTAATAATAATAATAATAATAATAATAATAATAATAATAATATGCAATATAATTATAACTGCCATTTATTCAGTGCAGTCATTTCTTACTTGTTCACTGTCAGTACATAATAATTCTGATTATTATCTCATACTCACATCTTCACCTTTCCTAAAATATAGACTTTTATGGCACTAATTAAACATGAATGTCATCCAACATGGAATTTTGGTGCGTGACGAGCATTTAAAACTGGTGCAGTGAAAGCAGACGTCTAATCAGGAAAGAAAGGAAACTCAGAAGAGACCTTAGTCTCTGCTTTATATCCTCACAGAATGGAAAAAAAGGAGAGTGTTGGCGTTTGTATTATTGTTTCTGAAGCTTTCCATCCAGTTCAGGCTATTTAAACGTGGTGTTCTGGATGTGGAACGGAACGAGTGCGTGCGCACGTTTGTGTGTGTGTGTGTGTTGAGAGGGGGATGTAATTGTGCAAAAGTGATTTGGGTGCTAGCCACAGGAAGGTGAAATGTATTTAAATGGGGGTTGTGGGAAGACCTTGAAAAGTATGAATGGTCTTCTTTGAAAAACGTTAAGGAAGGCACCCTAAAATTAAGTTATTAGCTCGCTGGCTTCAAGCATTTCTTCAGTGATTTCGGTGTAATCTTCAGCCTGAAATTACACTTAAGCAAATCTACTTCGAACAGTGTAAACACTGAACACTGTGAAAGAAAACAAACAACAGCTAAAAGATAACCTATATACATTCATATACACTGCTTACTCGTTATAAACAGAATTTAAAAAATATTCTGTGCAATTTTTGCTCAGGTATGTATGGGGGATGCGTACGCATCACGACTACGAATTCACTCAGACTGGAAAAATTAAATGTCGCTGTTTTCCTAGAAATAATAAATACCTGCCGAATTATCATTTAATTATAAAAAGGTTGAAAATTCATAGCGTCATTTATTTTCCAGTATGCATTTGCAAGTGCATTTTTGCTTCAACTCGGACTATCCTCAGCATATTAAAAACAAAAACAGCTGTGCAAGTTTCCTGATTAGAGAATTGTATTCTCGAATTTAAATGTTTTTATTCCATTCAGCTCAGGACATTAAATGAATACTTTTAAAGCAACCTAGGCGCATAAAAACAAGCACCTACAATCAGATCATTTCCAAAAACGAATTCACAAATCAATTTTAGGGTTACCTGCAGGCCAACTTATTTTATTCACTTGTTTTGTAATTAATTCATAGACAATATGATGATGATGACGACGACGACGATGATGGAGATTGTCAAACATAGGACTTAAAATTGAATTAAAGCAAAACTATTTTAAATTTCGGGTGAATCAAGCGGTGAAATGAAGCTGATTCAAATGGTCATGTTGGATGATTATAAAACTGAACTTTTGTGTAACACTGAGTGAGAAACTCAACTGAACTGATGAAACCTAAACAGTTTGGCACTACACTACAAGCTATTTCGATTATGAATTAACTAAAGCCTTTGATAGGATATCGTGTATGTGTAAAAGCAGGTTAAATAAATAATTATTATTTAAAAAAAAAAAATAATAAAATAAAATAAAAAACTCACCCTATGTGTGGCAACTCAGGTGAAGGAATCAGTCTTCAGAGTAGGGTTTCCATTCCAGCTGGAAATAGGAATTTGTGAAATAAACGGTCCGCGCGCGTGACAGGACCGCTGACAGGCAGTGTGTAGGGAGCCGGATGGTAAACTAACGCTCAGGTCCAAACATTATCTAGCCCTCAAAAGCTCAAAGTAAACGGCGTTATCGCCGACTGAACGCTGTGTCAACAACAGACGAGGCTTGGAGTATGCTGTCGGAGTGAGCTTTGTCCCTCCTCCGCGCTGAAACAACAGCAGTGTGTGCGCCACAGACAGAGAAGAAATATGCTAAATAAACGAGCGACCTGTGGTCCCTCCTTCTCCTTCTCCTTCTCCTCCTCCTCAGCGCGTCCCCTGTATGCGGTCCCCGCTGTGCGTGTGTGTGTGTGTGTGTGTACCTGGGTGGATGTGGGTGGGTATTAGGGATGTGTCGCTCGCGAATGTTTGAGCCGGTTGGAGAGTTTTAGGGGTTGGAGAGCCGACTCACACAAGCTGCTGATTAATTAATGAAGTCGATTTCATACAATACAATGGAAGCTAATATTACTTTGTTAATTAGAAGTGCAGGTAAGATTTCAAGAAACAATTTCAGCCCTAGTCAAAGAAGCACAAATCACCGCTCATAGTATCGCACACTTTGTTTTATTCAACCTTTTACTGCATGGTGTTGTCATATGGCAGCAATTCATTTATCTCCAGTTTTTTTGATAGGCGATAATACAATTTCTAGTTTCTTATGTTACTTGGAAAAGAGGGGCTTTAATAAATAATAAGAATAAAAATTATAATAAAATATAACGTAATAAAAAAAACAATAAACGGCATGTCAGAAGACTAGGAACCTCAGATTTCACCTTTTCTGCAATCACATGGCATGGTGAAGGGCATCATCTATGGGATTAGATTTGTGCCAAAATCCAAATCTCACTATCCAATGAGAGTAAATTGCTGACAAGCCCCGCCCAAATGTGAGATTTGTGCCAGAATGGCGAACGCAAACGTGTGCGTTAACGAAAAGTTTGAAAGCGTAAAAGCGAAAACTCTGGCAACACATTCATAAACCATGATTAGCAAAAAACGAAGCTTAGACAACTGTTAATAAAGAATGCTTTTTATTTGAAGACCGTGTTAAATTTTTGCCACTGAGTTCATTGTTTTCAGTCTCAGAGTTTTTTTTGTATGTGTGTCTTCTTTCTCATAGTATATTTTTGTTCGTTTCTTGAAAAGTTACATTCAATATTTTTGGAACAAATTTAGTCTCATACGATGTCAGAGGGCTCTCAAAATGTCATTGAAATTTTCCAATATGTGCTTAAAAAAATTTAACACTAAATTAAAACACTATCTGAGATAAGTTATCATTCATTTTTTTGTCATTTAAACAAAATACATTTGGGGTATTCTGTTAAATCATGCAATGTAATTGTAACTGGACTTTGTGTTATTTATGACTATATGATATTTTCCACCATTGCACATTGTTGCCATGCAGCAACAATTTAACTCCCCATACACCCCCCTTCGATAAATATATTTTTATTACTTTAATTAATTTAAGTACTAAAAATCTATTTTTTAATGTAAATTTAATAATCCATGCAGTAGAGGGTTTTAAAATGGCAGTGAGCTGAAGCCGAAAGAGTTGGCTCATATGGGTGAGCTGAGCCAAGTGTTCTGACTCACTGAAAAGAGTTGGAACTCCTATGACCACTGTAGAGCACTGATTTTATAGGCATAAAATCAGTTTATGACATCAGCAGGCTTAGTATAGCTGTTTAGCTCCACAAACCTTAAACCTACTAATCAAATTAATTTGTATCCTTTAGAGTGTTTTACTTACTCTTTTAATTTAATTACTCCTGTTTTAATTACTTTTGTGACCACAATTCAAGTTGGTTCTAAGTACTACCCTCTACATTCCCAAGCAAAAGGCTACTATTTGAAATTCATGCTACTAGTGTCCCAAATAACTTTTTAATACTTCATTGTCAGGTTTGAGCTCCTGTTTTACCTGACAGTATATTGCTTGGATTGGTGATAATTCATTTTCTCAGAGAACGTCTTCTGCTCCCAAATGCCAAAGGCAGATTAGCAAAGTCAGATAAGGGGAGCGGAAGGATTATGTCATGTAGATGCTGTGAATTCTTCTTAACCCTGAGCTTTCCCCAAAGCACACAGAGGCATACTGTGAGAAAGTCAGCAGTATGCTACCTGAGCACAGAGAAACAGCTGATGGGAAAATTTCTAGACATTTCAATGTACTTTGACGAATAGGGTTAAGACAAGAGTATGTTATTTGTCAATGAATTCAACTTTTCAGAATGCCTTTTTTAGCAAATATAACTAACAATAGTGCAACTTTATTCATATGATTCTCCAACACACTTCCTATTATATAAATCAAACATTAAAATATAAATATAGATTTTCAGAATGGTCCCAATACATTGTGTAGTTACAGTTATCATGTTGGTATTTAAAATGTACTTAAATACAGCTACAGGATAATTGTGTTAGTAGACTAACATAACGTATAAATTCAGCACACATAGTAATGTGCATATATTTACAAATATTACAGTAATAATCAAATGCCATACAAGATATAGGACTCACTGGAGTCTATTGCTATGTTTTATATATAGACATATACAGTAAATATTTGTGAAAGAGTGCTTATAATTACTAATGCATCATGTACAGCACTACAATGCTTCAATTCTTCACTTCCGCATGTGTATTTTTAGGTGTAATTTCCCTGTACCACTTTCACAGAATTATAGTGAATGGACTCCAGTGTTTTCCCGTCCATAAAATCTGAATGTCAAATCAAGTTCATGGATGGCATAAGGAAGAGCACACGTGTTATTAAGCAACATGACCCAGACATGCATTTGTCTGCTTATGAGTAATCTTTCAGGTTTCAGTGCTATGAAGGAAATAAAAGCAGCCATTGTCATTGTCTCCTTTTGGAAACTGCACATACAGATATCACAGATAGACATTTTAAATTACTGTCTTGACAACAGGATTTATTGTGTGTAATGCAAATCAATATTCAAAAAAGTGTCTACATTCCACATGGTTAAATCTCTGAAATGGTAGTTAACAGCCAAAATAGTATAAAAATTCAGAATATGATCATTGTAGCACCTGTGGAATCTAAGGCTTGTGTTATTTCTAAATCTGTAACAATACAATCACAAATATATGTTTGTAGTCATATGCCGATGGACTGCATTTAATATTATTTAGTCGTCCATTGTTAGTGAAAAATAGAATACTTTTTTTCATACACCTGGGATCATGGCAAAACATTTTGATTATACTGATGATAATGATTATTAAGTTTCAGCCATTTATGTGAACCATGACTTGTTCCTCTAGAGTCTAGACTCAGTACAGGTTTGTACAGTGACCCATAAGTGCAAAACATATTAAGAAACCTGAAAACATAAAAGTGAAACTAAAAACATTACAAGTTCAGAAATACAGAGCAAAACTGAAAACACAACAGCAAAACCTCATGCACAAAAATTCATTTAAAAACACATCAGGATAACCTGGGAAATGATAGGTCCTTATTGAATATCTCATCAGCTCATTACCGATTTAACATGGTTTGTGAATATCACAAGGAGAAGAAAATGCACCTTTTTGGTCTGTAATCTAGTTAGCCTAGAGAAAATGATTAATCACAATGTTATTTATGTTATTAGAGAGAAGCAATTCTTTTTTCTGAGTCATTCTTTATGCAGGTTTTCAGGGTTCACATGTTCATAATAATGCCTTATGAAGTTGACAGCAAGTCTACAATAACATCAAATGAATGCCCTTAATAAAAATAAGCATGAATAAAAGCATTAGTCGATTCATTTAGACTTATTCATTTGAAACATTCTCCAGCTCTCCGTTTTCTGTGGTCTCTCAGACTGACGCATGCTGTAGCCAATCATCAACCTGCGTGTGACGTTCAAAAAGGACCTACCATTACTCTTTTGTTGATTGTTATTTAATTTAATGCTTTTGGTTTCGATGTTGTATTTTTGGTTTGTAGTCATGTTCCAGCTGTAGTTATGTTCCAACTCATAAACATTAGCGAATAAAGCCAGAGCAAAACTGAGCCAGGCCAGTACCGATAAACATGCTGAAACTCTCCACAGAAGGTCTATTTTCTGTAGTAATAAACTCTATCTTTTTTCTATCTATATCTTTCTCAGTCTCTGGTGATTTTTTTTCAGTAATTCAGTGGGCAGTCCTTCCCCTTTAACCCCTCACATGTTCATTACTCCACCTCTCACTGGGCATGCCAATACTGCTCCCCTTGTCCTAGGAATGTGGAAATGATTTCCGCCTTAATTTTATAACGCAGGGGGCTCCCTTTGGTTCAATTTTCACCCATGCCATAAAAAACATAGTGGTGGTAAGAACACCACAGACATCTGTTTTTTCCATTGCCAAGCCTTTAATGATCAGGTAATAAAAGTTCAATTTGACAGAAATTACAACAGATGTTGCAGACCATAAACCTCAAATATAAGGGACTTCTCAAGAGTACAGGCTGACCCCGGATGATCATACCTCACCTTTCTATAAAGATCACCATCAGCTCCTTTAAAAAACTTGGGTATGCAAAGTGACTTGCAAAATGTTCATCCATGTATTCAGTCAGTTTACATGTAGGTCATGGTTAGTGTACATCAAACTCGCTGGCACAGCGGACAAATTCTTTTTATTATTTCACTGTGGAAAAATAATTGATTGATTTTTTTGAATTAAATTTGTATTTTTAAAATATCCGTCCATCCGTCCATCCATCCATCCATCCATCCATCCATTTTCTATACCGCTTATCGTACAATTTCACAGGGAACCTGGAGCAAGGCTACAGGAACAAGGCTGGGAAAAAGGTGCAAGGCTGGGTACACCCTGCATAGGGTGCCAATCCATCGCAGGGCACAATCACAAACCCATTCATACACTACAGACACTTTGGACATGCCTACCATGCATGTCCTTGGACTGGAGGAGGAGTATCTGGAGGAAGCCCCTGCAGAACGGGGAGAACTTGCAAACTCCGCACCCACAGTGACGGGGTGAGAATGGAACCCCCAACCCTTGAGGTGTGAGGTGAACGTGCTAACCACTAAGTCATCGTGCGCCCTTTTTAAAATACATTTATTGTTTAATTATTGCAAACATTAACATGTACCTTTTTATCAGTTCCAGTTGCGTAGTGGCATGTTAATCTGCTTAAAAGCATGTTTCCCATTCAGGCAATTGATTGACATTCAGCTTCCCATTCCCACACTTCATAAACAGTCGTGTGTTTTTGAACATTTCCAACTATGCGCTGTCGGAAACGGCGGGATCAGGTTTGACCTGGAGGCAGGTATTTGAGACGATGCTGTATGATTTTCCCATGAGCTCTTCTTCAATACCGACTTGTTAAGGTGTGAGGTACTTCCTATCTGACTGGTTGTTGCTGTTTTTGTAGTCATAGCCTACAGTTTCGTTCATCTACACACACCCCAACTGTACCCTTGATAGGAATGATTATTAATGATAGCACTGAAATACTAGAGAAGTATGCCAGAAATATAAACCTTGATCAGTCTTTTGGCCCATAGTTTCTCTAAGCAATGGTATGTGATTGACACTTGTTCTGGCCTGTTGAGATTAATAGGCCACAGATGATTTCTAATAAAGCAAGGGTGCATGCTGTTCCAGTACTTTATGATGGACAGGGGCTTGTGCGTGTGAAAGAGAGATAGAGAGAGAGAGAGAGAGAGAGAGAGAGAGAGAGAGTGTGTCTGTGTGTGTGTGTGTGTGTGTGTGTGTGTGTGTGTGTGTTTCAACCACAGAGGTGAGGTTAAGTTCACACGCCTTTTCTTTGTTCCCACGGCAATCACAAATGCACCTGACCTCGAGGTTCACATACAGAGTCTTTCTTATTTTCTTCTTAAAATGTCTGTCATGTCAACACAGCATTTCTGCTGTCTCTATAGGCCAATGAAGCACTGTAGTGTGTTTACTTTGATAATAGTCTCAGCGTGTGGCCACCATCACACTCTCATGATATATTGGACTCTCGGTCCCTGTCAAAGTCTACATGTGTGTGTGTGTGTGCTTATGTTTATATGATGTTGCAATAACTTTTATCACTTTTGTGTGTGTATGTGTGTGTGTGTGTGGTGTATGTATGTGTGTGAAAGAGGCCCTCCTGTATCAGAACACACTTTTTTTACGTGTGTGTGCTGCTGCACCCTTTTCGAATCATTCATGGGACATTTCTGTGCAAGATATGGTGTTCTCAATCCTGCTTCAGGCAAAGGCGATGCTCTGAGTGGAATAACAGAGCTTGTGCTGAATAGCACTGACTTTTGGTTCACTCTTCACGTCCATATTCTGGCTACGGTGAGGAGGGGTAGTGAGAAAAGTGGTGCTTTAAATGACCTGGGGAGGTAGAGTATTGTTCAGGAGACAATGTAGCAGCTCCTGGTATAAGTGCATCTCCATGTGAGAACTCTCAAACAACAGTAAGCAGCCCAACAAAAGCACAAGCAGGCTGATGAAACCTGAGAGAGGGATGATTTTAGAACTGGCTAGAAGACATTCTTCTATAGCCTTTACGGAAATGGAAAATCATTTATAAAAGCCACGAAAGTGAATGATATTATTAGCAATGGTGAAACAAGTGAACACGGTTACTCGTACTTCCTGGCTCATATTTCATCTGATATGGGGATATGTTGAGAATGCTCATGTAGTTCATTCAGTAAAAAAAAAAAAAAAAAAACTGTTTAGGACAGAACAGATCTTCTGATTACTTTTTTTAACAAGAAAATGTCAATTATTATTACTATTATTGTTATTATGGTTGAATTTTATTTTATTATTAAATTTTTTTTTGGTAAATACTTTGTTTTATGCTATATACTTCTGTTTCTGTTTTCTTTTCCTACATAAAGCACCTTGAGAAGCCTTCTTAATGGTGCTATATAAAATAAAGTTTTATTATTATTATTATTATTATTATTATTATTATTATTATTATTATTATTATTATTATTATTTATTATTTATACTCTGGGTTTTGACAACATGACAAATGTGTGGAGGACTGAAAAAACAAAAAAGCAAAAAACAAAAATACACCAACATTGTTACCAAAATGTAGGTTTTCTGCTTATAATATACTTTGACACCACCTACTTAGTAAATATTAATATATTTACCCAAAGTGATGTACTGTAGAACTGTTCTAACGGTACTTGTGAATGAGAAATATGCTAAATAAATAAATAAATGAATAAATAAATATTTAATAATAATAATAATAATAATAATAATAATAATAATAATAATAATAAACTAACATTTCAGTTCATATTGTAGAAAAAAAAAAAAATTCACCATTTGAAGGCTTTTCCAGGCCACCACAAACTGTCATTTGGGGATTAATGAGGACAGAGCACAGAAACATTGGTAAAGCTCAGTTTAAAAAAAAAAATTAATCAAAAACATGATTTATTCAACAATGTTGAACAGACAAAGGCATATAACTTCTCCATTGTAACACTGAGTTGTATTTTAAAAGTAAATTCATAACCTAATAATTATAATAACAAACAAAAACTAAGAGAAGCTTCACAGTAGAAAATAATTTTTAAGTTTTTAATAGTTGTTGGACCTGATTATAGCAAACAATTTATTTATCATCTCATTTCTCTCCAATTTTCATTTATATATGGCATTTATCAGATGCCCTTATCTAGCGTGACTTTCTTTATCCATGTTGTGCATAGTTCCCTTCATGCTATGCGTCTTCCGATTTGATGATCACCAATCATCTCTTGTTTTCCTGAAGAGGAATCATAAAAAAGGGGGGGGGGTTTAAGAAGGAAGGGAACGCCGGGGGGGGCGGGGGGGGGGGGGGGGGGTGGGAGGGAGAAAGAAAAAAAAAGAGAGAGAGAAAGAGAGAGAAGCAAAAAAACCTTTGTGAAGGGTCCCCAAGGTAGGTAGAAAATATCTTGGTCACACGAGAAAAAAAAAAATTTAAATAAATATTTTTTTTTTGTAAAAATGTGTTGTGGTTTGTTGTTTTTTGTTTTTTGGTGGGGGGGGGGGGGGGGGGGGGGTTTTTTTTTTTTTTTTTTTTCAAAACATAACACACACACACACACACACACAAACACTGGAAACAAAATGGCTCCGCTTGGTTTCATTAGTTCTGGGCTGTGGTTAGGAGGTCACGCAGGCAGAAGTCTTCTGATTGATCTCTGCTACAAACAATTAAAAAGCTTGTTTTTCAGGGTTGAGTTTTTGATTAAATTCATACTGTATTATTACAGTGTGCTGTTATGTCTGGATTGAGAAAAGCTTTATTGAGGAGATGAAGTCCTTGTTGTTATGTCAGGCCAGAGGTGGAGGGCACTAGGGTTGTCACAATACCCACACAATACCACAATAAACATATCTTACGATACTATACCATCCGAAGTATCATAATACCAAGTAGTATCACAGTACCATGCACTATTGTCCATCCATACATCCATCTTCTACCACTTATTCCTTCTTCAGGTTCACAGGGGAACCTGGAGCCTATCCCAGGGAGCATCGGGCACAAGGCGGGGTACACCCTGGACAGGGTGCCAGTCCATCCCAGCCATGCACTATTGTGTTCATTCATATTTAAAATCTATAAAATTAGCAAAATTTACAGAACTACATAGATATAAATGAAAACAGAAAAAAATATATATTTTCCTCTGAATACAGTATGTTATTAAGGAGCATGAATAACTGGCTGTTGGAAAAACTCAAGAACAATCATACAGTTGGCAAGCAACTAATTCAATCTGCCACATATTTCATCTATTGTTCCCTAGAGCAATGAAATCATGCAAATAGAAATTGTCCTCAGAGTACAGAGAACGAACACATCATTAGGAATAAATAACTGAATTTTGAAAAGAAAACCAAAATGATTTTTAAAATCATTAAATTGGGAATGTTAACTGTTTTACTAGCAAACGTGGCTAATTTTAGAATGTACTTTAGTATCGTGATTCTACTGTAGTACTGGTATATCATGCAAGAAAAGGCATACAATTGCCATGGGATGTTATATTTAGCATCATTAAACACAATGCAATTGACATACTGACATTTATCAGATTTCAACGTTCTTCTCAGTTGTTATCTTTGTAAGGAATAAAACATGACATGGCATGCTGTTAATAAACAATGGTGTGGTGTGATGCATCATAATGCTAAGCATTACTACTCTGACATTTATTATTTTCCAGCAAGACCTGTAGTGTTTTATTCATCTTATACCACAATAATTTGTGTGTGGAATGCTGTGGAGACTCTTTATTTCCTGGTATCACTTACCTTATAGCAGCTATAAACATCTAGTAATTTCCTCACAGTCTCTTTTTAATCTTTTAAGTTAAAAAGACAAAAAAAAAATGCAGCTTGTCATGTTACCAAGAAGGAAGAAAACACCATCATATCACCATTTCAGACATCCAGAAAGCTTCACCATATTATCTGTTTCATCATTTCATCTGTTTATGTACCTGGTTAAGTTTTTACAATAAAAATGATAACATATTAATGAGAGTGCATTAATATAAACCACTGATTTGCCTTGCAGCTGGACTTACTATTTGAGCTGCTGTTATAGAAAATTAATCAACCTTCTGACCAATCAGAATCGAGCATTCAATAGCAACATCGTATAAATGATCTTTATTGATGTCTGTTGAGACAGTGGCATGTTCTTAATTGATTTCTTATCAATATCTAGACTGAGGTACATATGCTCATATAGATTTAGGCTCTGGGGTTTGGTGGGAGTGTGCCGGGAGCAAATGGAATCATTTGCTTAATGTATTGCTATTGATTGTTTGAGAGGACAGGTAGGCCAACTGTTTACGGAGAAGCATTAAGTGTCCCTTTGGTGAATTTCGAGCAAGCAAGAAAGATAGACAGAGAGAAAGAGAGAGAGATACAGCTAATTCAATTTTCTTTTCTTATTGCAAAGAGAGAAGAGGGTAGGGCAGGTAATTGAGGCTTGAGCTTTTTGTAGCCCCAGGTGACGAGAGAAGGAAAAGAAGGTGTGAGGGGGAAAAAAAAGATCCTGTTCTCCCCTCTTCTCTCTCCATTCGCCATCTGGCTCCGGGCTGTGCATTTGTCCGACCTCTCTCTATCTTTCTTTTTGTCTCTCTCCCTTTCTCTCTCTCCAGTATTGTCTTGTCACTCAAACCTATGAGAAAACTCCTCCCAGCACATAAAGGCATTTACAAAAAAACAACTCTCTCTCTACGCTCACCTGCAGTTTACTGCTCTTCTAAATCCCTTTTTTTCTTGTCTTTTTCCCTTGTTTTTTGTGTTTCAGGTGTCCCCATGTCTCTGAAATTAGTGTCCTTTATGGCCTTGCTGATCTGCAGCAGCTGGTTGTCATATGTACGGCATCTCCGCTGAACAAATAGTATGCAGTAAAGACTTGTAAAAATTGCTCTTATTATAATTACCAAACAACCACTGTATGAGAATGTAGGATCAATACTTCCATTAATAAGACACATGTAGTATGTACATGATAGTTTGTATATCAGTAACATATCGAAAAAATACCATGGCTAGCACTATGTATGAGATTAAGCATCAACATCAATGCATTAAGTGATCATGTAAATACACAGCCCTGACAGAACTCCGTCAAGGAAAATGTCATTAATATACAATATGAATATCTACCATATGTAATATACAGCAGGTATATATGGCCAAGTCTCATTCAACCAATGTTCTGTCCTTTATCTTTTTATTTTTTCTCCACTTTGAGCTTTTACAGCACATATGTCTCTGCAGCTGAGTAGTCATAGAGTGACTTTATTGGTTGTGTGTCGTTGTGTGTGTGTTGAGTGCATTTATAGCTCTGTCTGTGGGGGAGAAGAGCAGACACTGGAACACTACTAAAACCACACATAATCAGAACAAGGCTGCAAAACCTACTCCTGTACCCTGTGTAACCTCAAAGCAAGTCTGTGTGACTTATTGTTGTTAACTTTTATGGTATTATATGAAGAAAAAAAAAGTTTTTGTTCTCAGTAAATTTCAGTTTCTCAGTGTTGGGTTATGGTCAAATCCAACAGATTGGATTTTAATGAAACAGAATATTCAGAGTTTTTATATATAGTGTTGAGTACTTGGGAAAAAAAATATTTTTTGTTGCAGATTTTGAGGCCTAATAATGCCATTGAATGGCTACCTCTTCAGTAGTCATTACAATCAGAAAAGCAGTGAAGAGAAGTCACATCAACTCCACATGTGAATATTATTCATGTGTGAAATTTAAAGAGTGAGTTTTAGACATTTCACTTTAGACATTCACACATTTTCACCTGTGGACTTTTATGTGCAATGTGTGTGTTTGTTTGTTTGTTTTTTACACACTTGATTCATTTATTTAAATGTGGTTGTTTTTATACATAATTAATTCTTTTAACAATTAATTTATTTTCACACAAAATGAATTTTCATTTCACATGTGAGTTCACATGCATTTTCAGGAAATAAAATGTTGAATTTCACATTTATTAGTCGCATAATCGCACGTGAAAATTATGATCGCCTGATGATTTGTAAGTATAATTACTTTGTTAATGTAGGCCTGCCTATGTCTGTACTTTACTTGACTTTTACTTACTATATCTCAGTTTTCCATTCAGTACCTTTACACCATCACTACTTTAATCTGTATTTGTAAAGTCATAAGGTACATTCCTTACCACGTTACAGATTGAATGAGGCCCAATTCCTCTCACTGTAATCGGTCTGTTGTTATGTACACTTTGTATTTATCATGGCAGTTAGTTAGTTTTCTGAGATAGCTAATGTTTTCTCACATTCCTTGTTTCATACAAATCAGTGTGTGATTTGAAGAGCCAACTTAAGTTGTTACTGATATTAAAATTTGGGTTAGATTTACTGGTAAGCAAAGAATTAGCTGCATTAATAATTATGTCAAGGGAAGTTCCTCACAAGGCTTTACTACTCCACTTGATGTTCTTGAACATACCCAAAGCAATACACAGCTCCTCCTTCCAAGAAATTAAGAATACTATTGTGAAGTATGATATGACCATGCTCTATGGAGTGTGCATTCATGTGAGAGAATTGGGGGTTGGTGTGGGAACCTAACATCTATTCCATGACACCAGATGGACTCTATCCATTATTGATAATTCCCCAAACTCAGCAGAAATTTGATACCTTATCAATAATTCACACATCTGCGATTAGGGCTGTATTTTTGTAGTGGCTAACTTAATTATGAGACAAGTAAAAATGGCCTTAAGGTTCAAATCTTTAACTTACTATCATATGTTTATTGTTAAGCATTAGCAATTTTGTAACAACATTGTGATTAATTAATTATCTTATACAGTGTTAAATCTTTAAACAACTGGTGCAACAGCAGCCTCATAGGTCCTGGTTTACTAACAGTTTATTAATGTACAAGATAATACGATAATGCTGCTTTAGTGATGGTTTGACTCTTTATTATTATTATTATTTATTTTTTTTTTATTATTTTTTTAAGCTTTTAAAAGATATTTTATTTGATGTGATGGCAAAATTGTTTGCTCAGTCGGCTGCTAATTGTAACTTAGCCTGAGAACACCTTTAGAAAATTACTACTCTAAATACACACTAACTGCTTCTAATTTATCAGCTTTGTTCTAGATTTGTTGGTTATGGGAGAATTGTTGGTTGTGGAGAACATAAGCAAGGGGAGCCGAGGAGAGCAGAGAGGAAATTTGGGAGAGTGACTCAGCCTGGACTGATAGTGCAACAGGGAGACATAAAGCTCTGAAGCTCTGGCTCAGTCCTTTCTGCACACCTCACTAATAGATTCATACTTTCTTTTTTCAATGGAGCATAGATGGAATTCTGATTTTAAATGTGATAATGTGAGAAAGTCTGAGAGGGAAGGCATTTGAAAGGAAGTGAGCTCTGTTAGTGTGTGTGTGTGTGTGTGTGTGTGTGTGTGTGTTTCTAAGAAGAGAGAGAGAGAGAGAGAGAGAGAAGACATACGGATAGAGCGGTCAGATGTGTCCACACCTCCTCTGATCTTGCTCTTCACTCTCACCCTGTGCTCTTTAAGGAGTCTACTAATCTGATCTGAGACTGAGAAACATGAGCTCCATCATCGATTCTCTCACTTTCTCTCTCTTTTAGCCTCTCTTTGTCACTCTTTGGAGGTGTGCATTGCTGAAACTGAACAAGATAAAATAAAAAAAGGAGAATAGGCGATAAAAATAAATCAGCTTAAAAAACCTACATACATTTCTTGATTTTCAATATTAAGGTAGTGTCTGTAAACATTTTTGAAACCTATGACATCTCTCAATTAATATAAAGAAAAACAAATTGGAGAAAAGCTGATTTGACACCTGGATATGTCAACTGAATGTTACTGATGAGTTGGTTATTATTATTTATTTCATATACTTAGCATGCCAGCTAACATTGCATTTCTACAGGCAATTTCTGAACAAAAATAAAAAATAACTAAAATTTAAATATATAGTCAAAATATTTTGAATGCAGGTCAAAAAAATATAATCCATGCACCCTGTCAGTACAGATTTATTTTTTGAGTTATTCTATTAAAATATTAGACTCATTATTTAAATGTGTACAGTGATCTTCTGGCTATTTATTAGAGATGTTTTGTTCCTGATCCTTCCATCGACAGAACACATTAGATCCAATTCTTTATAAGCTGAGTTGATCTTGAGTTATTGAATATACTGAATATATGTGACCAGTGAAACAGGTTCATAGGTATAATAAGGCAATAGTAAATAAAACATTGCTAATAGTGAGTTATGTTTTCCAGCACTGTAACTAAATGTAAAAAAATTATAAATTAATAAATAAATCACAGACCCCTTGGTGAGAACCACTTATAGAGTGATGCCTTGTATAACAATTTGTTATGTTTATTTCTTAAAAAAACAAAAAAAAAACCTTTAGACTGATGGATGTTTAAGTTATTTGGGTGGTGCCACAGATAACTAACCATTTTCCACCATGTTACCATTAGGTGGAAGAATCGTATGTGGTGTGCTACTGTATTTATATTTTTTACAATATATATCATATTTAATTTCTGTCACTACTATAATCTCTATTTGGCTGCTACCCCAATAACTGCTATGTCCATATATGGTATAAGCTTATCTGCTGAACACTATATCATAGTATGTTATGTTTACATTCACAACATTTTTATTATATTGTTATTCTTTTGCACTCTCTTATATCTGAAACTTTCACACTAGAGCTGTTTTTATAATTATGTATTGTATAAGATATATGTGATTGATAATAGGCAAAACTGCTTGAAGTAGTGGGCTCCGTCACAAACTGCGTACTTACCGTCTATATAGTGGCCGAGATACATGTATTTTTCCCTACTGCTGGCAAATGTGTGGTTTGGGACACAGCCAAACTCTCTTGTTCGCCGTAAAATGTTGAGAACTGCCGTGTGTGATCATGACCTGTCGCAAAATGCGGTGAAAACTCTCACACGACGTTCATAATGTGATTAAAAGAGGAGTACTCCACTAGTCTTAATTCGATTAGAGCTTAATTCGAGTATGACCTTAATTAGATTAAGGTAAGTAAAAATTGCTGTTTATATGGTAGTTTCTTAATCAAAGTATGGTCTTATTCGGGTTAAGAGAGGATTATTGTTGTCCATGTAAACACAGCTATTGTTTCTGTTTCTCTTATTTTGTTTGCACATGTTTTGGACATGCACTTTATGTAGAAATGTGTAGGTCACTCCTCTGTGATACTGTTTATTATTCAGAGTATTTACTATACACAGTATTGATTTACCTCTTATGTATCGTTCAAATTACCACTGCTGTTTAAACCACATAAGGACATCATATTTATTGCTTAAAATATAATTTTCACATTAAAATTCTACCCCTTCATTTTGACCTTCAGTTACTGTTCATTGCACATATTTTGTATACTTGCACATATTTTCATTATAATGTAGAACCCTTGTATTGTTATAATGACAACAAAGTTGAAGTGAATCAATTTAATTACTTGTATTAATTGGCATACTGTTTTAAAATGTTGTCATTACTACTACTAATAAAGCTATGCTATATTATCAGTTTGAAATCTAAGCCTGGAAGCTCAGTTTTATGAAAAAATAAAAGTTTCAGGTTCGGAGAACTTACTTAGCATACTTAATCAGCAAAATAATTCTGCCAATGCTGGGTAATTGTGCATCATTCAAATATTCATGGATATTTAGTGATTGTACTAAGCCAAGTGTTTGGTGTTGGTAGGCTGTGGCATTGGACGAGACTCTCAATAATCATACCCAGATCAAGGCCACGTTCATGTGGTCTGAAGACCAAGACCACAAGACTCCAACTCGACTGTTTATGCACTAATTTTTTTTTCTTTTTCCACTGTGTACCCTGTGTTTTGAGTATATAAATCTATTTGTTACTAACCTGATCAACGTCTACTGACAAGTATGTTGTGGGGGGTGGAGGGGGGGGGGTCTAGGAATGGATGCCAAGACATACATATAGCCACAATTTCTATTTCCACAGTTCCTCTATTTCGCCACTATTTCCACAGTTCCATATTCCTAATTTATACTGCTCTTTGAATTAATGCCTCAGCTGGTATCTTCTGTTGGCCATTGGACAGGCAAATTGCACAGGCAGTAAACCTACTCATCAGGCTGCAGTACTACAGAAAAAGCCAACATTACTGGGAGGTTTAGATCAGTTATTATTAAACAAACATTATAGACAAGGAGGAATACAGGAAAGAAGAAAAGAGAGAAGATGAGAGGAAAAGGGGGCGCTGAAGGGAAAATATCAGTCTGCATTTTCCAAAGTACCTCTTAAGCAAACATGCAGCGTCTGAGCAAAACCAGCTGTGCGAATGAAAGCTGGCATCAGGGATGAAAATAAAATGCCTGTTAATAGAAATAATAACTGCCAAGGCCCACCAAAAACGACTCAGTTGAAGAGGCCCAGCGAGCTGAAGCCTAGACAGAACATGTCATCATCCCTCACGTGGCTTAATGATCTGAGGGATCTGCTTTGGGATGCCTGTATACACCCGTGGCTCTGGATGTGGTTGTGGCAGAGGTGTAGCAAGTCACAATCTGGGCACCAGGTTTGACGGAAAAGCCTGTCTCACTTGATTATATTTTGCTCGCTGAATCTCTTGACATTTGAGGACTATAATTTAGTCTCTTTCGTCTCCTTAAGCCTCTTCTTCTTCTTCATGACATACCCACATATACATAAATATACACAAAAACCCGGGTTCTCATCTTGCCATGTTATATGGATTTAACTGTGTTCAAAGTCAGACAGCCTCTTGCTCTTATTGGCCTCTGAGGGCTTAGCAAGGACTAGTAGTGATATATGGAGGTGGTAAACAGTAACAGATTTTCTGTATTAAAGATGCAGAGTCTAGGAGGACACAAAAAGAAAAAAAAAACTGTATGTAACAACTTTTGCTGATGGTGAATGAACGGATGATAAAATGTTCCAATATGAAAGTGGGAAGTTCGTAGGGTGCTTTGGCTTCCCCTCATCCCCTAAGGTGTCTCTTTGGCATGAGTGGCAGGGTGCCAAGTGCTTTACACTCATCTGATTTATGAGAACAGAGGGGAAAAGAGTGAAAAGAGAGAAGGCCTGTTCATAAATCAACTTCATCACAATAACTATGCCATAATAAAACACTCCCTCATTCCTCTCCCCAAGTGGACAGAGTGAGCAAGAAAAAAAAGAAAGAGCACAAAGATGACAAGAAAAGGGAGAAGTGTGAGAACAAACAGGCAAGGGCGGTATTATAATACTTAAGATATTAGTCATGCCAACGATGCTCTTTTATGTTACATGCCCTTTTCTGATCTACTGCCACATTAGGTTTACAAAAAAAACAAACAGTGTTATTCTGTTTATAACAATTTAATAATGTCATTTATACCACAGCACTAGGAAATTATTGAATGGTCAGATGGTGTTGATTAATTTTCTATAACAGCACAGCTCTGACACTACAGGGTGTCCCAAAAGTCTCCATGCATAAAGTAAATTAACACTTTTATATCAAAATATAACTTTATTTACAAAATATGCTCTACATGACTGCCATTTTGTAAACATGCATGGAGTCATCTCTCCCCAATTTGGCTCCTGGTTTGGCTGCAGTGTAGTGTGTGATGTGCTTGCCATGTTTCCTGTTAAAGTACATTGCAACCTTGCAACAGCTTTCCGATCCAGCCATGAGAATGATTTCAATACATTCTTCTTTTGTTAAAGGCGTTCTTAAAGCCTATCATATATATTTATTGTGACACCCTGTAGTACGAGCTGTGAGTCAAAGCACAGGTTTATAGTAATGCTCTCTTTCACAGGTATTTCAGCTAATTCACAGGAATGTCGGATGCTCCACATATCAATACAATATAAGACTAATAATAAACAAAATAAAAACATGTTTGTCAAAAAAAACAACATAATAATCGATATAGTGAAGCTTTCTGTAATGGGATGATTATTTAACATTTATGGAAGGAGTCAGTTCATTGCAGAAGTGAGAGGTTTGTCATTTCTCAATAACAGACAAGCTGTGTTTCTTGTCTTAACTTCAAAGGAGAGGTTGGTGAGAAAATTGCTGTACGTGATAACAGGGTAAAAAGTAAAAAGTATGAAGTGACATTCATTAATTAGATATATATTTAAAAAAACATTGACAAATAACACTTTGGCATGTGCAATTATTGGAAAATAATCAACTTCAAGGTGGTAACAGCTTCACATCAGGCTACATCGTACAACCCTTCACTTCACCCATCATTGATTTAAAAAAAAATAACTTCACATCATGTTTCATTCCTCACTTAGAGGAGGAAACAAGCATGCATGTTTTCCACTTTTTAGACATTTTGTCAATGTGCAGCAGCGTGCAATGGGATTGATTTGGAACCGATGCACCTTATTTATCAATCTGTAAGTGAAGTTGTGTGTAAATGTTTGCAGAAACCAAACCGAATAAAAAAATTTCCACCAGATTTACAAAAGTTTTAGAAACGCTAATATACTTCATTCTCACGTGCGTATGTTGTAGAAACAGAAAATATTGTTTTTAACTTAATTGTGAAAGAAAAGCCCAAAAGGCAGAAGTGGAAGTTATTAAGTATGAAATAAATGAGGTGAAAATAAAATGTGTGGAAAAATGTAGGAGAAAAAAAAAGATTTACGTTGTACACAGGTGATCATGCATACCATGTAAATGTTGGAAATGGAGCTTATTTAAGCCAGTTTTTATTCCATGAAAAAAATACCGGTCTTTAAACATCCTTTCCCTCATAAGCATGGCATGCACTAAATCTTTAATCAGCAGAGGCATTTGTTTATAGCTGTTATACTGTTGTCAAGAACCGTAACATAATGGAGGTTATGACGGATGCAAGTGCAGTAAAAGACATTTATTATAGAGAGAGGCAGGCAGACAAATCCAAAATGGTAATAAAAATGCGTGGTCTAAGAACAAGCAAAAGTTCAGGCGATATACAAACAGGCATAAATAGGACAAGGCTAGAATCAGAGTCGAGAAATGAGAAACGAGGTCATTGAACATGAAACGAAACGAGAAACAAGGAAACAATCGCTTGGTAATGAGATAAACTCAATATTACGCAATGTGTTACAAGACACGAGGGGCTTAAATGAAAAACGTAATCATGGGTTAAACACAAGACAGCTGAAACCAATGATGGCACACATTCGTGAAACAACTAATGACCAACAGGGGTGTAGACAGAACATAACCATAACAAAAGCACATGTCCAACGTAAACAAAGTCAATGTCATTGAAGACCGAAAAGCGTGCGATTGCTAAGCGCTCACGCACCTGGCTCGTGCACTAGCATGGGCTTCGGTTTTCCGAGCACGCTGCAATACTGCAGTGCTAAATCAAGGGGAAAGGGGTTATGTGCATATAGGCAATCCTATAAGTCACTCAGGATAAGGGTGTCTGCTAAATGCTGTAAATGTAATAAAAATAAGCAATAATGAGTAAGTGGTCTATATATCAAAGTGCAGTAATCCATACAAATTATATTATATGAAGTTGCTCAATTAAGGTTGACATTAGTTAGTTTTCCCACGCATAAATTTAACAACCCCCCCCCACCCCCCACCCCCCACACGAAATTACAGGATTATCATGAATTTCCAAATTTCCAAATTTCTACTGTAAATACTCCTATGAACATATATATGTTCATATCCGGCTTGCTAACTGAGGCCCAATATGGTGAAAATGGTGATGGTAATGCATAACAAAACTTCCCTGAACCAAATATGATTCTTTTTAGAAAGATATCAAAAACCTTATTCTTTTAGATTATATTTTTTGTTGTTGTTGTTTCTGTAAAAGATCTTCCGAGTATACTCTATGCTTGCAAGCAATTTTGTTTTCCTCATGAAGAAACTTGAAGCAAGCAAATAGCAATAACTGTAATCCTACCATGAACTGAGCAGCTAATCTTTAAAAAAATAAAATGAATCTGTCATGCATTGTCATGCATTTTCACAGATGGTGCTCAGTATTGTCCTCATGTGTGGCATGAAAATATTCCACACTACTATATTTTTCGTATACTTCCTTACTACCCCATCAATAAATGCCCCTCAGAGCAGCAGGTCATGATGTAAGCATTTGTGGGGCTGCTGAAATATCTCTATTGGAACCACCATCATGTGGAGTTGATTAGAATTCTGTAATTACTCACGAGCGTGCACTTCTTAGCCCTCATCTGGATTTGAACAGAACTTGGGCCCAGAATTCACTCTTGATACAACTCCCTAAAGTTCGCATGAGCACAAACAGCTACACACACACACACAAACATGGACCCTAGGGCGGCTTGATTGGCAGGTTGGGGTTGTTCTGTTGGATTAAGCTAGACAAGAGGGGGGAGGTGAGTGGGGAAAAAAGGATTAGGGGCGGTGAGCTTCATTAACCTGAATGTTTACACAAGCTGATCCCTGGCAATGAGAGCTTTTCCTTCCCACAATTGTCCCCGTCAGCCCCCACTAGACTGGAAGTTTATAATCTCGACACTCCGATTTGAAGTAGAAAAAAGAAAATCTAACTGAGGAACATGACTACAATGCTGTGGCAGAATTATTAGCGATGCATTCAGGCAAAGCATTTATTTTTAATGCATGTTATCTACATCTAGTTAGTAATTTTTTTTTAGAAGTGTAAAGTAATAACAGCAATAAATTATGGCATGAATTTTAAAAGTAAAGGATTATGTTGTTTTTCATATTTCATTCGATTTATATTATTTAATATAATGTATATTATTTATAATATTCTATAATTATTTATTATAAGACGGTGATCACACATTACCTTATTGCGTCTATCAAGCCACTCTTAGGATATAACAATGTAAAAAAAAAAGTTATAAATACTTCAAACACTTTTACTCATTCATTCTGATGGAACTTTGATGGAGCTTTGAGTCACTCCTGAGCCTTAAAAACAATATTGGGAGCCTTTTTTTTCATTATCACCTAGACTGACAGTATGTGTGTGTACTCTCTCACTAGATATCTTTAGACTTCTAGGCTGGTTGAGGATTGAGTAGCTCCCTATAATCTCTGGAGTGGCTGCTTTGTTTAGTCACTGCAGGGCAGCAGTTTTCTTACTGCACTCAAGTGGAAAAGTAAATTAGTCTTCCCTCCCTGGTTGAGGGAACAGTGTGAATGGAGTGTGTCGACAAGCGGGGTGCTGGACGGCAATGGGTGGGCTGCAGTGGCCGATTTGCTGTCTCTTTGGCCAAAGCGGACACTCTCACTCCTCACGGCAATGTGCAGAGGAGAGCTTAAAGAAATGCTCACACTGAGTCATGCAAAGAGTGCAGAGTGAGGCTTGTAAAGAGGCAATCTTTTCAGCGCATCTCCTTCCGGGTCTGGTTCAATTCCAGGGGAAACTGTGCATAACAGTGTTTAAAATATGATGATGCTCATTTTTCAGTCCTGATAAAACTCAGCATATAAGGACTTGTCCGAAAATACCGCAGAATAAATCATCAATAATAATGTTCTGCAGGGTGCCCAAACCACCACCATCTTCACATATCCCCTTCCACATGGAATGTGGAATTCCAGACAGGAAAGAGCATGAGAGATGAGGAAAAAAAGGGAGGCAAGAGGAGAGAAGAGGAACGGTTCAGGAGACATCTGGTGCTGATTTGACCAGGGTGTTGTGGACATGCTCGGCCTATGATTGTTTTGACTTAGATTCCAGGGGAAGTTACTGTTATTTGTTTTTGAATAGCATGTGGGGCTATTAATCGGCAAATACAGGAGAGGATTCTGAACATCTCGCAGCAGAAAGACTGGGGACATCGGTTAACAGCTTAAGAATCTCTGCACATTGAGGATGGAGACGGAATAAAAAGAAAACTCATGACCTCATAGCAGTAGTTACTAATGAGCAATTCTCTTTGGATATAAGCATTCTTTTCTGATGTGCAGACAAAGATGATCACGATCTCCAAGACATTTAGCCTTCAAAAAGGGCTACAGTTGTGTAGCACACACACACACGCACACACACACACACACACACGCACACACGCACACACGCACACACACACACACACACACACACACACACACACACACACACACGTGGCAGGTATGCTGAGTGGAAAAGCGAAAAGCAATGTTGAAACCCACAAATGAATAAAAAAAAAAGACTGGGGAGAGCTCATCACTTTAAGACGTGCACTGCCTTAGACTCCCACCTCTTCAACTGTATGGAGTGAGACTGAAAGAGCTTCACAGCCTTGATGCCCTGAGCATCTGCTTACACATAAAACCACAAACCTGAGAGAACTGCCAAAGAAAATGAAGCACAAATGCAGTTTGCACTTAACTGGGAGAAAAAGAAAGACCGAAAGAAGGGGAATGAAAAGCATGCAAAAACTCAGTTTAAGTAATGGATTATCAGCAATGACTGTGCATAATGCATTTTAATTGTTTTTGTCAGGATGTGTGAATGATTTTGGCAGGATTTCTACAAATGAAGGTTCAGAGTTTTTATAGTCAAAAATTGGTAGGTTTTACAGCTTGACTGTGGTTATGAAACTCCAGACTCTGGCTTCCCCCAGTGCAGTGCAAGTTGATGGTAATTGAAACTGGCATTGACTTGATTTAGAGAGGTGTTGGGTATGGTGAGTGCTTGCTTAAGTAATGTATTTACTTAGGATGCATTGCAAGTATTTTACTGTTGCTTAAGGTACCTGGTGCTGAAGTAAAGGAATACTGCACCCATGGTAGAGTACTACTGAAGAAGAAGGCTGGTCAGAAATAAAAAGATGGCAGAGATTGAAAAACAAGTAATTGAAAAGGTCAAAGTAGCAAAGATACCATTCATCTCAATGTCAAACGGGATCTGAAGAGCACAATGATGACAAACACATTTGAAACATTTGGCTAAAAATGGTCAGATCTCACTATGACGTTTTTCATGATGAGCTCAGCTTTTCAGCAGGAATTCTGAGCAAGTCAGTAAAGAAAGCCCACCTCCACTGTTCCACAGCTACTGCTATACCAGCCACGGCACTTTTCCGAGTTAATGAAACAGTATCCGGAGCTGTGAGGCAGCTGGGAGGCACAGGCACATTCATTCAGTGGATTAGGTGTGACGTTATTCCCAATGCTTAACAAATACAGAGAAGAAGGGGACTGAAGCAACGCCTCACTGAGCAAGAATGTCCTCAACCTCTTGCTTAATGCGAGGAAACAGCCCACATCCTTGGCTGTTCAGATCTCCTTGGGGAAGGTGTCTCTGTGTGTGTGTGTGGATAAGTGTGAGTTCTCCATGAGAGAAGGAGATTGTAGTCTGTTTGCAATACTTTTATAATTCACAGATCAATACCCATACATTAAATATTAGAAAATCTCTTGACAATATATAGTATGTTAACAGGATGTATTACCACTGATAGGTTTTTATGGCATGAAATATTTGTAACATTTATGTCCCTCATAATAATTATGTTCTTTATTTAGACAGTTATTCTGTCATGTACAGTATATCTATCATTTTGGACAGTTTGATTAAACTGCATATGCTATCATTAAAGAGAGATTTGAGGGAATTAACAAGACTGTTTTCCATTGAAGTCTGAAGTCAACAAGGTCATGAAATTGAATTTACTGCCAAATTTTATTTTTCTTCTCTGGTCAGACATATGTGTCTGGGTTAACACCCAGTGCCTAAAAGCCTTTATTTTCATTCACAATGTGGGAGGAGTGAATTGTCTGGAACTAAGCCATGATTTACCTACAAAACAATATTTGTAAGAAGATAAAATATTATAATTTAGAAACTGATTATTTATATATTGGCAAATAAAACTCAAAAAAGTCAGAAACAATATGTTGGTGATGTGAGAGAGTTAGTAAAAAGAAAAAAGCAAAGAAGAAAAGAAAACACCAACAAAAATTACAGCTGAAAATGAAAATATCTTGAAAATAGTCCAACTTAAAGTATATAGTATTTCCTGTCATAAGATCAAACACTACAATTCAGACATTTTTACTTTTTATTTTTATTTTATTTGAATAACTTCAAGTTTTTAATATTCTAATAAAGGCAGACATTTTTACTTCCTTCTAAATATAAATGCTTAAAATGAGCAAAACTATCAGCCACCCAAACATTACATTATTAGTAAAGAAATGGCAAGAAATAGGTATAATAGTCATATTATTATTATTATTATTATTATTATTATTATTATTATTATTATTATTATTATTATTATTATTGACATATTATTATATTCTTCTAATAGGAAATACTCTATAAATTTGTTCTTATTTATAGCAATGAATGCCAGACAGATGATGAAAAAGAAAATTAAACCTCTCCATCATCTTAGCCCCTTTCGTCCTTATCTCCACTAATGAAGCACTCCATTCTCTAGGTGTCAGAGCAAGTGTCTACAGGCCTGACCCTTAGCTATCCTTCCTACTTCATCAAAACATCACTCAACCCAAGTTGTCCCCGGGAAACAACAGCCCCCTGGCTAGCACAGGTGAACTGCTTAAATTAGATTTAATAGACTGATGACTAACAAGCTGGGATGAATGTGTGGGAAAGTGAGCACAGGTGACTTTTATAGAGCAAGGCCCCATGTGCGAGAAAGCAGCCAGCGGTCATGGTGTGCACTGGAACTCGTTGTGGATTTAATTTAAAGGCATGTGGAGTGGATACTATAATATAGTTTCGCAGGTGATGTGATATGAACTGAATTGGAGAGACATAAGGCATACTGAATATACCTGAAATAGGAGGATAATAAATAAAACAGCATAAACAAGACTCCTTTGGTCCACTGTGATTTCCTAATAAATAACTACCTAATAAATAACATCTATAATATTGAAATTGGATTTAAAACAAAGCATAAATGACATTTAAAACAGTGCAATGATGCACTATACAGTATACACATTGCATTTATTTTACCTTAAGTCTAATAAAGTGATAGAAATGAGCTGTTTTTGTTTCAATTGCAATTTCGTACATTGCACAGCCATGTTTTTCTGCATTGGTACCTGAAAAGCTGGAATTACTGTTACTGTTTGTGCAATGACATCTTTTGGTATTGTTCCAATGCTTAAGAATTAAATATTAATTAAATATTAAACCTCCTTTTCTTAATTCCCTTTTCTAATTGATTCTGTTCTAATTGATTGATTCTTTTATAACATTTTTTTTCTCAACAGTTAAAAGTGATCACATTCGGTGTACAGTGCCAAAATATGCAAAAATCTGTTCCCACCTGTCATAAAAAAGTTAATACTATTCATATATATATATATATATATATATATATATATATATATATATATATATATATATATATATATATATATGTGTATATATATATATATATATATATATATATATATATATATATATATATATATATATATATATATATATATGTGTGTGTGTGTGTGTGTGTGTGTGTGTGTTATGTGAAAAGCTATATTGAACATATAGAGATGCAGAAATGCAACTTGCAAAATGATTGCTATCAAACTATCAAATTTCTTTTATTTATTTGATTGCTGCTATATTCTCATATGAATACACATTGGTAATGTGCTATAACTCACTGATGCGCTCCTCTACGGAGTGTACTCTCAACTTAATGTTGCAAATTTATTGACAGCTTTTAAAAATATTTACCACACCACTTCCTCTTCTCAACGGGCGCCCAGTCTGTAATCCTTCTGCCCCTTTATTAGATCATTTGTCAAACCTCAGACCTTTTTTCTCCTTCTTTCTCTTTCTTTTGCCCCTTCCCTTTCTTATCCTCTTTTCTGAGAGTGTTGAGCAATGGACCTTGGTGGTTTAACTCCTTCCCTCCCCCTCCTTTCCTTCTTAAAACAGAATTTACAGCTGATTAGCCTATGCAGTAAAGACTGGGCTAGTCCCAAAAGGAACGCACCAAAAACATTTATGCAAGGCCAGACGCTCAGGCCTTTATGAGAAACATGTGCTGGAGAGGAGAGAAGAAAAAATGAGAGAATAACTCAGTGAAGCAGCAACTCAGAAGTGCTCTGGAAATAGTATGAAAATTAGAGAAACAGAGATTTGGTTTCATCTGCACAGAGTAAACAAAAAAGAGCATTTGTAAGCATGTGTGTGTTCATTCAGCTTACCTCAAATTCAATGTGTTCTAGCTATAAAGTGGAGAAACACCATGGATGCCTCCATGTTAATCCTTTGTTACCAACAAGCCAGCCAGTGATTGATGTATATTTGCTTTCTCAAAACAGGGAACTGTATTCATCAATGAATTCAACAATCTGATATATCTGATTTTCTTTGGTTTTCTCAAGGTCAGAAATGACAAGTTACAACCTTTAGTCAAATGCAGCATTAGCTACTGTACATGTCTAGCCAATAGCCACAGATTCTAGCATCACCAGTGGCTCTGTAGAACACAAATGGCTGTGCTCCCTTCACAAACACATGCACTTTTTTTTTTTTACTTTTATCCTATTTTTTCTCAATTTGTTCATTTGCCATTTCAGCCATGAGCTAGCTCTGTCCTATCACATGACAGTTACGTCTAGCATGTTCTTCCTCTGAGACATATGAAGCCAGTCAGCACATCTTTTCAAACTGCTGCTCATCAGCTGAACAGATTTGAAGGAAAGCACTAACTGTCCTCTTCCACATACATAACCTCAAACATGACCCATGGTTGGTATCACTCTGATTGACAGGGGAGAGATTACTCCCATCCCTCCCGCCCAGACAGCACGATCACTTCTGCTCTGTTGGGCTCCTCGCCATGGATGTCTGTGGCATCGTCAGGATTCAAAGTCATGATCTCCTGATGATAAGGCAAACTCTTTACTGTTGCACCGCTCAGGAGCCACACACTTCTAAATGTGGAAAAGCACAGAGTTGGAGCTCATTGATATGCAACAGCATGCACCCGGAGGCAGCAGAGGTATGTTATTTATTAGAGCTCTAAGAGACGAGGTCTGGCATGGGCTACTGTGTGGCAGTGCTTATGTGCATGACCATGCAGCTCACAGAAACATGCGCACACACACACACATAGACACTAGCCACAGGTATGTCCCCAACTCAGTGGGTAAGTCCTGCCCTGGCCAGAGAGCTGTCAGAAATGTTGTTCTCCTCCTTCAGCATAACGAGAGTCGACTAGGCCCAAGCAGCCAGCAACTACAAGGGGGGGTGTGTTGGGTATGTTCCACTCATGCACATGTGGAGGTTTGGGTTTTCCCCCTGTCTCTTGGGTTTCAGGCTTCCCTCGTTAGGCCCATGAATGCTGCCAATTACTCTCAAGCAGTGGAAAACATCTTCGGGAGTTCAGTTACCAGAAAGTGATGTCAGGTGGAGCCCAGGAATGAGGCATAATCAAGGCAAATATGACAAAGTGCATTGTCATTGAGCGAGATCATGTGTGATAGTACTCTGTGGTTGGGTGCTTTTTTCTATCATATTTAAATCGATGGTGTTTTAACGAAATTTTTAAACAAAAAGGAATAAAATAACGTGAAGATGAATACAAATACACTATTCAGACTGAACATATAAAGTATTCTAAACAGATACAAATACAGGCATAAATTGGAGGTGCGCTATTTTTTATTTGTTTGTTTATTTGTTTGTTTATTATTGGTTTTTAAGCTTGCCAGAAAGTTTCACAGGGCAACAGTTTAACATGAGGATTATGTATTGGTACTGCAATTCCATGGGATGCCACAAAATAACCCAAGTAGGAGGTTTTTACTTTCATGTGAGTGTGAATCAGTGGACAGATATGAAGCTTGCGGGACACAGAAAAGCCATGCCTGCATCCAAAATCACATACAGTGACAGTACATACTGTATTCGATTCAGTACCTACTGCTCAGCCTGTGATACAGTATGTACTGATCAGTATATGTGTACAGTATGTAAACAATCCGGACATACTACATTCTCCGTGTTGGCATTGTCATGTGATCTATGATGTCATAATAACCGCAATTCTCGCCAGATTTGAGCATCTGCACCGCAAATGTTTTTTTCCTTGTTTAAACCTTCAACAAGTTAACAATATACTCAGGTGTTGTTAAACACATACGGTTTAATCACAAGGAACAACGTTCAATATCTATAGCAGTTCCACTTAAAAAGTGCTGAAGTTCTTACTTCCTCCATTTTTACTTCTCCTCCACTCTTCCATGCCAGTCCTGTTGCCTTATGGGATAGTACAGTGTCCATTGCTTCCATACTGCAGAATCTTGGCAGAAGCATTAGGTCATCCGGTATGCCTACTGTTTGATGAATACTGAAAATTTGGACATACTACTCCTTTGGTATGCTGCTTTTCGCCTACTGTATAATAGGGTAGCCGGGATATTTGGATGCAACTCAGTTCATTAAAATGCATTTACATTCATCCTTTGTGACAGCCCAGTCAGGATCACTGTGCTTTATATTAGGCTACGAGTTTGTCTATATTTTGGGAAATAAAACCAACTAAATATTGTGGGCAGGTAAAATAAAGACAATAACTGTATGAGCAAAAAAACAAAACACCTCTAGTTGAGACCAATTATGAACTGGAGTGATGTAGCTGACATTGAGACAGAATTCAAAGACCATGCTGACAGAACTGGCTGGTCTTTCTTCATCTGGTTTTTCCTCATGCCTTCCAGTGGTAGGGTTTAAATTATATAAAAACAAACAAACAAACAAATAAATCAAAAGAAAAGTCTCTTTAGGCCATGTCCACTTTGTGTTTATATCTGAATAAAGATGTGGATATTTGGAGCACTATACGGACAGACATACAGATTCATACAGATAGTGGCACTGTGTTAGACTACATTACCCAGACTACACTGGGTTGTAGAGCTTTCTTGAGATTATGTTCAGTGGTGGCAATGATGACTAGGTTACTTTACCATTTCTGCATCCTTGTTAGCAACTTTATGTGGCTTAGTGGTTAGTACGTTTGCCTCAAGGGTCCGGGGTTCGATTCCCATCAGGGCCGTGTGTGCGAAGTTTGCATGTTCTCCTGCAGGGGGTTTCCTCCGGGTACTCCGGTTTCCTCCCCCAGTCCAAAGACATGCATGGTAGGCTGATTGGTGTGTCTAAATTGTCTGTAGTGTATGAATGGGTGTGTGAGTGTGTATGTGATTGTGCCCTGCAATGGACTGGCTGTCGCTGTCCAGGGTGTACCCCGCCTTGTGCCCGATGCTTCCTGGGATAGGCTCCAAGTTCCCCCGCGACTCTGAAGAAGGAATAAGCAGTAGAAGATGGATGGATGGATGGATGGATGGATGGATGGATAATATGGGCTTTTGTTGTTGAGAATCAAGTCATCCACCATACCAGGAAACAATATAACTAGATATTGTGTTTGTGGCTAACTTATATGTGACACATGGCGTGACGGGAAGGAAGTAGGCAGGATGCAATCACAGTGAAACAGTGAGTTTTTTTTACAGTGCCGGGTGCAAAGCAAAACAATAGAAACAAAACTCCTAAGCTAAGCTATGCTCACTGACTATGGCTAAGGCTAAAGCTAACTTAGCTATGACTATGACTATGACTAGAACTATGACTGTGACTAGGACTAAGGCTAGAACAAGGCATGAAAACAAGGTCGCTCTGTATAAGTCGTTATATTAGTCATTATACAAATCGTTATCAGCGTTATAATTGAACCGCAACGTGCGATGCACGGCTCACGGTATATATAGCTGTCCCATTCATTAGCCGGCAACCGCTAACAGCTATGCGCACTTCCGTGGACGCACATCTGACGCGATGGGGCGAAGACATGCCGTCACCACGGAAGAAGTCCGCGCATGCGCAACAGCGCACAGCTCGCGCTGTTACTCCGGGAGAACTGTGACAATATGGTCATGGTTAGGATTATTATAAGGATACTTTATAAAAATTTAATAATAATTGACCCATAGAGCACTAATGGTGTTGGCCTGCTTTCCAGAGAAAGTCATTTAGTGAGCTTTGGTCACTGTAGTGTTATGACCCTTATCCAATTTGTAATGACTTGTCTAGAAACATTTCAAGTGGTGAGATTTGCCACTACAGCTGATAAACAAGGTGCAAAAAGCCTCCCATTTCTGAACTGTCTCACATTCTTTTCCCATTGCGCATATTTTGATGGACTACCTTTTAAAATCTAATCAAGACTTGCCTTCACTTCCAAAGTTGAACCATTATTATTTTAACTTCGAATAAGTTGTGTGATCTCTATACCATACCAGCCTGCCAAAGTGTCCCTAGTATGCATTGTTTCCTGCTTTGGAGCAGAAAAAGCAGAAAGAAGAAAAGTTGCATTCCTTAGCTTTCTAGAATTTTGGCTGCCTTCAAGTGGCTGGAGACTCTTTTGGTGAGGAGGAGCCCCTGCTGTAGAGGCGGTGAGATGCCTGCCCAAACTGAGCTGCTAAACGCATTTGTCTTACTGCTCCATCAAGCATGATGACTGAAGCTAATGATTCTAAGGTTCAGAGGCCAGTTCAAGCTGATTCTGATGGCATGAAAAGAACCTTGGGTTTAGTTATTCCTCTCAATGACTGACTGTTGCATAAAATAAACACCCCAAGACCTTTCATTTTAGAGAGAGAAAACATCATCAAGACAAGTTTTACAGATCAACAATGCAATACTGCCAAGACACTCAAAGTATTATGAAGATAAACCTAACAGCATGCCACATGATCTAATGAGCAACATTTACGGCCATCATATTTCTGTATAATCAAATAACTCCCATTACATATATTACTCGAACCACTGTAGATATTCAGGAACTGTATCATTAATACTTAATGGCCTGAAAACAATTCATACACATCAATCATCTGGCTATCCTCTTCCATAAAGTCCTCTGTGTACATCAATGTTAAACCAATCACTGTCTCTGTGTGGCTCAGGAAATTGATTTTTATTAGCACTCAAGAAAACTTTTATCTCCCACATCCAAGGAATTGGAGCAGTGACCTGTCACTGACCATTTCTGTTCATATCTATTGTCGATGGTGAGAGAAAATCGACTTGCAATGATTCTGGGAAGGCAAGTCTACTGCTCTGGGTGAGACATACAATATTATATTATACGATATAGCCCGTTATACCATGCTGTTGAATTCTCAAATCCGATTGGTCAGAAGGTGTTGATTGATAAGAGTAACTCTAGTGTTGGCTGTAAGGCAAATCACAGACTTACAGTATATAAATGTGCTGGCTAATGCGTCATTGTTTCTTTAGTAATGACTCATTCACAGGGGCTTGAACTGTGGACACGACGCATAATCTAAGGCTAATAATAAACAGATTAAAGCGTGTTGTTATTTAGCAAAGAAAAATGGATAATTGTTGATACGCTCTATCGTGTTTTATTGCTTACTTTCTAACTTGTTAGTGAAAATAACCGGCTTAAGCAATGTAACCTGTAACAAACAAAAACCCACAAGAATATAAACATTTAATACACAACATTAGAATTTACAAAGGAACTCACACTGAAGGAAATATGCAACTGCAAAATTTCTGGGTACAGAAGAGGGAAGTTGATTCTCTGACATAATTTGCACTGCTTTATAGGATCAACAAGCAATTGTTTACCTTGGAAAAGATGTTATGTAACAATCTTTTTTTCCATATCTTATATATATATATATATATATATGAAATATCTGAAATGTGTTTGAAGATAATAGATTAAAATGATACTTCCAGAACTGTATCATGTATCAAGTATGGAATTCTTGACTTCATTTTCCAGCAGCCACTTCACCATACTACATCACTGTCACATGGCCACTTGCACCTGTATCACATTTTTGTTTAACAAGCACTCCTATATATAAGAGTCTAACTATCATCTTTCTATGCTTTTGTCCGTGCTTCCGGGTTTAGTTTTTGCCACAGTATTTTGCCTCGTGTTATTGTTTCTTTGTTTTTTGTTTGTTTGTTGTTACTTCAGCTCCATATAACCACAGCAATGGTATAACTAGTCAGCCCCTCCAGGATTTTGCAATTGCAAAAATTAACACAACCTCAACGCAAAGCAAATGGCGCAATATTTCGAGGGACTTTCAATTCAAAATTACTACAGATTTGGGCCAAGATGCATCAGGTGACATCACCTGAAACACACATTCAGCCAAAGCCCTCTTAAATTTACATGTAGTATAGCTAAAAGGTCTCATTTCGGAGCAAACATCACTGTGAAAGACCATACAAAACTAGTTAGTGGAACTGCAATATTCGTCAATTAAAGTAGTTTGCCAGATAAAATGAGAGAAACTTGGATCTCAAATTTTTAAAAATCTCACAGCAAAATCAAGCATTTTCGACTGCAACAATCACAAAAAAAATCTGCGAAATCCTGACTATGAATCAAGCATAGGGGCTAGATCAAGTATTAAGGTATCATAGTCAGTTAAGACATAAAGAGCAATTTTAACACCTGCACACCTGATATGTTTTTTCTTAGTGACAACAACTGTATGATTAAAAAAAAAACATTTTATTCTTTAACAGTGGATAGCTTTGCTGCCTCACAACTCTAGTTTTGTCCCACCTCCTAAAGTATGCCAGTAGGTGGACTGGCTAATCCAAACTGTCCTTCTGTGTGAATGAGTGTTTGAATATGTGCATGCATAGTGCCCTGCGATGAATAGGCATCCCATCAAGGATGCATTCCTGCCTCATGGCCAGTAGTCCTGTGATCCACTGTGGCTTCGGATCCATTGTGACCCTGTCCAAGATAAAGAGGTCATTATGTGTGTGGCTAGTGGCACTGATGTGAGCCATATTTAGATAAAGCACATTCTGTTCCTACCAGTAAACAGTATCCGTTATAGTTCTGATTTTGTCTGTCAATTTACAGAGAAATACATCCAGATAGATTTTTGATAAACATTATAATGAAGCAAGAGAATGATCCAAAACACACTGCGAACGCAACAAAGGACTTTATCAGGGGGGAAAGTGGAAGGTTTTAGACTGGCCAAATCAATCACCAGACCTTAACCCAACTGAGAGCATTTAACCTATTGAAGAGGAAACTGAAAGGAGAAGCCCCAGAAACAACTGAAAGAGGCTGTGGTATATGGTGATAAAAAAGGTTTTATGTTTTATGTTGTTTAACACATCTAGATGTAAATATCAGGAAATAAAAGCAGAATTCCTAAACTCTCATCTCATATGCATCTTTTGATCGCAAATCCAATGTATTTGGTGTATAGCACAAAGAAATTAATTGGCCTTGCCATTCCAATAATTTTGGAGGGGAGTAGGTAACTTACTGACTGTAGACAACTCCTTTATCCTATCCACCAGTGGTAAGAGATGACCAAATGACTGCCACTGACCAGATGTAATTTGGGCAATGGACCAATCTAACTACAGTTTTGACACTGACATATTTGTATGTTGTGCTGCACTGGAAGTTTTAAAGAGGAAAACACTGTGTACACAGTTGTTAGACATGCTTACCATGTCAGTTGACCTTGTATATGCATAGAGTAGAGCTTTCCATGCACAAGTTGTATTAATATTCATATAGCCCTTCATATGTGATTAGTTTGTGTGATTATAGCAACAACACTGATTAAAAACTGCAAGAAACACCTATGTAGCAGTTGCTAATAAAAGATTGGTTAGCACAGCTTATTATAGGTAACAAAATACAGTTAAGGTGAGGTACAGTTTTGGTTATTTGTTACTGAAAGAAGTAAAAACACATCATACTGGTCTCTGGTGCAGAATTGAACAATAAACCCAGGGATATAAACTCAAAACCAAATGTGCTAATGAAATGAAATCTTCATAATCAACCTAAGAATTTCATAATGTAACAATGTCTCTAAAAAAAAAAAATTACAAAATTAAAAAATATTGCAATATTAAAAAATATATATATAATATAATATATAAAAATCACAGCAACTGATATTTATTCAATTACAACTTTTTTTTACAAGTTTTTTCTATAACTATTATGTTTTTCACTTCAATATTATTGTGCATATTTCTAGCACCGTACATATATTTATATATGTGTATATATATATACTGTATACACACACACACACACACGGTGGGGGAAATAAGTATTTGACGCGTCAATATTTTTTTCAGTAAATATATTTCCAATGAAGCTATTCATATGAAAATTTCACCAGACATCAGTATTAACTCAAATAATCCACAAATATACAGAAATCATAGCATTAAAGTCCTTGAATAAAGTTATGTGGAATAAAGTGGAATAACACAGGAAAAAAGTATTGAACACGCTAACTGAAATTTATTTAATACTTACTGGAGAAGCCTTTGTTTGTAATGACAGCTTCAAGATACTTCCTGTATAAAGAAATGAATTGGCCACAGTATTCAGGTGGGATTTTGTCCCATTCTTCTAAACATATTGTCCTTAAATCTTGTTCAATTGGATTCAAGTCAGGTGATTGACTGAGCCATTCTAACACCTTGATTTTTTTTTCTCTGAAACCAATTGAGAGTTTCCTTTGGTGTATGCTTTGGATTGTTGTCCTTCTGGAAGGTCCAACCACACCTCATCTTTATCATCCTGGTGGATGGAAGCAGATTCTTCTCACGAATCTTCCTGTCTCCCAATACCATGAGATGAAAAACATCCCCACACCTCCAAACTTCACTGTTGGTATAGTGGTTTTAGGGTGATGTGCTGTGCCATTTCTTCTCCAAACATGTTGTATAGTATGACAGCCAAAAAGTTCAATTTTGCTCCTGTCAAATAAGACAACACTTTCCCAGTATTTCATAGGCTTGACCAAATTAGTTGTAGCAAACTTTAAATGAGCTTTGCATGCCTTTTCTTCAGTAATGGTTTCTTGCGGGTTGAGCACGAGCAGTGTAGTGCATTGCCTATTGTTTTCTCTGTGACGATGGCACCTGCTGCCTCCAAGTGTTTCTGGAGCTCTTTCCGAGTGATCCTTGACTCTTGGGCAACTGTTCTGATTATTCTTCTGACTCTCTGGTCAGAAATCTTGCGAGGAGCTCTTGTGCATGGCCGGTTGATGACGGAGTGTTGTTGCTTCCACTTACGAATAATGGCCTCAATGGTGCTTACTGGAGCATTCAGAAGTTTTCAAATACGTCTGTATCTGTTTCCATCAAAATGTTTCGCAACAATAAGGTTCTGAAGGTCTTGGGAGAGCTCTATGCTTTTATCCTATTTGCTTTTATGAGATGTTTCTTGTGTGACACCTTGGTAACGAAAAGCCTTTTTATAGACCATCAATTTACTAAACCAGCTGATATTAATATGCACAGAGAGGGGGTATAATTACTTATGGATTTCAGCTGGTTTCTTAGCTTGTCTTGAAGAACTGCTTTTCCTTAGTGTGTTCAATACGATTTTCCTGTCATTCCACTTTATTACACATAACTTTATTTATGGACTTTAATGTTGTGAATGCTTTATATTTCCAGATTTCTTGAGTTAATACTGTTAATGCCTGGTGAAAATGTCATGTGAGTAGCATGTGAATAGAATTATTGTCATTCCTCCATATAGCTTGTATCCACTGGAAGAAAATGACGTTTCTTCAGGACCATGGTGCAACACAGAACAATACACAAGGCTAAATAAAGTGCAAATACACAACAGTGTGAGACGAGTGAAATACAATAAATATACAGAACAGAACAATAAATACACAGGACATGGGCTTTTATCTGTAAACTGTAACTATTGTGTAATGTAGCAGCACAGGTATAGTGGAAATTTTGGCAACAAAAGCGTGTTCCATAATATAAAAATGACTAATGCATCTATGTTTCTAATGCAGCTATACGTTTATAAACAGTCTATAAGCCAACGAGTTTATTAAACAGCGCCATCTACTGTTTAATATAATAGAAACGTGTACATGTTCATTTGATCAGAGGGGGCGCTGCCCAAAAACACCAACACAGTTGAACAAGCCAAAAGTAGTGAGGTAGTGTCAAAAAGAAATAAAGCACTTGGAAGAAGCTTTAATTATTGTTGACTTAATAAGCTATAAGAGCAATATACAAGCAATAGTAATGCACGTAATAAGAATAGTAAAGAAAAAATATCAGAGGCAATTCTGTGAAAATATTGGAGAACACAGTACTAATTATCCATCCATCCATTCATCCATCCATCTTCTACCGCTTACTCCTTCTTCAGGGCCGCGGGGAACCTGGAGCCAATCCCATGGAGCATCAGGCACAAGGCGGGGTACACCCTGGACAGGGTGCCAATCCATTGCAGTGTGCAATCACAATCACAATCACATACACACACACACACCCATTCATACACTATGGACACTTTAGACACGCCAATCCAGTAGCAATTAAATAAGGATAAATTAGCAGTTATAGATAGCAAAAAAGCACAAGTATTTTTGCAGACACATTTATGAAGGTCCATTGTAATTACAATATTTTGGAAGAAATGAGAAAATATAGTGAACCATGCATATATTCCCTATAACAAGACAAAAACCTAAAATTTTGGGAAAAAGAGGGTATGAAGGTAGTACAATAGAGGCAGAGTTTACAGTATATGAAATGAAGAGAGCACTTGTGGGGGTAAACAAAATTCTCCAGGAAAAGATCCAATCTGTGTTGAGATAATTAAAAATGTATCATTTTTAAATGATAAAACATTATTAAAGACAATACTGGGTTTGTTTAATAAAATATAGGAAACAGGGAAATTACTGTCTGTGTGTAAACATGGGATTATAGTGTTGACAGTTAAGCCAGGGAAAGATCAGGCACAACAAGCAGTTATAGGCCTATAGCACTGTCCTCAAACCTGTGCAAACTTGGAATGAATGGTAGTATCAAGACTGATGTATTATATTGAGGAAAAAGGGATATTCTCTCAATAACATAGTTGTTTCAAGAAGGGGAGGAATACAATAGATTCTTCAGTTAGTTTGGAGGTGGCAATGAGAAGGCTCAAGTGAATAAAGAGATAATAGTTGGAGTATTTTTCTATAGGGTTAAGGTTAGGGTTAGGCATACGTTATGTTGTGGAAGGACGGCTTGTTGATGAAACTTGATAAAATGGTAATTTCAGGAAAGATATTTATTCACAAATAGATATGGTAGATCACTGTACACAGATTATGGTGCATTATGCAAGAGGGGAAGAAATAAGAATTATGTCATGAAGAGCCTGCAGGGGGCAATAAACAAGGTTGAGAATTGGGCAAATACATGGGGCATTCGGATACCCGTAGCGAAAACGCAGGTAATTTGTTTCACAAAAAAAGTGGAAAAACCCTATAGTGAGTGTTAAAATGCATGGACAAGAGCTGGAACAAGTAGTAGTAATAAGATTTTTAAGGTATGTGGATGAAAGCAAAATTGATCTTTGGTGTACACATTAAAAAGTTAGTAGACAAATGCAAAAAAGGAATACAGTGCTTGGCTGTGGCCGAGTGGAGAGGCAGGAAGAATTTATAATGCATTGAATAGATCTGCAATAAACTATGGGAGTATGATATACAGTTTAGCATCCACAACATTGTTTAAAAAGATTGAAGTAGTTCAGACTCAAGCTCTAAGGATAAGGTGCAGAACATTTAGAACATCTCCAGTGTTATGAATCCAAGTGGAGATAGGGGAAATGCCTCTAGAAGTTCATAGGAGAAACTTGAGAATGAGATATTGGATCAATATAAAAGGGCATGAAGAAAGTCATCCAGTTAAAAAGGTACTGGAAAACTGTTAGGAATATGAATATGGAATTTTAATATTAGTTTTAGTTGGATAGTCAATAACGAGGCACAGGAAATTGGGCTGAATGAGATAGAAGTAGCTCCTTCTTTGATAAGTCCTACTATACAGCCATGGCTATACCCAATGCCAGAAACAGACCTACAGTGCCTTGCGAAAGTATAGACGAGACTAAAGTTTGCCACAAGCCTTTTTATGGATACCTTTGAGAAATGGCTTTCTTCTTGCCACTCTTCCATAAAGGCCAGATTTGTGCAGTGTATGACTGATTGTTGTCCTATGGACAGACTCTCCCACCTCAGCTGTAGTTCTCTGCAGTTCATCCAGAGTGATCATGGGCCTCTTGGCTGCATCTCTGATCAGTCTTCTCCTTGTCTGAGATGAAAGTTTATGATGCTCTCTGCGCTTTCAACAGTACCCTGAGACTATCACAGAGCAGGTGCATTTATACAGAGACTTGATTACACACAGGTGGATTCTATTTATCACCATCAGTCATTTAGGACAACATTGGATCATTCAGAGATCCTCGCTGAACTTCTGGAGTGAGTTTGCTGCACTGAAAGTAAAGGAGCCGAATAATTTTGCACGCACCACTTTTTAGTTTTTTATTTGCTAAAAAAGTTTAAAATATCCAATAGATTTCATTCCACTTCACAATTGTGTCCCACCTGTTCGTGATTCTTCACAAAAAATTAAAATTTTATATTTTTATGTTTGAAGCCTGAAATGTGGCAAAAGGTTGAAAAGTTCAAGGGGGCCGAATACTTTCACAAGGCACTGTATATTTACATAAAGAGATACACAAAAAGGAACAAAATATGCCATTGAAGATAATTGTTCATCAGTACAATTAATCAAGCATATAACAACATTGCTCAAATATATACATATGGATGAATCAAAAGACCCAAAATCAGGTAGAACAGTAGCAGCAGTATATATTCCTAAGCAAAAAGTTAAAATAGCAGAAAGAGTGACTAAATATACCTCTATTTATGGCAGAAATAAAGTTATGTTATGTAATGAAAGTTATGTAATGTATGTAGATTCACAATCAGCACTTACTCAGTAATTTTAGCAAGTGGAGTATCTTCAGCAAGTCAAGACATTTTATTTGAAATTCCACAGAGTCTATATAATACTGGGAATTAGGGCTATTTTTGTGGGTCCCAGTGCATGTTGTAGTAAAAGGAAATGAGGAAATAAACAGATAAAATGGCCAAGGAGGCATTGAAAGAGCCTGAAATTAATAGCAGGGTAAAAATGAGGGACTAAGGGACTGATATTTTACAAAAGTAAAGAAGAATTGGTAGAGAATATGGGAAAATTAAGTAAGAGGAAGGCATATGTACTGTATTCAAGGAAATGTAGGAGTGGAAAGAAAAACAATTAATAACAGGAGAACGAACGTGACAACAACTAGATTGCAGATTGGGCATTCAACACCAAATTAAAGTTTATATACAATAGGGAAACATGAAACAGGTCAATGTGAAAAGTGTGGACACCTAGAAACAGTAAAACATGTACTGTTGAACGTACAGCATATAACAGGGAAAGATTGTAATTGAAGACCACAATGAAAAAACGATCAGAGTCACAAAACTGTATTTTTGGAGTTGTGCAACCACGGCTGTTGATTTAGCATTGAAGCATGATCCCATAAATGTACTTGGATGACAGAAAGATCAGGGTCACAGAATTTTCCATTTAAAATAAAGCCATGCTATGGAAAAATGATCACAGACCAGTCATATGACCGAAATCAGCCAATAGGCTTTGAGTACTGGTGGACACCCAGTTGAGTGAATTTCATTGTTAACTTACTGTCAAATTTCTTCAGCATACCTCATTAGTAATTGGTCTAATAATAATAATAATAATAATAATAATAATAATAATGGCCACCTCCAGGGTCCGGCGTTCAATTCCCGCAGGGGCCATGTGTGTGCGGAGTTTGCATGTTCTCCCCGTGCTGCGGGGGTTTCCTCCAGGTACTCCGGTTTCCTCCCCCAGTCCAAAGACATGCATGGTAGGTTGATTGGCAGCTTGGTAAATTGTCCGTAGTGTATGAATGGGTGTGTGAGTGTGTATGTGAGTGTGCCCTGCGATGGACTGGCACCCTGTCCAGGGTGTACCCTGCCTTGTGCCCGATGCTTCCTGGGATAGGCTCCAGGTTCCCCGCGACCCTGCAGCAGGAATAAGTGGTTGAAGATGGATGTATGGATGGATAATAATAATAATATAATGATATTAATAATAAAACCCTGTCCAGGGTGTACCCCGCCTTGTGCCCGATGCTCCCTGGGATAGGCTCCAGGTTCCCCATGACCCTGAAGAAGGAGTAAGCGGTAGAAGATGGGTGGATGGATGAATAATTTATTAATAAATAAATAATAATATTCCAGTTGAGATTGATTTATAATGTATATTCTGTGAGTTTTCAGTATTAAAGTGACGGTCAGTTGAATAAATTAATCTAAGTTCATCACTGTATTACTGTGAATAACCACGAAAGAAAGATCAGAGTCCGCGCAAGCATTTTTTCATGCTTCAATTAACACAATGTAAACAATAATGACTGATAACTTTTGGTGTCTTCACCATTGTCTAAAAGACTATGAATGGGTTTCGTGAACATTTCAAGCTTTCCTCTGTTCTTAACTATTATGACATAAGAAGGTTCTGAACTTCTCAATTGTAATTCTAGAATTCAAGCACAATCCAGTCCAGTAGGTGGCGGAAATGCACCTTCTAGTTGGTTTGCCATCGCCATATAAACAACAGAAGACGAAGAAGAAGCAGGACAAGACGAAACAGTTGTTTTTTTTTTTTGTTTGTTTTTTGGCTGTTTATGGGCAAACGCCGGTTAGGTTGAGATTGGTTAGCTCGGGGAACTCTCTGAATTTGTGTCTAAAATATTAACATCTGAGAGTGAAGATGGGATGTGACGGAGGAACTATTCCTAAAAGACACGAACTGGTGAAAGGACCAAAGAAAGTGGAAAAGGTACGCGCTAGTTAGCTAACATTAACGCGTGTGCTTTAAAGCTAGCTAGCTAGCTGGCTAACGTTCGTGGGATTTAGAATTTAGCCAGTTGGGACTACTTTTTATTATTAATAATGATGATCATTTTGAATGTTGGACCTAACTGTTAGAGACCTAGTCTTAAAGAAGAAAAAATGGCTACTCTTACCTAATGCACATTTTACGTCACTGACTACATTTACATGTACATCAGTATTCCGATATTATTCGGAATTTGGCCGTATTAGGATTAGTATTGAGTCGTGTAAACCCCGCAATATGATTGCCCGATTCAGATTAAGACGATATTGTGAATTGTATTAAGACAATATTCTGTTTCCCACCCCTGGGGTATGCATGTTTTAAGGAGATATATATGTGCATGCCCAGTCCGCAAAGAATTGTGGGAGCTAACATTCGGAATATTAAGACAATACTCTGATTAAGAAACTACCATGTAAGCAGCAATTTTTAATTAACTTAATCTGATTACGGTCATACTCGACGTAAACAAATGGAATTAAGACAGGTGGAGTATTCTTATTTTACTCGCATTATGCACGTGTATTACAGACATGTAAACACCTTAATCACATTATTAACATCGTGTGAGAGTTTTCACCACATTTTGCGACAGGACACGATCACACACGACAGTGCTCAACCATTTTATGGCAAACGAGAGCACGGCTGCGTCCAAAACCGCGTACTTACCTATTATAGGCCTATAGTAGTAGCAGCGCAATACATTTATCTCGGCTACTGTATAGTAGGTAAGTACGCGGTTTGGGACGCAGCCCACGGATTCAAGCAGTTGTCTATTTGCACGTACAGCACGACAAATAATTAACCGCACTTGAAGCGTTTGTAAAAATTTAAAATAAAAACACCTATAACTGTATACGGTAACTAACGAAGACGAGGGAACATCGGACGGCGTGGCGCGGTGACATAATGACGTGTGCTGTTAATCGAACTATGTTCTCTAACATGTAAAACGGGACCATGAAAGGAGTATTCTAAACGTGACTCATGTAAACACCTTAATCACAATAATGTCTTACTTAGATTAAGGTCAATAATTAGATTACTGCTGTCCCTGTAAATGTAGTCATAGTCGTTATTGTTGTCTTGTTGATTTGCTGATGGTGCATTCATATCTCCTAAATGTCATCAAATTCTGGACGTCCCTCCAGAATTTCACGTATCAACATACAGTTCAGTTCATCTTCGTTATCCGTGTTGATACATTTATATTGTTTTTTTTATTTTTTTTTTTTCCCTCTCTTTTTGCTTAAAACTGCCGTGTGTGATCGTGTCCTGTCGCAAAATGCGGTGAAAACTCTCACACGACGTTCATAATGTGATTAAGGTGTTTACGTGAATGTAATACACGTCCATAATGCGACTAAAACAGGAGTACTCCACCTGACATAATTCGATTAGATCTTAAGTCGAGTATGACCTTAATTAGATTAAGGTAAGTAAAAATTGCTGTTTATATGGTAGTTACTTAATCGGATTAAGAGTGGATTATTGACTACGTTTACATGGACAGTAATGATCTAATTATTGACCTTAATCTAAGTAAGGTAATAATGTGATTAAGGTGTTTACATGAGTCTCTTTTAGAATACTCCTGTCATGTTCCCGTTTTAAATTTTATAGATCATAATTAGATTAAGAGCCTGCGTCATTACGTCACCGCGCCACGCTGTTCGACGTTACTCCAGAATTTCACGTATCAACATACAGTTCGGTCGTTATGGTACCGTATACAGTTTTGGGTGTTTTTGTTTAATTTTTTTCGAGCGCTTTAAGTGCAGTTAATTATTAGTCATGCTATACGTGCTAATAGATGACTGCTTGAAACCATGGGTGCGTCTCAAATCGCATACTTACCTACTGTATAGTAGCCGAGATACATGTCTTTTTCCCCACTACAGGCCTATAGTAGGCAAGTATGCGGTTTGGGACGCAGCAGAACTCTCTTGTTCGCCGTAAAACTACCGTGTGTGATCGTGTCATGTCGCAAAATGTGGTGAAAACGCTCACACGACGTTCATAATGTGATTAAGGTGTTTACATGTCTGTAATGCACGTCCATAATACGATTAAAACAGGAGTAATCCACCTGTCTTAATTCGATTAGAGCTTACTTAGATTATGACCTTAATTAGATTAAGGTTGGTGTTTACATGGTAGTTTCTTAATCTAATTAAGACCATACTTTGATTTAAGAGTGGATTATTGTTGTCCATGTAAACGCAGTCATTGTTGTCCATGTAAACACAGCTACTGTTTCTTAATTATTCTTGACAGCTCGTGGCACTATTCCTGTCTAATGTCTAATTTTTAACCATAACAGTTTTACTCGGGCAAATCAGCCAATGCGACAGGAAGTAGTAGGCATCGACGCCAAGGCCATAAGCAAAGACTGGGCAAACACGGAGACCAGTGGGCTAAGCTAAAGGCTAACCCTCATCAACCTGCACTACCTAGTTTATTTCTATATTTGCTAATGTAATTTCTCTGGCAAACAAAATTGATGAACTACAGCTTTGGATAAATCAGGAAATACTTATGGACTGCAATGTTCTAATTCTCACGAAAACTTGGCTCAATGGCTGCATTGCAATGGCTAGAGGGTCGCAACTTTTTCAGAGCCAACAGAACAGCAGTGGACTCTGGTAAAGGCAGAGGAGGAGGTGTCGGCGTCTATGTAAACAATTGTTGGTGTACGGACACTGTTGTTACTGAGACACGTACCTCATTATTAAGTCTAGATCCTGATATCTACCACGTGAGTTTACATGCGCCATAATCACTGCTGTGTACGTCCCATCAGAGGCTAATGCTAAACTAGCCATGAAATAACTTGGGGCTAGCATTAGCAAGCTACAAACGGAACATCCAGATGGTGCCTTTTATTTTTGCCAGCGATTTCAATCATCCAAACCTAAGGATTGCACTTTTGCACTATTTAGTGTAAAAGTGACCCAGGGCCGTTGATTGTCAGGGTAGTCGAAGAAAAAACTGAATAAATAGAAGAGACAGAAACACGTGCAGGTTAGAAAGTACCCACATTTGTCTAATTCGAGCCTTAAAGAGTTTAAGGATTTGTATATGGGATTGCCAAAGCATTGTTCTTCGTGGTGTTGTGACTTTTTTTATTTTCGTTCTCGTCTTTCACACCACAAGATCTGTTTTTCTGTTCTCTACTGACTGTAGGCCAGGAGGGGAAGTGCAAGTTGTCGTAATGCGCATGCGTCGACCGCCTGTGTATGTGTACACGTCAAATGGAGTATACTTTGAAAGGCTATGCGTATGACTGCACGCACTCTAACCCTAAGTATACAAGAGGCTTATCCCTGTTGCTACTCCTGAAGTATACCCCCATTGTGAAACGTGTTAAAACATTATTTATAGTGTGTATATAAAATATATATTTTTTATAAATGTATAATAATAATAATAATAATAATTGCATATGTATATTTATATGTATACAATTATACAAAATGATGATTGATCTAATACATGTAACATATGTAACGGAGCATTCAGTTACTTTTAAAGGGAACCAAACAGATGGTGGTCAATATATTTCATTGGACTCTAACTTTGCCAGCTGTAGAAATCTTACAATTCAGTACACTTTACCCATGATTTTTAGTGAGAGTCAGCATGGGACACTTACAGATGACAGTTGCTCACCCCCTCTTCCTCACCTGCCTGGCCTTGCCACTCCCGCTCCCTACTACCCTTCTTCATACAGCCATCCACACCCATTTAAGTTGTTTGTTTCAACAGATTGTTAGGTGGACTTGAACTAGAATAAGGGGTATCATGAGCATTTAAAAGTGCATTAGGTAAGATTAGTGAGGTCAAGATTAAGCCTCAACATTCAAATGATTTCTGCCCATGTTCATGAAACTCTTCCCCCAGGATCTACGGTGGCCCATAGAGTAAGGAGGTGCATCTAAATACAAACAGGCATTCCAGACCGGAATTTTCTGTTTCCCAAACGGGTTTTCTCACCTTTTCTCAAAAACTGTTTTTTGTTTCTTTCAGGTGGACAAAAATGCAGCGCTCGCTGCCAAGTGGAAATACTGTGGCCTGAGCCAAGAGAAGCTGCGCCGTCCTATTGTGGCCTGTGAACTTGGGAGGTAAAAGAATGCAGTTTGCATTATTTACAGAAGAGCCCTACAAAGGGATATTTTCTATCCATTTAACGTTGATCTGGTTAGAGGTGAATTTACTGAATTCTTTTAACAGGCTGTTCAATAAAGATTCCATCATTGAGTATCTGTTGGATAAATCAGCAGAAAGACCAAACACTGAAATTGTTGCACACATACGTGGCATCAAGGTAAGTCCAAGGATGAACACTGAAATGAATTTAAGTATGAAAGGTCATGCATTAAGTCCTATTTTAACTATGCGTACATTTTGTGTGCACAGTCACCGTTAATGTTCTTATTTGGGTTTCAGGGTGAGCAGATTTTGTCCAGGCTATTATTGTTTCATTTACAGTTGATGTGTAGAAAAGTAGATTCAGTACTCTGTTGATATAAGTGCCGCTAATTCTATTGTACTTCGCCCATCCACCAACTAGAAATAAGGAAAACTGTACTTCTTACTGACTTTGCCAGAAAAAAAACCCTTTGAATTGTTTGTTTGATTGTAACAAGTTCTTGTCAGTTCATGTAGTTCTTGGTGGGACAGAGAATCTTGAACCTACTTTTTTCGGAATCCTGCAACTTGTTGCACAAAGCAAGGGCCTAGTCTGGCTGTTGGAGGAAACTATTTTGCTTAGGCATATTAGCTGGGTAGATGCCTCACAGTCTTTCCAAAATGTAGGCTATGGAAACTGACTAAACTGAGCAAAATGCACTACAATGCAGCACTAAAGCTACATTTAAACATCCTTGCATTTAATTGACTGTAATGAAGATGCTAGCTAGGCTCAAATAACATATATATGTAAAGTGAGAGAACCAGCATTAGCCAAAGGACTGCATTTTTTTTGCTGAGGGTGCAAACGGGATATGCTTCATCTGCAGCGATGTTATTAGGGGATAATAAAGACTATGATTACATGAAGTTGCTTCTCCTAAGCATAAAATATTCACTTATTTTCTATAATCTGTGTTAATGCAAGTAATAAGCTTAATACCTTTGGTTGTTCTAGTTAATTGGGTCTCTGTCAGTGTCAGGAGTTTGGTGAAATATGGTGGAATTTGATGTATTGGTTACACATGCTTAATCTTTGCCTATTGTTTTTCTGTGTTTTTGTACTTATGTTTTGTGTTTTTATATGAAGGATGTGAAGGAGTTGAATCTGACTGACAACCCAGCATGGGAAGGGGAGAGGAGGAATGCTAAGGGTGACTGCTATGAAGACATGCATTGCGGCATGTTTATCTGTCCTGTAGTGGGATTGGAAATGAATGGCAAACACAAGTAAGTGCAACTCCATTTTGCTGGCATATCCTCTTACTACTAGATTCAGGAATTTCATATTGTTACAGATCCGGTAACTGGGAAGGCCACTGAAGAACACTGAACCAATTGTCATGTTCATGAAACCAGTTTGAGATGACTTGTGCTTTGTGGCATGGTGCATTATCATGTTGGAAATAGCCATTAGAAGATGGGTAAATTGTGGCTATGAAGGGATGCACATGGTACAAATACTCAAATAGGCTATGGGGTTCAAGTGGTAATTGATTGCTCGATAATTGACAGGACCAAAGTGTGCCAAGAAAACATTCCATTACACCACTTCCACCAGCCTGGACTGGATCGGTCCATGGATTCATGCTGTTGGAGCCAAATTCTGACTCTGCTATCAGCTCAGCAGAAATCAAGATTCGTCAGACCAGGCTACGCTTTGTAGTCTTCCGCTGTCCAGTTTTTGTGAGCCTGTGCCTACTGCAGCCTCAGCTTTCTGTTCTTGGCTGACAGGAGTGGAACCTGACTGAATCTTCCTCATGTGATGTGTTGTGCATTCCGAGATGCTTTTCTGCTCACCACAATTGTACAGAGTGGTTATCTGATCTCTCTGTAGCCCGTCTGTCAGCTCGAACCAGTCTGGCGAATCTCTGTTGACCTCTCCAATTAACAAGGTGTTTCTGTCCACAGAAATGCAGCTCACTGGAAGTTTTTTCCTTTTATTGCATCATTCTGAGTAAAGAGACGGTTGTGTATGAAAATCCCAGGCGATCATAAGTACTCAAACAAGCCCATCTGGCACTTGCAATCATGCCATGATGAAAATCATAGAGATCACACTTTTCCCCTATTCCGATGGTTGATGTGAATGTTACCTGAAGCTGCTGGCTGATTTTTTGCACTGCACTGCTGCCACACGATTGGCTGATTTAGATAATTGCTGCATGAATGAAAAGCTGTACAGGGGTTCCTAATAAAGTGCTAAGTGAGCTTAGATCTTATGCAATTGCACTGTTTGAACACCAGATGTCCCAATCTGTGCAAGCCGTACAATTAAAATATAGAAAGAGTGCGTTTTGTTTTTACCTGGCCAATTAGTCAGGATTTGCATGTATCTGGGATTGCACAGGCAAAAAAAACACATTGTTCAATCTTGCCTGCCAGTTTTCCCTGGATTCTCCTTTGACAAATAATTTTTTTATTCAAATTTAATTCCAAATTACTGTACTTCGGTAAGTCAAACTCCACAAGGTGTCCTGGGTAAAAGATCTGTTTATGTATGTATTTATTTATTCATTCATTCAGAGACTAACTTGAGTAGAGGAAAAATTACAGATTTAAACAGGTTGTGTAAATTAAAAATTTTGAATGGTGCTTTATGTGAAAGAGAAGTGTTACTGTCTTAAAAAGTAAGCATGCTGCGTAAGAAATAGGATGTGCTCGTAAAGTGCTGGGGTAGTGAAACAATAATGACAGCAAATAACCTATTAAAAGTTAAATATAGTATGCGGTCCCTATGAAAAACAATATGAATAATTTTAGGGGAAGAATGAAAAATATAAAAATGTACAATAACCTGTCTGCATAAGTGTGCACATGCCTAAACTAATAACATAGTTGAAGCACCATTAGATTTTATCACAGCATTCATTTTTTTAAGTAAGAGTCAATCAGTCTGGCACATCTTGACTTTATATTTTGCCTTTGTTCCCTTCCCATCAAATTTACTGGGCATCTCCTATGCAGGTCCCTCTTCAGGTCACCCCACAGATTTTCAACTGGATTTTGGTCTGGACTCTGGCGGGGCCATTCCAAAACCTTGATCTTGTTTTGTTTAAGCAATTCCTTTTTTGATTTTGGAGTTTTAATTCGGGTAATTGTCATGCAGAAACCTTAAGGTTTTGTGCCAATATTGACTGGTATTTGGAGCTATTCATGGTTCACTCCACCCTGATTAAAGCCCCAGTTCCAATTGAAGAAATGCAGCCACAAAGCATGATGCTTTGACCTTCACTCTTCACTGTGTACATGGTGTTCTTTTGGTGGTGTGTTGTCACATGTAGGGTGCAACCTGTACTCGCCAGAATGTTCTGCAATTCTTTTAATGTTGCTGTAGACCTCTTGGCAGCATCCTATTATGAATTTTTTTTGAAAGGATGGGGACATCCTGTTCTTAGGAATGTTCTGGCTCATATCTGCATATTTTGTGCATTGAACTGCTGCCACGCATTAGAAAATTGCATGAAAGGGTAAGTGTACAGGTGTTCCAGGGAACAAAACTACTGATGCATTGGCATTTCAAATCGTGAAAGAAAAAATGACAATTTACTGTATTGAGAGAGAGAGAAGGATTCATTAAGTTCTGCAAAAATATTAATGGCACCATCCAGAGATTGTTGCACACCTACATAAAATAATAAAAAAAAATTTTTAAATAAGCCTTTGTGTTTGCAATTGTTTCATATCAATGAGAGCAGAATTTTTTTAAGAAAATATCAAAAGGTTAAACAATAGACAAATTTTCACAGACTTCTTTGCTTATATTTACCAAGGGTGCCAATATTAGTGGAGGGCACTGTACAAAAGGGTTCCTGAGGAGTTTTTAAGAATGTGTGTTTGTTGTAAATGTTCTTTTAGGGGTGCTTAATTTTGACACATTTAAAAAAATAAAAATAAATAAACCCCTAGTATACTTCTTTTTTTTTTACATTTATTTAAAGATATTAATCTGTATACTTTTAAAAATATAAGTGAAAAATGTTAATCACTGTGTGTAATGTTTCATTTATATTCATTGTGTGCACATGCCAGGTTTTGCTACTTGCTCTCCTGTGGCTGCGTGTTTTCAGAACGAGCACTCAGGGAGGTGAAAACTGAGATCTGTCATAAGGTAAGAAGCCATAACATAAAACCTTGGAGTATAATGCAAGTTAAGTTGTAAGGATATGTACAGTGGTGTGAAAAAGTGTTTGCCCCCTTCCTCATTTCCTGTTCCTTTGCATGTTTGTCACACTTAAGTGTTTCGGAACATCAAACCAATTTAAACAATAGTCAAGGACAACACAAGTAAACACAAAATGCAATTTGTAAATGAAGGTGTTTATTATTAAAGGTGAAAAAAAATCCAAACCATCATGGCCCTGTGTGAAAAAGTGATTGCCCCCCTTGTTAAAACATACTATAACTGTGGTTGTCCACACCTGAGTTCAATTTCTCTAGTCACACCCAGGCCTGATTATTGCCACACCTGTTCACAATCAAGGCATCACTTAAATAGGAGCTGCTTGACACAGTAAGGTCCACCAGAAGATCCTTAAAAGCTACACATAATGCCGAGACCCAAAGAAATTCAGGAACAATTGAGAAAGAAAGTAATTGAGATCTATCAGTCTGGAAAGGGTTATAAAGCCATTTCCAAAGCTTTGGGAATCCAGCGAACCACAGTGAGAGCCATTATCCACAAATGGCGAAGTCATGGAACAGTGGTGAACCTTCCCAGAAGTGGCCGGCCGCCCAAAATTACCCCAAGAGCGCAGCGACGACTCATCCAAGAGGTCACAAAAGACCCCACAACAACGTCCAAGGAACTGCAGGCCTCACTTGCCTCAGTTAAGGTCAGCGTTCATGCCTCCACCATCAGGAAAAGACTGGGCAAAAATGGCCTGCATGGCAGAGTTCCAAGGAGAAAACCACTGCTGAGCAAAAAGAACATCAAAGCTTGTCTCAATTTCTCCACAACACGTCTTGATGATCCCCAAGACTTTTGGGACAACATTCTGTGGACCGATGAGACAAAAGTGGAACTCTTTGGAAGGTGTGTGTCCAAGTATATATCGCGTAGAAGGAACACTGCATTTCATAAAAAGAACATTATACCAACAGTAAAATATGGTGGTGGTAGTGTGATGGTCTGGGGCTGTTTTGCTGCTTCAGGACCTGGAAGACTTCGCGTGATAAAAGGAACTATGAATTCTGCTGTTTACCAAGACATCCTGAAGGAGAATGTCCGACCATCTGTTCGTGTACTCAAGCTGAAACGAACTTGGGTTCTGCAGCAGGACAATGATCCTAAACACACCAGCAAGTCCACCACCGAATGGCTGAAGAAAAACAAAATGAAGACTTTGGAGTGGCCTAGCCAAAGTCCTGACCTGAATCCTATTGAGATGTTGTGGTATAACATTAAAAAGGCCGTTCATGCTCGAAAACCCTCTAATGTAACTGAATTAGGACAATTCTGCAAAGATGAGTGGGCCAAAATTCCTCCAGGACGCTGTAAAAGCCTCATTGCACGTTATCGCAAACGCTTGGTTGCAGTTGTTGCTGCTAAGGGTGGCCCAACCAGTTATTAGGTTTAGGGGGCAATCACTTTTTCACACAGGGCCATGATGGTTTGGATTTTTTTTACCTTTAATAATAAACACCTTCATTTACAAATTGCATTTTGTGTTTACTTGTGTTGTCCTTGACTATTGTTTAAATTGGTTTGATGTTCCGAAACACTTAAGTGTGACAAACATGCAAAGGAACAGGAAATGAGGAAGGGGGCAAACACTTTTTCACACCACTGTATGACTCATGTCATATGAGGTGCGGGAATGTGTCGGAGGAGATAATTATCTGCTGCTACTATTGTTCAATATTATAATTAAAAAGAAATCATGCAGGTTTTTACAGTTAACACAATGACCAGGTGGAGGGGGTTAGGGTGTGTGTCTTAATAGTGTTCAAGTGTTACTAGGAATGCAGACTTTAATACAGTGAAGAAGACACATTATTTGTACTATTAACATTGTGTGTTTGTGTGTAATATATATATATATATATATATATATTAATAAATTACACACACACACAGTGAGGGAAAGAAGTATTTGATCCACTGCTGATTTTGTACGTTTGCCCACTGACAAAGAAATGATCAGTCTATAATTTTAATGGTAGGTTTATTTGAACAGTGAGAGACAGAATAACAAGAAGAAAATCGAGAAAAACGCACGTCAAAAATGTTATAAATTGATTTGCATTTTAATGAGGGAAATATGTATTTGACCCCCTCTCAATCAGAAAGATTTCTAGCTGAGATTAGGAGCACACTCTTAAAGGGAGTGATCCTAATCTCCGCTTGTTACCTGTATAAAAGACACCTGTCCACAGAAGCAATCAATCAATCAGTTTCCAAACTCTCCACCATGGCCAAGACCAAAGAGCTCTCCAAGGATATCAGGGGCAAGGTTGTAGACCTACACAAGTCTGGAATGGGCTACAAGACCATTACCAAGCAGCTTGGTGAGAAGGTGACAACAGTTGGTGCGATTATTCACAAATGGAAGAAACACAAAAGAACTGTCAATCTCCCTCAGTCTGGGGCTCCATGCAAGATCTCACCTCATGGAGTTGCAATGATCTTGAGAACAGTGAGGAATCAATCAACCCAGAACTACATGGGAGGATCTTGTCAAGGATCTCAAGGCAGCTGGGACTGTAGTCACCAAGAAAACAATTGGTATCGCACTACGCAGTGAAGGACTGAAATCCTGCAGCGCCCGCAAGGTCCCCCTGCTCAAGAAAGCACATATACATTCCCGTCTGAAGTTTGCCAATGAACATCTGAATGATTCAGAGGACAACTGGGTGAAAGTGTTGTGGTCAGATGAGACCAAAATGGAGCTCTTTGGCATCAAATCAACTCGCCGTGTTTGGAGGAGGAGGAATGCTGCCTATGACCCCAAGAACACCATCCCCACCGTCAAACATGGAGGTGGAAACATTATACTTTGGAGGTGTTTTTCTGCTAAGGGGACAGTGCATGAATAGGCACTAATGATACGTTTATCATGAATGTTAGGAAATTCACCAGCCATGTTCAATCAGATAAATTTTTTTCTCCTTTAATCAAAAAAATTGTAGTACTTTCAGTTTAAATGGCCACACCTTATTTTTTGCCAGTTCATTGACCTATTCTCTGTAACACTCCCGACACATAGAGATGAGATGGAGTTAATCAAGGCCACCTAGTGGACAGGCTACTTACCAGAAGGCCTAGAGTACATTCTTTTCCCTGCAATTGTTCCTACTCATTTATGGTAAAGATATGTTGATCCCGCTATTTGTGATTATATGTGCAGTGGTCTGAGAAAGCAAGCTGGATGGCACTGCAGCTGAATTCTGGCAAACAGCCAAAATGGCTAAAATTTGTGATAAACATTAAAGCTTCATGAAACAACACTAAACTACTTTTTCTGAGATTTTAATAGAGGTGTTCATATTGCACATCACAAAAGACAATCTTGGCATCTGTTCATTTTAATTGTAGGAGAAAACTGGTTAATTTTGAGCTTTTTTCTATTTTTGTCTTCCCGGTTTAAAATCTTGTCCTGTCAAACAGTGACCTGGCAATGTACTATAGTACTTCGATGACATGTTGGTGTCTCATAATTATTCATGAGCCTGCATATTCTTATCCTATAAGAAGATGCTGTCTCTTAATTATTCATGACAGCATGTGGTGCTTTCCTACAGATGTAGTAGATAAGAGTGCCATTCGAATGGGTCGCAGGTGTTCGTTTCAGTGTTGTAAGAGTTCGAGTGTTTTCTCGGGAGAGCTATGTGAATTGGAGAACAGTGGATTTCGGACTTGCTCATGAAAGCAGTTTGCATCTACACAATGATGCGGTACTGAAGGACTTTTCCATCCCTTCAAATGAGATAGGTGTCTACTTTTAACCATGACAATTTTGCTTACCTTTTGAGTTAATTAAACCTCTTAAAGCTACAGAGGCCAAACTATGTAACGAGAGTCCGCATTGAAGGGAAGAGCCTTTTTAATGTGAAAAGCTCAATCCTGTTCGCTAGCTACCATTCCGACACTCCTCCCATCTGCACGGCTTCTGGCTCGAGGAAAACAATGTAATAAAATATTATAAAAACTGTATATACAGTATATAAATACAATATATAATATAATGTATATAAAATTAAAGTGCCACAGGCCATTGTGTGCAAAACTATACAACGAGAGTCTTTGTTGAGGGAAGAACCTTCGCGTTTTTATTTGTGAAAAGCTCGAGCCTATTAGCTAATACCATAGTTAACAGACCTGCAATGCTATCTATTTTGTCTCCATTTAGCCCTGGGGATTCAGGAGGAGAGAAGTCCTCTGCCTCATCTGCAAACTTTGTCACTATCCATCTTTTTTTGAGTGTTCCGAATGCTCGCCCCCCTCTTCCTCTCATGTCTTTCTTTGCCACGCCCACTCCCCCTCCTTTTTTCGCACAGCCATCCATGCCCATTTAAGCTGCATTTTTCAAAAACATTGAGAGGTAGACTTGTAAGTAAATTTTATTTATATAGCACATTTCACACAGCAAAGCTGACCAAAGTGTTGAACAGAGTAAGGAATGTAAAAATAGAAAACAGAATAAAACCAAATAAAAACAAATAGTAAAAATTTGATTAAAACGCCTGGGAGAAGAGATATATGGTAATAGAAGGCACAAGCCGGATGTCCAGTGGCAATTGATTCCATAGACGAGATGCAGAAACTGAAAAAGCTATATCCCCCTTTGTTTTTAACTGGGAACGAGGGACATGCAAAAGGAACCTATCAGAAGATCTTAGAAGTCTTGATAAATGTGGTGTAAGAAGATCCTTAACATAGGAAGGAGCTTGATCATTAAGAATTTTAAAAACAAACATCAGAATCTTAAACTGAATCTTAAACCAAACCGGGAGCCAATGGAATGATGCTAAAATTGGGGTGACATGATCAAATTTCTTCGTCCTAGTCAACAGCCTTGCACCTGCATTCTGAACCATCTGGAGACAAGCCAGAGATGACTGAGGAAGACCCAAGTATAATGAATTACAATAATCTAAGCGTGAAGTGATAAAAGCATGAATAACCTTCTCCAAATCTTGGAAAGACAAAAATGTTTTACGTTTAGAAATAATCTGTAGTTGACAAAAACTTTCCTTAATGACCTCATTTATTTGCTTGGTTAAGCATTATTCTGAGTCCAGAATGATGCCAAGGTTCCTAACCTGGGAAGAAGTTGAGGGGAAATGGTTATGAAGCTCATTAATGAGACCATGTCTCAATCTCGGGGCCAAAAAAATAAGTTCTGTCCATAATTGTCTTCATTATGTTGGAGGAAATGATCTGTTAACCATTTTTTTTATGTCGTCCAACAATGTCTGAATGGAGTCACCAGCTTTCAGTGGAATATACAACTGGGTATCATCAGCATATAAATGAAAAGAGACATTATGTGCCCTAATAACATTCCCCAATGGATATATAAGTTAAAAAGAAGTGGGCCCAGAATGGAGCCTTGAGGTACACCACTGATAATCGGAGCGGAAGATGAGTAGAAATTACCCAGTGCTACCGAAAAGCACCTGTCCTGAAGATATGAGCTGAACCTTGTACAGTGGTTCCCTTGATGCCAAACAGATGCTGTAAGCACCAAAGAAGTACAGTGGGGGTAAAAAGTATTTGATTCCCTGCTAATTTTGTGCGTTTGCCCACTAACAAAGAAGTGATCTATATTATAGTAGTCTATAATTTTAATGGTAGGTTTATTTGAACAGTGAGAGACCGAATAACAACAAAAGAAATCCAGAAAAACGCATGTCAAAAATGTTATAAATTGATTTGCATTTTAATGAGGGAAATATGTATTTGACCCCTCTGCAAAACATGACTTACTACTTGGTAATAACTTAGTAATTACTTTTCATTTTCAGTGCCTTGGCTGTGGGAGGAGGTTCTCACCCAAGATTTGATAGTACATGGCCCTGTCCATTGTCCCTTTGATGCGGTGAAGTTGTCCTGTCCCCTTAGCAGAAAAATACCCCCAAAGCATAATGTTTCCACCTCCATGTTTGACGGTGGGGATGGTGTTTTTGGAGTCATAGGCAGCATTCCTCCTCCTCCAAACACGGCCAGTTGAGTTGATGCTAAAGAGCTCCATTTTGGTCTCATCTGACCACCAGAGCACAACTGGGTGAAAGTGTTGTGGTCATATGAGACCAAAATGGAGCTGGGGAAAGGGATGATGGACGGGGTCAAATCTTGGGTGAGAACCTCCTTCAGGGCATTGAAAATGAAAAGTCATTACCAAGTACTAAGTCATGTTTTGCAAAGGATTTTGCTGGAATTTTCAGTGTGGTATGACAAGGGTATTAAACAATTTAGAAATCAGTATGCCGATGGTGTGTTTGATAGCTTTGAGAATCTGTCATCTAGTTATGACCTCCCTGTGACGCATATTTTTTCGGTATTTTCAAATTCGGAATTTCGTTTCTTGATGTTTTCCTAATTTCCCCTCTGTGCCTCCTGAACAGGCCTGGGAAAACTTGTTTTCAAACAATCCGCTTCAGAGAGGATTGGTTTCTAGGATTTATTATTTCATTCTGGCGCTAGGTAGTGAGTCAATTTAACAAAATTAGAAATTCGTGGGAAACGGAGTTGGAAGTACAGATAAGTGAGGAGTGTTCGGAACATGCTATAGGGAGGGTACAGCCTACTCCTTCTTGTGCTCATCTTGGACTTATACAGTTCAAAGTTTTACACAGAGTCCATCTGTCCAAGTCGAGACTTTGTGATGTATCCGGATGTAGAGGACAAGTGTGATCAATGCCATGGCTCTCCCTGTCATCTTGGCCATATGTTTTTCTTCTGCCCTGAACCCCATGGTTTTTGGTCAGTTTTTTTTTTTTACCATCATGTCCACTATTCTCAGGGTACATTTTAAAGCCTTGTCCTTTGATTGCTGTATTTGGGATTCCTGATCCCTTATAGCAAGACATTCCCTACTGTTGCATTGGAAGTCTGCTAAATACCCATCTATCTCCCAGTGGATAAAGGACATCATGTTTTTTCTGAAACTCGAGAAAATAAGGTATACGATGAGGGGTTGTACAGACAAGTTTTTTTTTTTTTTTTAATAAATGGCATCCCTTTATTGCATACTTTATGGAGTTAGAGACACTACCCACTTAAATTTTTGTGCCTGTTGTTGGGCTTTACAATATCTGTATAACCAGCGACAGTTATTGGCCAAAAAACCCATGTGGGGCGGGTTTTCGGTACTTTTAATTTTGTTTTCCTTTGTTGGTATAAAAAGAAAAAAAAAACCTGTGAATGTTTTCTGCTGTGTGCTGCTCAGTTTGTTTTTTCTTCTCAATGAAATATTTGGGAAAGGGAGGAGAGAAGAGAAAAGGTAATGTTCAGCAGACATGTTCAGCAGAAATGTTCAATAAAAAAGATGATGGAAGAAAAGGGAAAAAAATAAATAAAAATCTGTGAAATACCTAGACCTAGCCGACTTTGCTGTATTCTGAAACTTCAGTAGACAATCTTTAAAAATCTGAAAGGACACAGTTAAATGATCATGCTTCCATCTCCACTAAGCTTTACAACAATCCTGTCTTGAGAGAACGAGTATTATCATCCAGCCAGTAATACGATTTATGCTTTGGTTGTTTCGGCTTAAAAGGAGCAATGGAATTTAAAATATTAGAGCAAAATGTGTAAATGAATGAAAACCTGCACCCACACCAGCCTTTTCCGGATAAGATTGCATACCCCTGCTCTAGAGTATCACCAAGGACATGTGTTGCCTGATTTATTTGTTGAATAAGACCAAAGGAATCCAAGATATTACAATATTCAGTCACCAAGGGTCGACCAGGGCAGCAGATATGCACCTTAAAATCACCCAGTAATAACATACGATCATACAACGGAGCAATAGAAGTTAAAAATACAAAAATCGCTTTAGAAAGCATTGAGCTGAAAGAGGGATGTTTCATGACCCTTTAATAACAAAGAGGTAAAAATGGGGTCAAGCTATTTTAGGTGCCCTTTGCTTCAGGTCAAATGTTAATTGATTATGCAAGTCTTTGAAACACTGCCTGAAAGAGGTGCATTACAAATAAAATGTTGTTGAACTGGATCTCTATTTGTCTAATTTACAAGACCATGCAACACGGACACCACATTCTTCTAATATTAAAAACTAAGATTTCATATCTAAATGCTCATCTGCTGCATTGATTCTGAACTGTCCGTTTCATAGTGTGGAGACCCCTTTGTCGAAGAGGATATTGTTGTGCTGAATGGGAGCAAAGAAGAGCAAGAGAAGCTACAGAAGGCAATGGAGGAGAGAAGGGCCAAAGCTAAATCAGCAAAGGTAGCACTCTACCTATTTAACAATTTTTTGAACGTAATCTCCCCAGAATCTGCTGCCACGTCTTTAGCTACATCCTTTACCCAAACCACAAATCTGGTTATGCCAGTGTAGAATGTATGTACCATTTTTTTTTCCTTTTCTTTTCTAAATCAAAACAATTCTAATATTCAACATTTTCCCCCCCAGAAGTCAAAGAAAAACAAGGCTCTTGAGACCATTTTCAAATCACCAGAATCAAAAGGTAAAGTGTATAAACATTTTTCTATTCATTATGAATGAAAAGGAATTGCAAAAAAACATTCATGTAGTGTTTTTCAAATAGAGCTGACTATCATATGATGAGTAGCTTGTGGTATTGGGGACTTGGGGCAATTGGGGCATTTTGCAAATGTAGGCCTACAGTACATATATTTCCACAAAGATAAAACTTTTCCATAAATCACACTGTGGTCACCACATATTTCTGCATTTTAATTTACACCTTAAAAAAATAAGTGGATAAAAACTTTGTACGAATAGTAACTAATAGAGATGCACCGATACTAAATTTCTCAGCCGATACCGATTATTCAGAGTGATATCGGCCGATAATGATAGTTCTGCCTTTTATACTTTCTTTTATATAATAATGATTCATTTCAAAGAATTCTGAAAGAAATACAAATAAAAACTTTATTCTTTGCATTTCAAAAAGTTGTTTCATAGTAACTGGACTCATAAACAGAAAACACTCAAATTACTCGAATTAACATTAACACACGAACTAAATTCTGAATTCATATTAACATTGACTGACCACAGTCTACTGATTCTCATTAATAAATCTGAAGTATTTTTTTTATCATTGTAACTCCATGTTAACTTTCATGAACCATGTTTAATTATGTCTTTTATTTTCTGCATGGATCAAAAATCCACATGCAAATCTGACGTAACACGTAACAGACAAACTCAGTGTTTACATAATTACACTGCACATCATGCAATGAACCCTGCTGCTCAAGTAGAATAAAATGGTTACAGTAATTCAATTATTAGATTGTTGACTCAAACAGTATCATTATCAGGTTCATACAGAAATACCTTCTTGAAATGTTGTGTAATTCCACTGTGCCATATGATGTGGCTTAAAGTTGATGTATGTTCAGTTACATAACATCTACATGCCAATATTCGCTTATGAAACAAGCACTGCTTGAAGCGATATAAAATTTTGACACCACGCCATAAGAAAACAAAAATTTCACCAAAGTGACAGGAACATTTTTTAGTTACTTTATGATAATTCCCTGGCTTTCTGAAGGCATCACATTGAATTAAGAGCCACTATGACATGCAGTCTGTCTTAAAAGTTCTTAAACCTTGCTATCGAAGAGTGAGTTCCTCACATAGTGAAAGTCATGATTTGATCATTTCTACACAATTATGTCTCATAGCAAATGGACATAAACCTAATCAATTTAATCTGTGATCAGATGCCTGCTATGTCTGCAATAATACTTGCTCCATCACTTTGTCAAAACAGTGAAATAAGCTCACACACTGTGTACAGAATACATTGTCTGAATGACAAAAAAAATGGAAAATGTAGCCAACAGAATTAATTTAATTATTCAGTAACTATTTAATCACTGATGTACAATTGTTTGAATTCCACGAGATCCACATTTACCTCAGGTAGTAAGACTAGTGAAAATAATGTGGATAATGCTGATGACAATTGTGATTAGACATTTACCATCATACAATTATATATACCTATAATACATATAATTCTAAATGTGCTTAACACATAAGATAAACAAATTAATGTTTTATTTATTGCATTAATTAATTGAAATGAACTCTTTTTAGGCACGTGTCATAATAGGTTACAGTGAGGGGGAAAAAAGTATTTGATCCCCTGCTGATTTTGTACGTTTGCCCACTGACAAAGAAATGATCAGTCTATAATTTTAATGGTAGGTTTATTTGAACAGTGAGAGACAGAATAACAACAAAAAAAATCCAGAAAAACGCATGTCAAAAATGTTATAAATTGATTTGCATTTTAATGAGGGAAATATGTATTTGACCCCACTGCAAAACATGACTTAGTACTTGGTGGCAAAACCCTTGCTGGCAATCATAGAGGTCAAATGTTTCTTTTTGTTGGCCACCAGGTTTACACACATCTCAGGAGGGATTTTGTCCCACGCCTCTTTGCAGATCTTCTCCAAGTCATTAAGGTTTCGAGGCTGACATTTGGCAACTCGAACATTCAGCTCCCTCCACAGATTTTCTATGGGATTAAGCGAATAATCACACCAACTGTTGTCACCTTCTAACCAAGCTGTTTGGCAATGGTCTTGTAGCCCATTCCAGACTTGTGTAGGTCTACAATCTTGTCCCAAACATCCTTGGAGAGCTCTTTGGTCTTGGCCATGGTGGAGAGTTTGGAATCTGATTGATAGATTGCTTCTGTGGTCAGGTGTCTTTTATACAGGTAACAAGCTGAGATTAGGAGAACTCCCTTTAAGACTCCTCATTACTGTTCATTACTGTTGAAATAAACCTACCATTAAAATTATAGTCTGATCATTTCTTTGTCAGTGGGCAAACGTACAAAATCAGCATCGGATCGAATACTTCTTTCCCTCACTGTATGCAGTTACAATGCCAGACTTGGGCCTTGTCTGAAGGCCTTGAAGGCACTAAAGATTAAAGGCATTACAGTTTGTGCAGGCTAGGTTTGATTGTTTCTTACATCCTGTAAAATGTTTGATTTGTGCATTATTTTTAACTGGTTCTTTTTTTTCTCACATGTATTTGTAGTGTCTGAGTCTAAATCAGCATCAGCAAATGGAGAGAGCAGCAGCAGCACTGACTCAGGTATAGACTTCACAATAATTCTCTCACATCTAGAACATCTGTTGGAACATGAAGCTTAACCCATAGATGGCCCTGAAGAAAAAGGGATGCAGAAAGTTCATCTAGGGCACCATTAACTTGTCTGTTGGAGGCATGGTACTATTTAGTTTAATTATAGCTGATAGCAAAAAGGTGTCTAGGTTTGTTCTCATGGGAGATGAGTATGTTCTTGACACAGCCAGAGGCTCTGTTTTTTGGAAAGCAGATGTTACCTTGATCTACTGTCACAATCTTCATAAATACAGCTTAGTTACAGAACATACTTTAGGCTGTTATGAAAAGCTTAACTTGCATTGTCTGTCTAGCTGTATTTACTCTTCTGCCAATACTATAAATGGAAATAATGATCATTGTCTGGCAGTACTATATCGTTATCAATACGCTGTGATTGAATAGTAGTAGTAGTAGTAGTTGTTGCAGTTGTCATCTAAAAAATTTGCCAGCACCAGGTGAATCAGCCAAAGCTCAGTTTTGCCTTAAATACCTGCTGGATTTTAATGCTCAAGTTTATACCCAAGTAAATTTAAACATTTGCAGTAGCTGATATTTTTATTTCATTTGAAAAATGTTTGATTGAGCTGACTACAAGACACACTGCCAATTGTAATTCTAATTATGCTTCAGGTGCTGCATTTTGTGAGATGGGCTTCTGTTTTGCAATGCTTCCAAACAGCTTGATGTTCTAAGAGTGGAGTTTGGTGGAGTGACGGTTGATTTTGAAAATTGACAGCTACACCGATTAACTAAACTGTGCATTCCTACACCTGTAATCTTTGGGCTCTTGTTTCTTTCCTTCACTATTCTCACTGTATAGTGGGACAGTCTGCTCATGGGTCAGATTCTGGGCAAATTTCCAACTGTCAAGTGAAACTTTATGGCCCAAATTGTGCTTAATGGTATTTTAACTTTATTTATTTATTTAATTTAATTTAATTTATGGGATTAGACCGATACAAGTTTGGGTCAATTACACAATGTAAATCTCCATTGAAAATCAACAGGTGAGTATTTAAGAAAGGGACATTGCTCAACAGTCTATTAGCAAATTCTACATCAAAGTTTGGAGCGTATACATTTACAACCTGTCTTTGCATTAGAGTACCAGCAACTATAATATATCTACCGTTCGCATCAGCAAATAACATTGATGAACGAAAACCTTTCGTCAATTAAAATAGCGACCCCTCCTGCTTTCAAATTAAAGTTTGAGTCGAAGATGTTTCAAATGCGTAAAAACCTTAGATCTTTTGACAGGATTACCCATACCTCTGCCATTCCAACTAATAAATCTTAAAGGCGTGCCTGTCCCAGCTATGCTGGGATCCGTATTACTACTAACCATTTAAATAAAGTAAACCATAAGAATATAAATATCCAATTAGAGCCGAAGAGGGACACACACCCAAAGTCTCCATAAAACAAGGGAGACAGCAGTGTTTCTCACCTAGAGTTGTCCACAAAGTGGACCTAGAGTAAGCTAAACAAAATTACCTAAACTCCAAAAAATTCCAGTAAGAGAAAAGTCCCCTACTGACTTAAAATCTAATAAATAGTCTGCACACTTTAACAAATATAATGTCCTTACCTTTTAAAGACTTATAACTAATAAATAACATAAAAAAACTAATAAAATGAAATAAACTCTAACCCAGTCAGAGCGTCAAAACAGAGAATACAGAAGTAGATTTAAAAGGAGTGAGTCCACAAATTGTAGACGAAGTAATGCACCAACAATATCTTCAATAAAGATTCGAGTTCTGTAGAGCTGGAAGGCTGAGTGCAAAAAAAGAATAAAATAAAAATAAATAAATAAAAAAACACTACACTACGTAAATGATGCAGTTCACCCCGGAATTAAGAGTTTAACGTAGTCTCCTGCTTCCTCCGCTGAAATAAAGTCCTTCTGGACACCATTATATGTAATGTAAAGCGAGCTCCCTCAATACCACGAAGTTGATGCCGAACCTCGTTAAATGCGGCCCTGGCCCGGGCTATCTTGACTGTGTAGTCAGGGAAAACTGACGTGGTCAAATCCCTCACTTTAATCCGCTGGAGCTCTCTCGCACTTTATTGTCAAACTTTATTTTTAAGTTAATTAATTTGTGTAGGTCAGCAACCCTCTGTCTCTTTTATATTAAAAGTTCTTTGCTCCACATTAATGGCAAAGGGATTTTACACGTGTATGACCTCCTATGTTTATCCCAGGGTTAAAGGCAACATCATGTTCCTGGGGACTGAATTACCTGGATTTTATGTAGCAAATGTTTAATTTGATTATTTTGATAACATCTTTGCTTTACAGCATTTCTTTTACATGTGCCTTAGACTTACACAGTACTGTATAGGTGGAGTTCATAGCAGGTGTGGAAAAGTGAAGCCAAAATATCTCTGAGCCCCTCTAGTGGCTGACTGCAGTACTTTAAAGCTTTTTAACTTTTAACCCATTCCCATGTAAGTGTAAGGAAAACAAGCCAACAAGCTACATCTCCACAAATTTCGTGAAGGAAATAAGTATTGAAGACGTCAACATTTTTTTTCAGTAAATATATTTCCAATAAGGCTATTCACATGAAATTTTCACCAGACATCAGTATTAACTCAAGAAATCCAGAAATATAAAGAATTCACAGCACCGAGGTCCATAAATAGTTATGTGTAATAAAGTAGAATGGCACAAGAAAAAAGTATTGAATACGCTATGAAAAAGCAGTTCTCCAAGGCAAGGTAACGCAAGGAATCAACTGAAATCCATAAGTAATTAAACCTCATATCTCTGCAAATTAATATCAGCGGGGTTAGTAAATTGTGCTCTATAAAAAGACTTTTTGTTACCACGGTGTCACACAAGAAATGTGTTTTACCCATGATGGTGTATCTCATGATGGGTAAAAGCAAAGGGCTCTCCCAAGACCTTCACAACCTTATTGTTGCAAAACATATTGATGGAATCAGATAAATGTGTATTTCAAAACTTAGAATCCTCCAGTAAGCATCGTTGGGGCCATTATACGCAAGTGGAAGCAGCATCCCACCATCATCAACCAACCACTACAGGAGCACCTTTCAAGGTTTCTGACCAGGGAGTCAGAAGAGTAGCCCCAGAGCCAAGGACCACTTGGAAAGTGCTCCAGAATCACTTGGAAGCAACCGGTATCATAGTCACAGAGAAAACAATAGGCTGTGCTCTCCACTGCTCGCGCTCACCCCGCAAGACTCCATTACTAAAGAAAAGGCATGTCAAAGCTCGTTTAATTTTTGCTATAGCAAAACTGATCTTTTTGGCTGTCACCCTACACACCATGTTTGGAGAAGAAATCACATCACCCTAAAACACTATACCAACAGTGAAGTTTGGAGATGGAAGCATCATGATGTGGGGCTGTTTTTCATTGCATGGTACTGGTAGGCTTCATATAATTGAAGGAATGATGAATGGAGCCCTGTACTGGCAGATTTTTGAGAAGAATCTTCTGCCATCCACCAGGATGATGAAGATGAGACGTGGGTGGACCTTCCAGCAGGACAACGATCCAAAGCATATAGCAAAGGAAACTCTCAATTGGTTTCAGAGAAGAAGAAAATATCAAGCTGTTAGATTGGTCCAGTCAATCACCTGACTTGAATCCAATTGTGCAAGATTTAAAGATAATATGTTTAGAAGAATTGGCCACAATCACACCTGAATACTGTGACAGATTAATTTCTTTATACAGGAAGCTTCTTGAAACTGTCATTACAAACAAAGGCTTCTCCATTAAATATAAAACAAATTTCAGTTAGCATGTTCAATACTTTTATCTTGTTTCATTCTGCTTTTTTACACAGCTTTATTTATGGACTTGAATGTTTGAATTTCTTCGTGTGTGAATTTCTTGAGTTAATACTGACATGTTGTGAAAATTTTATGTAAATGGCCTCATTGGAAATATGTTTACTGAATTTTTTTTTGACGCATTCAATAATTATTTCCCCCACTGTAATTTTTGGGAATAGTGTTGTAATTTTTTACATATTCAGTTGACCCGTACACCTCCCCAAACTCCACAGACAGAACGAGCAATCATACGAGTGCACTTCTCCATTCAGATTGCTTACTGCAGTTGTCAAAGCTAGTTTCTCTTACAGCATTTTTTTTTTTTTTTTAACGTGTAATGATAAGTTGTGTTGAGTGTGAATGTTATTTGTAGTTAGGTACTTATGCTTTCATTACTTTGATTAAAATGATTGATAATGTCATGGGGATTCCTCCCCCTTAATCCAAAGAAATGTGTTGTAGGCTGATTTCCAAATTGTTTGTAGGGTGTGAATGGGTGAGTGTGTGTATGATTGTGCCCTGAGATGGATTGGCACTTTGTCTAGAGTGTCCCCCGCCTTGTCCCCAGAGTTCCCTGGGAAAGACTCTAGGCTCTCGGCGATCCTGTGTCGCATAAGCAGTACAGAAAATAGATGGATGTTCTGGGATCTGGGGCATACGGGAGCGGATGAAATTTAATTCCTTTCAGGCTCTCTGTGTTGTGCTTGCAGCTAGTCATAGAGCAGCTCACGCTAAAATTCACGCTAATTCATTGCTTTTTCAAACATGCCTGAAAATACCGGAGCCTCTGTGATTGCTTACAGACTGAGAAAATCGCAACACTCAACCATTCACACTGTGAACAGGTGCTGTAGGAGCACACATTGAGTATTTTACCGGGCGAATGTTAGTTGGTGACTGGGAACTCTTAGCTTTGTGAACCATTGAAGACGTAATTTAAATTCTCGATCAGTTGAATACCATGTATATAATGAAATGTGCCTATGTTGCTATTTAGTTCCAATGGTTGTTCCTAATGAGATAGCTGACTTTGTTTTTGTACTTAAATAGATCTTGCAATGTTGTCATTTATGCTATTTATAACTTACAGTATTGTTGTTGCTGTTATTTCTGTTGTTTATACCACTGTCTTTAAATCATTAAAATCCTCTCTCTCTCTCTCTCTCTCTCTCTCTCTCTCCTTTACATTGACACTGATCAACTATCAGTTGTTGTATCCAGTCCTCCATTTTCCCTTAAGTCTACTTTTTTAATCAGTAAATTATAATGCAATCTGTGGTTTACCTATGGTTTCTGTAATTCAATACAAATACATTTTCATATTTAATATCAACCTTAGAATGTGTGGCCTTTACTGTAATCAGTGCAGCCCTCCGTCCAAAACTTTGGTGTAAGACAAGTGAATTTCTGTGACCGAAACAAGCCTATGCCACTGCCCTTGCCAGGTTGTTCTGTGAGAGAAAGCATAGGCAAAGACAAATTTTCTGTGGTGCTCCAGCTCTCAGGACGTGGAGAGGCTAAAGTTGATATGAAATCAGTTTTCTGGATGGCAACACTACATACCGCCACTGTTTAGAAATGAGAAACAAAGTGGAGGTAAATGAACAAGAAGCAAACCGCAACAAATATAAGTATGCTGTACATACAGTAGGTGAGAAGGTGCACTCACTACCTCACAGTCAACTTTATTGGTGGCTGCTGTGATCTAACAACAAATCCCACTTGTTGTATCCCAGCTCTTTAGCCATTTTTGCGGGGGAAATAAACATGTAGACCTTTCTGACACCAGTAATGGTACTCTAAATTTGAAAATATATACACTAGCTGGTAAGTCATACTTGGTCATACCCAAGAGAGTACACCATTTACCACAAACAATTTTTTTAATGACACTTATTTTTTCCCCCCTTCCACTCACATGTAAGCTCCAGGACCATCTGGCACTTCTAAGCCAGTGAAGCCCACTGCTGCAGCAGGGAGTAAAAGGTCCATTCAGGACATGGAGGAGAAGTCTGAGACTTACAAATCCATCTTCACATCTCACAGCTCTGCCAAGCGTACCAAAGACCAGATGTCCAACTGGGTTACCCACACACCCTACCACTTTTAAGAGCCACATGATTAGTGATGAGTAATAAGTGAGAAGAAAAAGTGAGAAAAATTGCCCTCTTTGTTTGAGAAGGTATTTAAATTCTTGCTTTGACGTCATTTGATATAATTTAGTAATTGAGTGTTGTGGTTGTAATACATTATTCTTCCAAACACCTAACTACCAAAACATTGTGTGAGCATTTTTTGTTAGCATGTTTGTATTTTGTCAGGCAAATCTTATTTTAAAACCCTTTTTGTCTTGTATATTTTCACATTTTTTCTGTTATTGTCATTGTACTTATTTTCTCTGAAGTTGTCTTGTGATGTGAACTGTTTTATTAGAATTAGTGGCTCTGTAATGGGAGGGGTTGGGTCCATGACATGGTTTGGGTCCATGACATGGTTTGGGTCCATGACATGGTTTGGGTCCATGACATGGTTTGGGTCCACTTGTCCCCTTACAAGTAGATGGGTCACTGCAAATTAGTATAAAATTATTCTGAGCTGATGCTTCTATCCTGATAGGAGAAGGCTCTCCCAGGCAGTAACAATACCCCATCTACATAGTGCAAGGGACAATTTGTTGAGTCATATGGCATGTCAGTCTCGCAGTCATTTGGTTTCAACCCATTTGAATTTTTCCAGTGCAACAGCTCCAGTGTGCCTTGGCATAGATAAATGTGATCATTCAAAATAGCTTTGTATTTATTTAAAATGTCCCTTCACTCTAAAATGAAAAAAGTGGAAACAAACCATGGTAACAAAATGACACCCCCCTAACCCCCCTCCCCCAATATCGGCATAACAGAGCTACCAGTTTTTCCTTTAATTTGCCACCCATCTGTATGTCTTATGTAACAGCAAATTTGATAAACTTTATAAAAACTTGCCTGGAGATGCCGGTGTGCTTTGTATTATATAAAGTCACTGCTTCAACTCTGATGCCTGGTTCACATACACTCCGTTTGCAGTATGTGTGCTGTGCGGAAGCAGCACTCACCATTGTGCTTTCAAATAACATGCATTTGCAGTGTGCAGCTGATCCTCAGAAGAACACCTTCAGAAAAGGACATGACGGTGGAGGGTGACGGGACTTTGAAGTTTAAAGCAACACAGTACAGTAATACAATGTTTCATAGACATATTGATGTTTAAACACAAGTATGAAAAACCTTAGTCATGGACGAAATTATTGGCACCCCTGGAACTTTTCCAGAGAATGCACCATTTCTCCCAGAAAAGTGTTGCAATGACAAATGTTTTGGTATACACAATTTTTATTAGCTTTAAGTGCATTGGAACAGCACAAAAAAGCAGAAGAAAAAAGCCAAATTTGACATTATTTTACACAAAACTCCCAAAATGGACTGGACAAAATCATTGGCACCCTATTAAAACTGTGGGTAAATAATTTCATTTCAAGCATGTGATGTTCATTTAAACTCACCTGTGGCAAGTAACGTGCTGGTAATATAGAAATCAAAACTGAAGCCAGTTTTGTATAAAAGTTGTTTCAACCTTTGTGTTGTGTGCCTGTGTGTGCCACACCAAGCATGGAGAAGAGAAAGAAGAGCCGAGAATTGTCTGAGGACGTAAGAAGCAAAATTGTGGAAAAATATCAACAATCTCAAGGTTACAAATCAATCTCCAGAGATCTTAAAGTTCCTTTGTCCACTGTGCGCAATATAATCAAGAAGTTTATAACCCATGGAACTGTGGCAAATCTCCCTGGATGTGGACGGAAGAGATAAATTGATGAAAGAATGCAACGCAGGATAGTTTGAATGGTGGATAAGCAACCTCAGTCAACTTCCATGCAAATTCAGGCTGTCCTGCAGACTCAGGGTGCATCAGTGTCAGCTTGAACCATACGTCGTCATCTGAATGAGAAGAAGCGCTATGGCAGGAGACCGAGGAGAACCCCACTTCTGACACAGAGGCATAAAAAAGCCAGACTGCAGTTTGCAAAAATGTACCTGAGTAAGCCTCAATCCTTCTGGGAGAACTTTTTGTGGACAGATGAGACTAAGGTAGAGCTTTTTGGCAAAGCACGTCATTCTACTGTTTACAGAAAACAGAAAGAGGCCTACACAGAAAAGAATACCGTACCTACAGTCAAACATGGTGGAGGTTCAAGGATGTTTTGGGGTTGTTTTGCTGCCTCTGGCACTGGGTGCATTGACTGTGTGCAAGGAATCATGAAGTCTGGAGACTGTCAAAAGATTTGGCCCATAATGTAGGGCCTAGTATCAGAAAGCTGGGTCGCCGTCAGAGGTCATGGGTGTTTCAGCAGGACAATGACCCGAAACATACCTCAAAAAGCACCCAGAAATGGTTGGAGAAAAAGCGCTGGAGAATTCTGAAGTGGTCATCAATGAGTCCGGATCTAAATCCCATAGAACACCTATGGAGAGATTTCAAAATTGCTGTTGCGAGAAGGCACCCTTCAAATCTGAGAGACCTGGAGCAGTTTTCAAAAGAAGAGTGGTCCAAAATTCCAGTTGAGAGGTGTAGGAAGCTTGTTGATGGTTATAAGAAGCGATTGGTTTCAGTTATTTTCTCCAAAGGGTGTGCAACCAAATATTAAGTTGAGGGTGCCAACAATTTTGTCAGACCTAATTTCTGAGTTTTGTGTAAAATTATGTTCATTTCTTTTCTTCTGCTTTTTTGTGCTGTTCCAGTGCACTTAAAGGTAATAAACATGTGTATACCAAAACATTTGTCATTGCAACACTTTTCTGGGAGAAATGGTGCATTTTCTGGGGTGCCAATAATTTCGTCCATGACTGTGTATTCCATTCATTACTTCTATATGTATTCTGTTGCTCAAGCAAGTGGCAAAACATTAAACATGGTACTTCTCTTAGGTAGTATCACAAACATTTTAAATGAAAATTTACCATCCACTCAAACAGCTGAGGAAACTGCCTCCCATGTCTTTTTCATTTAAATCTTTATACAAGAAATCCTGTGGGTCATTCACAACTTTTTCTGATAACCAGCCTGACATGTGCTGAGATGCAAGTGGGTCGTGTGTCGTGTGTTTCACATTAAAAATGTATATATATTCTTTAGATATAATTCTGACTGTGTTAGTTATTTTTGGTATTAGTTAACTTTTGTTAAGTGTTTTGGTTTTCTTTGCTTTACCCCGTGCTTAAAGTAATAAGATGATTGTGAATAACAGTAGTATACTTTAATTATGTGCATTCATGGTGAAATTACTACAGTTTCGTGTCAATCCGTGCTCATTTTGACCATGAACCATGCATTATTGCTTTAATTCACTGCGTGCAGCACAGAAAAAATATCTGTCGCACTGCTCCTGCAATGTACTGTCCGTGCTGCATCCGTGTGCAGTGTGAATGCTCTGATCTGTTAACATGGGCATGGGGGGAAAAACGCATCGCATACACACTGCAAACGGAATATGTGATGCCTGAATTAAAAATGCCAGAAAATCCATTATGGTGGTGTAGGTTTTGTGAGGTGGGTAAATCAATATTAATATTAAATATTGTTTTTCAATAATAATAATAATTGTTCTGTTACAACAGTCTGGGCAACAGTCCAATGGATAAATTCATCTCAGATTGAGAATCTCTAATAAGAAATGGTAATAATGGATATTTGAGGTGTATTTGATGTACCTCAAATTAGCTGATTTCCTTTATTTATTTATTTTTGTCAAATTCCGGTAGATAAGATGAAGGTTTCTGAATCTATGAGGACTGACTTCAATGGGAATCATGCCATGTCCAGCCATACCCTCAGTTCAATGAACTTGACCAGAGATTATGAACCATGCCTTATGACTCACTGTGCCCAATTCTTTCCTGGAGGACCAACTGAAGGGTCAAAGTTCTCATGCGTCTTAATCTTGCAACGGTAGATGCTGACAAGTTTTAATGTGGAATCATCCAGAATAATAGAGTCCAAAGTTGATTAACAGAGATCAAGGTGTACGTAAATCTAATGCCTAACTCACAGATGTTTGACAGTTTCTGGGATTTATGACTAGTGATAAGGTGGGTCAATGTTCCTGACTCAGTGTGACTGATTGGTCAGTTGTTCGAAGGGAAGTCCTGAGTGGAATTCAAATTCACAGTCCCCAAAGACTGCACTTTGGGGATAACATTTTGATTGTTCATAAATGCTTAGATTATGAAACTTGAGTGTTGGAGCTTATTCACAGAATTTACCCTAGAGAAGCCGTGTAAGCGTGGCCACTCATTTTTTTTTTTTTGGATAATAATTTGTAAGACTGTGTTTTTTCCCCCTCACATTAATTAGGAACTAAATTAAGAAAAGTTTTTAGATCTCAAAAAAATTTATTCTGCATGCAGAATATATGTGTATATTGTAGTGTGTTTTGTCTTGACCAGTGTGTTTGCAAGCCTGCAGTGTCTAGGTGTAAAATGGAGTCAGATTGGCTACTGAGAAATGTGGTTTGACCCTCAAGGCCTAACAGTGTTGTTTCACAGTGAACTTGCTAAACCGCTGTACTAGCAGAAGAACGTGGTATCCTAGGCAGAGTTCTAGGGAGAACTAAGTGATCAGACATTCAAGAGAGAGTGAACGAATTGGGCCCAATAAACCCTAAGTGGGGTCACGCAAGAGGTGTGTTGAAGTGTGAAGTAATTTGGTGTGTAATTCTTGTATGTCCATATGTTATTTGTGGTGAATGCTGTTTGAGAATTTTATACACACTAAATGTTGGTTTAAAAAAGTTTTTTTTTTCCCTTTGTGGAGTCGATTCTTGTTTTTTTTTTTTATTTTTTTTTTATTGATCCTAGTTTGGGGGCTGTTCTGTCGTTGTCCACTTTTCTCGAGTGAGTTTCTGGTCGGCTGGCCACGAGACTCTGATCCATCCACGGTCATCTGGGGGGTTATCTGTATCAATTGCCACTGACCCATGGTATCGTAAACTCTACACTGATCCGAGCAGGAAAACGCTCCAAATCTGTTCAGTCAGAGTGTCTGATTTCTTCATTTTTGAGTGACATTCTCCTCTGGTAAGGATTGCGGTGTCATGGGGTTCGAAATCTATGGCAGTGCACAGTTGTTGGATTCTCCCCAGTGAGTGAGTGCTGGAAATGAGTGGGGTGTCCATGCCAAGCAAGATTCCACTTTGGTGAGGGGCAGCACTCTGGGAGCCTTACCTTAGGAAGATATCACTCTGTTATTATATGTGACTGAATGATAATTAGTATATGGTGTGTTTGTGAAGTACTCCATAAATAAGGAGAATAGGTGTGTTTGATCAGCTCTGACAATTAGTCTTGGAGACAAGTGTGAATGAAGGCCTCAGTGTGTGTGTGGTGTTATCTGCGTGGGCAGGCCTGCATTTGTGTGAAAGAAAGAAGGAAAAGACACTGTGTGTGATCTTCAGATTGAGCTGGGTAAAACAGAACTTTGTAAGATTTCTGTTTTTTCATTGAATGTTTGAATCTTGTTTGGGTGATTATATCATTTGTACAGACCTTGGGGTGCAAGTCCGGTGTGACTGTTTGTATTATAATAATTACTTTGGTATCAATTGCTGCTGTGAGTGTTTTAAAAATTGTGGAGCAGTCAAGAACTTGGCATTGTAAATATTTTGGACATCTGCCAGAGAAAAGGAGACAAGGCTGAGACTGAATCGCTTTGCTTATTTGTAAGTCGCTTTGGATAAAAGCGTCTGCCAAGTGAATAAATGTAAATGTAAAATGAAGGCAGAAATGCTTTTCCAGTTACTTAGAATCTCGATAGTCTCGATAGACAATGATACATTGTCAAAGGAATTGTGAAAACTCATGCTTGTCAAGCATACATTTGGCTTATTTTTTAATTGTAGAGATAGATTTTTCTGTTTTCAATTCCATATTTAGCCTTTCGTGTGCTCGTTCATTTAAAATACAAAAAAAAAAAAATAAAATAATAATAATAGAAATTTGCAATTTGCACAAAAAAAGTTTGCATTTTCAGGCCCCAAAATGCCATTGCTGTGTAAACTGCCCCTAAGCCTTTGTTGAGAAATGAGTCAGATGCTCAGAATGTGGAGGAGAGGGTCCATTTGGACCTTTCATTTCTATCCCATAAATTAAGTGATAATAAAGGGGTCCTCTTTTTATGCCTTGTGAGCAGAGAGATAAAAATGAATACTTTTCTGTAGGCCTAAAAGGAGGTCTTAGCCCAGATTATAGAATATATGGCCAATTCGTGTTAGTGATGTGTCGTTTGCGAATGAGTCAGCTCTATGAGTCATCTCCCATTTGAGTTATTCTTGTGAATTAATTCAAGACAGAATAATAGGATAATGTTTTTGCCACACATCACGGCCATACACACGTCGTGCACTAACTGAATGTTGTGTTGACTTATATGTGCGTGTGACAAATCACGTGTGATAACATTCTCTATTTTAATACATTTAATACATATATTTTAATAACAGACAAAATAAAGGAAAAATGTATAATTTATAAGGTATATATATATCATATGTAGCAGGCTCTGCACTCTAAAAAGTAATTCAGGGGACTCATCACCACAACTTTAATTAAACATGTGGTTGCAAGATAAAAATTATAATTGATTGATTGAATTAAATATTTAAAGTTGTAAACATTATTTTGATGAGTTGTGTTGACATAATAATGTTGATAATTACATCAACTTATTATTCAGTGTAATATAAACTGACATTTCTGCATTAATTGATTTTAAACTAAATTTAAGTTGGAGTAACTTAATGAAATTGGCTTGGTAACTTCAAGTCACTAATTTCAAGTCCCCACCACTACCCATTTAACATGACTATACAAATTCAGACAGTTAAGACTGTGTTAGAGGACCTTTAGACTGAACAAAATACTATACAAAGGACATTTCAATGTGAGTATAATTTCATTGACAAATAAATTCTACTAATGAATTGAATTTGAGTATATTCTCAATTGTGATATGACCAGTAGTGGACTCGTGTGTACGTTAGGCTACACCTGCTAATACAATTGATGGACCATTTTTAGCTAATGCTAGTCATATTTAGCAGAAAAAACTAGGAGGAACAATTTACTTTTTATAACTTAAAAACTTGTGTTTATTATACAGATTATTAATTTAATTTAAGTTTTAATTGAAAATACATTTAATTGTAGCGGAAAATGTCATTTCTCTGTAGTTTGTTGGTTGAAAATTAATTTAGTTAATTAATTAAGTTGTCATAACTGAAAATGATCGATGCAAACTGTTGTATTAATTTTTTTATTGAGCCTAAACATTTGTTTTTAGAGAGTACTGACAACCTTCACAGCCATATTAGACCTGTAGTCCAGCAATGTAATGAGTGTGATTTGTTTGGAATGGTTTGAGTTTTGGATAGATCAAGCTAAATAAAACGATCAATAAACATGAGTAATAATGTTTGATGTTTTTACATTATTTAAGGTTTTATGCTAAACATAATCCAAAAGTATGTACAATTAAAGGTTTAGTATAATTAGCCTACACTGAACAATTTAAGTGATATATGTGCACACATACTAATCATAGGTCTAAATATTGCTAAATTTGGCTGAATTATAAAAGCCATTAGTCAGCCTCAATGAAGAGCCTTTTGGGAGCTTATTGTTGAACTGAGTCAAATGAACTGGCTCAGAAAAAAAGAGCTGGAATAACTATCACTAATTTGTTTATCTTTGATTCCTATTGTTGCACATGTCTATAAATCTTTACGTGCCCTGATGTTGCCAGGACAACTGATCACTCACGTCATGATTGAGATGAACTCAAAGCGAAAATAAATAAATAAATAAATAAATAAATAATTTATAATAATAATGTAACTCCTTTTTTACTAAGTCAAACAGTGTAAGCTCTTGTGGCATGTAGTATTCGTGTTGCACAATTCAATTCAATTTTATTTGTATAGCGCTTTTTACAATAGACCTTGTCTCAAAGCAGCTTTACAGAAATAAAAACATGGTATACAGATAAGGAAAGTGTGAATTTATCCCAACTGAGCAAGCCACTGCGTGGCGACGGTGGCAAGGAAAAACTCCCTAAGATGTTTAAGAGGAAGAAACCTTGAGAGGAACCTGACTCAGAAGGGAACCCATCCTCATTTGGGTAACAACAGATAATGTAGAAAAGTTACTAATAGATTTATACGAAGTCTGTAAGGTCTTAGGTGCAGCCGTAATCCCAGTAGTCCGGAAATAGAGAAGATTTGAGCTCCATCCAAAGGCAGAAAGGATCTGGACCTCCAATATCTCCATAAATTCGTGTGGGGCTCGGCAAAAGGAGAGAGGGAGAAAAAAGATTATTATGAATGTGAATTAGAAAGATAGAATCTAGTCAGGGTAGGCTTGAGTAAATAAATACATTTTAAGCCTAGACTTAAACACTGAGACTGTGCCTGGGTCCCGAACACTAATAGGAAGACTGTTCCATAACTGTTGGGCTCTATAAGCAAAAGCTCTTCCCCCTGCTGTAGCCTTCACTATTCGAGGTACCGTCAAATAGCCTGCATCTTTTGATCTTAGTAGGCGTGGAGGATCATATAAAACCAAAAGGTCGCTTAGATATTGTGGCGCGAGACCGTTTAGTGCTTTATAGGTTAATAAAAGTATTTTAAAGTTGATGCGAGATTTTACTGGGAGCCAGTGCAGTGTTTATAATATTGGTGTCATATGGTCGTATCTTCTAGTTCTAGTTAGGACTCTCGCAGCTGCATTCTGGACTAACTGGAGCTTATTTATATTCCTACTGGAACATCCAGACAGTAAGGCATTTCAGTAATCTAATCTAGAGGTAACGAATGCATGACCCAGTATTTCCGCATCATGTAGTGACAATATGTTTCTTATCTTAGAGATATTTCTGAGATGAAAGAAAGCTATCCTAGTAATATTATCTACATGAGCATCAAATGATGAGCTGGAGTCAATAATCACTCCAAGGTCTTTAACAGCTGTACAGGATGAAACAGAAAGACCATCCAGAGTTAATTTCTAATCAGAATGATTACTTCAAGCTACACGTGATCCTAATAAAAGTATTTCTGTTTTATCAGAATTAAGTAAAAGGAAGTTAGTTGACATCCAACGTCTAATGTCCTTTACACAATCCTCAACTTTACTAAGCTTCTGTCTGTCCTCTGGCTTCACTGAAACATACAACTGTGTATCATCAGCATAACAGTGGAAGCTAATTCCATGTTTACGAATAAAACAGAACCCTGTGAAACTCCAAAAGTAACATCAGTACACATGGAGAAATCACCATTTACATCTACAAACTGATAACGATTGGTCAGATAAGACCTGAGCCAGGAGAGGACTGTTCCCTTAATACCAACAACATTTTCTAATCTATCAAGGAGAATAGTGTGATCTATAGTATCAAAAGCTGCACTAAGGTCGAGTAACACAAGCAGCGAGACACAACCCTGATCAGAAGTCAGTAGAAGGTCATTTACTACTTTAACTAACGCTGTCTCTGTGCTATGATGCGGTCTAAATCCTGACTGATACATTTCATGAATGTTGTTTCTATCTAAGTATGAGCATAACTGCTTTGCTACAACCTTTTCTAAAATCTTAGAGATGAAGGGGAGATTTGATATAGGTCTATAGCTGGACAATTGAGATGGGTCAAGGTCAGGTTTTTTAATCACTGGTTTAATAACTGCTAATTTAAGTGATTTAGGTACATAGCCAGTGCTAAGGGAAGAATTTATTATATTTAAAAGTGGTTCAATTACTCCTGGACAAATCTGTTTAAACAAACATGTAGGTACGGGATCTAGTATGCAGGTTGATGAATTGGCTGAAGAGATTAATGTAGCTAGTTCAGTCTCTCTAAGTGGAGCAAAACACTCTAAACATTGATCTGATATTGCTACATTATCATCTAAGGGGTTTGATACAGTACTGTCCGGTTTTAATTTAATGGCCTGTATTTCATGTCTAATATTTTCAACCTTAAAATAGATTTTCCTAGCATTGGCAAGAGATTTCCTATATTTCAGTAGGCTCTCCTTCCATGCTGTTTGAAATATAACCAGTTTGGTTTGACGCCATTTACGTTCCAATTTTAGTGATGTCTGTTTTAAGGTTCGCGTTTGATTGTTATACCAGGGTGCTAATTTTTTTCTCTAATTATTTTTCTTTTGAGTGGAGCCACTCTATCTAGCGTGTAGCGGATTGTTGACTCCAAGCTTTCAATCGCCTGATCTAGTTCTATTGGATCCGACGGTGATCCAAGTCTAATTGATGTTTCTGCAAGGTTATTTATGAAGCTCAGTGCAGTAGCTGATGTGTAGGTACGTTTTACTCGGTAGCGAGGCGAGGTGGAAATATTCTGATCAATATGTATTATGAATGAAATAAGATAATGATCTGAGATAACTTCAGACTGCGGAGAAATTACAATATTTTCTATACTTAGTCCATATGTTAGTATGAGGTCAAGAGTGTGACCACCATTATGAGTATGCCCGATTACGTTCTGATTAATCCCTACTGAATCTAAGATGGACACAACCGCTGTTCTCAGAGGGTCCTCCAGGTTATCAAAATCTCAAAATATTAAAATCTTCGACGATTAATGCTTTATCTACAGACACAACCAGGTTTGAGACAAAGTCTGCAAATTCACTAAGAAATTCAGTATATGGACCTGGGGGTCTGTAAATAATAATTAGAGGAATTGACTTAATGTTTCTGGCTACAAAGTTTACACTGGTATAAAGAATTTCAAAAGAATTAAATTCATGCTTACGTTTTTGTGTGACAACTAGATTTTCACTATGGATGAGACCAACACCACCTCCTCTACCAGTTGAATGCGGCTGATGTACATAACTGTATCCAGGAGGACTGGCTTCATTTAATGCTATGTACTCTTTCGGTCCAAGTTTCCATTAAACACATTAAATTATATTTCTGATCAGTAATGATGTTGTTAACAATAAGAGCCTTAGATGCAAGAGATCTAATGTTTAAAAGTCCCAGCTTCAGATTAAAAGTGCTGGCTGTGCATTCAATATGATTTAATTTGATGTTGATTAGATTACGAAGACAGACTTTCCGTGATTTTCGATGTATTTGTATAGCTCGGGGAACAGACACAGTCTCTATAGTATGTATTACTGTTGCCAGATTATTAACTGAACATTGATTATATCGAATGTTGTTATTGTCAGAAGATGTACTTACGGTAGACAGTCACTTGGAGTGTAGCGCCTTGGAGATGTTGTCAGACAGCAGTTCCGCTCTGAGGGTGCTGGGGTGCAGGCCATCTGGACGAAACAACCTAGGACGCTCCCAGAACAGATTCCAGTTATTGACAAACACCAGATTCTGCTCATTACACCAAGAGACTAACCAATCATTTAAAGCTAGAAGTCTACTGAACTTTTCTGCTCCACGTCTGAATGTGGGAAGAGGTCCAGAGACGATGATCTTTTTGGTGGGTGATCTGCTTCGTACCGTCTCGATCAGGCCGGAGAAGTCCCTCTTCAGAACCTCCGACTGCCGCAGCCTGGTGTCGTTCGTCCCCGCGTGCAGCACAACCGTTCCAATGCGCTCGTCCTTCTTCAGGATCCCAGACACCTGCGCAGCAACATCAAGGACACGAGCACCAGAAAAACTGTGTGTGCACCTTACCTTTGTCTGAGGCAACACGGACGTTCCGTACGATGGAGTCCCCGACGATCACAGCGTTGGGTCTGGTCTGACGGAGAGGGGCGAAGCGGTTCCTGGTTGGAATCTCGAACACCGAGGGTGGAGATGTCTTCGCCCGGGGTACAGCCTTCGCCTTCTACCGCTGGTTCACCCAAGGCTCGAGGTGTGTTGGTGCCGGCGTGACTGAGACCACACCTGGGAAAGTCCTAGGTGCACGGTCCCTGCACAGAGAAACACACGGCGTAGAGGGCCTGGGACTGGAAATACCACGCTGTGTGCTTACCTTGGATCTGTAGGCAGAGGCACACAATGTTTCCAGCGCAGTTCGTCGCTCCTGCAGCTGGGCCTGCTGGTCGAGTAGGCTGCGGATCTGCTCCTCTACATCCTCCAGTTCCAGCCGCACCATGTGAAGCTCGAGGGAGTCCTCATCTGCACTCAAGAGTTATATTTATATAACGTAACGTTAATAAAAGTGTAGAGATGAGGAAAAAAAATCAGTGTATTAGTGTTAGCTTGACGCTGCTTCCTGCTTGACCAATGATGAATGATGAATAACAATGATGAATAATTTGCTTTATATTTCTTTTTAAAGATTGCCTATGTCCAGTGATGAATAATTAGTAAGATTTTATGGTGGTATTAGACTGCAATTATTTTCAAACTTTTTGTAACGTATTTAATGTCTATTATAGATGTGTTATCGGCATCCTTCACATTAGAATAAGATGGTGAATAGTTAATGTTGAATTTTTAATTTCTATGGACTACATGTGTCTGGAGCGGGCAGCGTTGCATGTTACATAATGGTTTCTTTTGCTTTTGCTGTTGATGTGGGTCCCACTCAGTGACATGTTTGTTAGTTTAGTTCAATTACAGTCTCTTCGCAACAGTGTAGTTGGAGCGATTTGTTTCTTTTCTGAACCGTGGACTGGTGAATAGAATAAAACAGTGTGTGAATATATAAATTATATATATAATATATATTATATTATATACGGTGTGCTATGGATATGTAATACAATGTATACGAAACAGTCGCAATATTTAAAGAATACAGTGCAATGGTCACAAACATGAGGAATGGAGCATAGACTGTGAAGCAACTGAAAGTCCCTTTATACTGTAACTGTGATTGTGCTGTGAGCTGGATGTATGTGTGTGAGATTTGGGAATTGCAGTCCATGGCAGCCATGTTTGTAGGCCGCAGTGCAGGTTGGGAAATGTAGTTTATGGCATGAGTAGACCTAACACCAATTTAATATGATCAAATACGGTTTAAATGAAATGGATACATTTATTAGGGGAATTTTTTATGCCTTTCACAAATGGCACTCACCAAAGGAAAAAAAAATTGTATTCAATTGACACAAAGCTCATAGATGATGAATTTTATATTAGACTAGTTAAACACTCATACGCATTACTCCTAATTAGATATATTTAAAGAAAGTGAACATTATTTGAATATTTATGGAGGGTCTGAGTGGTATTTTGAGTGTGGTACAGGGGGTTAAGAATAACATTATGTTAATAAGGGAAAAAGGGTTCATGCACTTCTACCCTTTAAACTAATCACTATTGTTGTACACAGTAAAAACAAATTCAATAGGTTGTTTTGAATAAAAATTAGTGGGATAAAAGAGACTAGGGAAATGTAAATACATGTCTAGATCTCAACCTCATTTACTCTGTTTTTTAGTTCTGTATTATCTGGATTATCCCTCGTTAGCACAGATGGGATATTAACATGTTAGTTTAGTGTACATCACAAATACTCATAGACTAAAGGATTTTTTGTTTTTTTCATTCACCAGAAGGATATTAAGAAAGGAATTCAGGAAGGGATAATAATTAATCTTTGCTGTTTGGGGTTGTATTTTTGACTAGAACTAGAACTCTTTGACAGATTAACTAAACATGAGTAGAAGAGGTGTTATGAGAGGTGTTAATCCTTTGATTAGAGAAGTACATTATACTAAGATTAAAAAATTGAATGGATGCGAGATTAAATCAAGTATTACAAGAAACACAGGGAATTAGCGATCACCTGTGGAAAGAGCAATTCAATATTTGATTTATTTATTTAACCTTTACTTAACCCGAATAGCCTCTTTGGGATTACTTAAATAATTTTTAAATGATTTGATAGACCAACTCTCTAATCTATGCAGCAATATTTCATGATCCACTGTGTCGAAAGCCTTTGATAATTCTATAAAAAAAGTGAAGTGCAGTAATCACCTTTATCTAGAGATTACACGATGTTGTTTAAGACTTTCAAAAAACGGCTGATGTGGTGCTATGTTTTTTATGAAACTCTGATTGATTAGTAGAAACGACTTTTTTGCAATCTGATAACATGTCAATGTTCACTGATAAGGCTTTCTAAAATATTTGATAGGACACAAAGCTTTAGGATTAGACTGTAATTATCTAAGGAACAACCAAAGCTGATTCCCAAATTTCTGGTATAACACCAGTGTCGAATGAAAGATTAAAAAGATAAGTTAAAGGCGACAAAATAATATCAGCAGCTAATTTTAAAAAACACAGATTCCACACAATCAGGGCCTGGTAATTTGTTTATATAGAGCAATTTGATTGCTCTGTAAACATCAGAACTCTTAATATGTTTAAAACTGTACTCCTCATTTTGAATGGCTTTCAAAAAATCAGCATACAGTAAATCAAATGATAATAATTCACCTTTAATTTACTAGGCCTTGATCTGTTGCATAAATTGAACATTTATGAATGAATGAATGCCTTTATTGTCACTATACACATGTACAATGAAATTAAGAGCCACTCCTTTTTTTCATGACAACATATACATAAAATAAATAACATAAAAACAAAATAAGATAAAATGGATAAATAAATAAATAGTACTGTGAAATTAGTACATGTGTGTATTTATAATGTTTATGGCTTTTGGGAGAAAAAAAACTATGCTTGAGTCTGTAAGTCCTTGTTCTGATGCACCTGTAACGTGTCCCTGAGGGCAACAGATTAAACAGGTCAGAGCCAGGGTGAGAGCTGTCCTTGATGATGGTTTTTCCTCTGCTGAGGCAACGGGAGGTGTAAATGTCCATCAGGGATTGGAGAGGGCAGTCAATGATCTTCTGTGCTGCTCTTATTACTCTCTGAAGCCTCTCCCTGTCTGCCGCGGTGCAGCTGCCGTACCATACCGTAATACAGTATGTCAACAGGCTCTCGACGGACGAGCGGTAGAAGGTCAGCAGCAGATTGGGGTCCAGATTGTACTTCCTGAGAACCCTCAGGAAGTGTAGCCACTTTTGAGCCTTCTTAATAACCACTGTGACGTTGTCTGACCAGGAGATGATGGGTTTTGCAGTTGTGTGTTCCCAGTTGTCTGTTTCCAGTTTTCAAAAAGGACAGTGATGGTGGCATCCCTCATTTTGAACTCGCTAACATACCTGGCACATTATGGGCTAAATAAGGTCGAAGCAGGACACATAAAATGTACAGCGTTATCAAGCTAAAGTGAACCTGCTCCTGAGAAGTTACATTAACCTTTACATGCAGTTTATTTTACTTGTTTTAATTGCAGAAATAATATTTGCCAGTCATGTTAGTCCAAATAAAAACATGTAGTGATATTGTTGATGTTAAAAATATATATGGCCTGAGACTGTTGCATGATGCAGCTGGTTAAGAAGGTAAAAAAAAGCTTAAAAAAAAAAATATATATATATATATATATATATATATATATATATATATATATATATATATATAATATTATATAATTTTACACTAAGTTTTTAACAATTCAGTATTATTGCTAAACATAAAATGGTTAAATGAATTATAATAAAAAGAAAAGCAAATAGTCTCTGATTTATGTTAAATTTACACTGGTCAAGTGATTTGCAACTTATATTTTCTTAAAAACAGCCTCAAATTGATTCAAAGTGTAGACACTTTACATGAAAGAGTTAATTTACTGTGAATTTAAATTATAAACGGGGATGATCTCACCAGGTCCTCAAAGCTTTGCCCACGGTAATACTGTTAGGTTCCTGGAAACTGGAGGCCATTCTTAAACAGTTCTTCCAGGTTGTTAGAAACAAGATGCAGCTTGTTACCTTCAAAAGCAAACACCTTCCCGTCCTCACACGCCATCAGCACCAGCTCATCACTGGGGAGTTACAGGGGAACTTCTCAACTGCACCAATCACCTCCATGAACATGTGCTCTGGGAGGTAGAACTGCTCCCACTCCTCAAACATCTCGGACTCATCTTTGTATGATGTTTATTTCAAAGTTCTGACCTTGAAACTTCTTCCACCTTTTTCACTTTCATCTCTGACCCCCTGTGTTCTGAACTTTTCTGAACTTCTGGAGATAAAGCTTCACCCCATCTAAACAAGCATAGAACTAATCACAACCACACATCACACCGACACTTTTTTATACTATTTAACATCAGAGTTTGGTCGTAGACATGTTTATAAACATTTACCTTTTTTGAGATCCAGAAGAAGGAAGTCCTTCAGAATTTTATCGTTTACTAAATAGGCAGAGAGAAGAATACATACAGTGATCGAATTTTATTATTATTATTATTATTATTATTATTATTATTATTATTGTTAAAGTGTCAGAGCTAGGAGTAAGAAAACCTGCTCAGCTCATTTCTGATGATGATCTGGTGATCACATGAAGATACTGAGAGAAGAACCGCGCTCGCTAAATTGCGTAAGATCAGACAGAGAAATACGACCTGCGTGAAGTTGGCCCCCCTACCAACGCAAAACGTCAGCAAAATAGTCTCAATCGTTTGTGCTTCGTTTGTGCTGGTTTGTGTCGTTAAAATTTTCGTTTGTGCTGCTTCGGTTCCGGAGATATTAAAGGAATATTCAAAGGTCATTCTGGGGTCACCCAGCCCCCCCACATGCTCCAAATTCACCCGAAATGGTCTCAATCGTTTGTGCTTCGTTTGTGCTGGTTTGTGCCGTTAAAAGTTTCGTTTGTGCTGCTTTCGTTTTTAAGATATTAGACATTTAATTGTGGCGCGGTGACGTCACCATCCCCCCACATGCTCCAAATTAACCCAAAATAGTCTCAATCGTTTGTGCTGGTTTGTGCCGTTAAAATTTCCGTTTGTGCTGCTTCGGTTCCGGAGATATTAAAATAATATTTATAGGTCATTCTGGGGTCACCCAGCCCCCCACATGCTCCGAATTAACCCAAAATGGTCTCAATCGTTTGTGCAGAGAAATACGCAGTCAACGGAGAATAACAACAACGCGCATGCGCACATCAGCCAGAGGGCGGACTTTCTGTTTCGGTCATTTAAAAAGAGCAAATCCCCAGAAAAGACTTCAGTCTGTCCGTAAACATTCTTTATGTTATTTGTTTAGTCACTATATCCAACAATGTGTGTGTGTGTGTGTGTGTGTGTGTGTGTGTGTGAACGAGAGAGAGAGAGAAAGAGAGTTCCTCCTGACATGATACCGTGTAGAAGCGCTGCCCTCTAGCGGACAACCCGAGATTGCCATGTCCTCTGTTTTTACAATAGCACTGGTGAAATAAAACATTACACTCTATTTGGAAAATCTCTAATGGCCTGGTTCCTAGATATCTACCTGAAGACTTCCCACCTGACCATCTAATCACTGTATTAAGAAGGGGGACCTCAAGTATACATGATATATTTTCTGAAAAAAAAAAAAAAGAAAACTATGGAACTAGATTAACTAAAGCTCACCTCTCCATCCTCTGATCTTCGTTTCCTGTTCCTGGAACCGCATACATTCTATATCCAATTAATATTTATAATGTAAAAATGGCACATTCACCAGTCTTTAATTATTTTTTGTACACCCAACAGTGTGTTGAGTGAGAACTTTGTGGATTTCTCACATCCTTCTAGCTTCACATACAGACAAGACACATTCTGCTGAGAAGAGTGATAATGTAATGCTGCTGTTACGGTAAACTACTGAGCGATGGGGTGACATGATGAGGTGGAGTTGATTATTATCTTCTAACAGCACATCATCATGTGCTTTATTCCTCTTATATCACAGTGACAGGTAGAACTCACCCTGCTGCTGATGGAGCTTCAGCTGAAACAAAGTTCTACATCTGGTTTAAATTTAAATGGCTGCCATGTTCAAATTTTCAGACTAAAACATGTACAGTTGCACCAAGTGACGTAGTCTCTTCATAGTGTTGAGTCATAACTAGAATATGTCTACTTCTTGAAGAAAACCATTCAATCCAGTTCGGTTCATTTTGACCCCCTTTATGTATTCGTGAAGGTTTTTTTGGTTCATGCATTGTAGAGTTAAATGTCTAAAAGGTGTGCAAAAATCTAAAAAAAAATAGCTGACAACTGCACGAACACTTTACGGTTGGTTGTGTGACTGTAAGTCATTCCCTTCAAATGCTATTGAGCTTTAAATAATGGTATATTTTGTGTGTGGGCCCATTCTTTGGTGAAATACATGGTAAATTTTACATATGATTTAATAGTTCATTTTTAAAAATCAAAAATCTAAAAGGTGTGCGTCATACCTTACACCTGGATGAACATTTTACAGCTGGTTGTGTGACTGTACATCATTCCCTTCAAATGCTATTGAGCTTTAAATAATGTATATTTTGTGTATGGGTCCATTCAGTGGTGAAATTCATATCTAATTTGCATATGATTTAATAGCTTATTTTGTTAAATATCAAAAATCTTAAAGTTGTGTGTTATATCTGACACCTACATAAACACTTTTCAGTTAGTTATATGACTGTAAGTCATTCCTTTCAAAAGCTATTGATGTTCGAATCATGTATAACAATGTTGTATGTAACTTTAGAGACGGTCCCTTAATTTCCACATATCTGCGAATATTGAAATTCCAACATCAAGCCACCTTTATGCCATTCAAAAGGGGTTATAGACCTTTTTCATATTTGTGTATCCTCTCCTATTAGCTAGGCTCAGTGTTACAGTTTATAGATGGTAAATGCCCATTATGTAGCATAATATCTAAATTGCAACGAATTATTGCACACTACATCCTACTCAATATGTATACTATCATAATGTCATAAGCCTAATGAAATAGTCTGAAATCGCAGTACAGTTACAAGCACAGCAATAATTGCAATTACTGGATATAGAATTGTTAGCATTACCATTTTAAACAGTTATCACACAATAAGGCAGTGAGCAGGTGACCACTGCATTTATTTTCTGCTAGTAATTTGCATTGGACTGATAAGCAAGTTTATTTTGTGGATGTTCATGATAACTGAAACTCAATCTCTCTTTTTTTGGTTCTTTTATGGTAGGATTTGTAAACTATGTTTATTAGTTCTCATTATGTGAAATGTGGCATTTCATGAATAAGGTGCTTGGTATTTGTTGCCAACTAAAATTATGATGTGTAATCGATTCTCGACCATTTCTTTATTTTTTCGGCCATTGATGTATATAGACATCTACTTAACTGCTACTACAAGGTTACGAACTGCACCTTGACTACCTGTGCAAAGATCACCTCAGATAAGCAGTCATTTTAACAAATGCAGCTGTAATTGTATTCAGTCTGCCTGAAGATATCGGAAACCTTAATACATACGTATGCTTTTCACACCAGTTGAACAGGTTTTGCAAAGTGAACATGAACTTGAGCCTAAACAATTAATACTGATTGGACACTGATGGTCAATGTAAATGAAGCTATTATTGTCTTTGTTGTCAAAACATAGATTATGGCTTGCACACTCTACAGATGACAGTGGACAAAGTGTTCAAATGATCGACCTAGAAATTGACTAATGCTTTTTATTATTATTCACAGCCCCTCATGAGTTATAAAAGGTAACAAGTGCTGTATTTTAACTACTCCTGATATGGTTTGTTCATTTTAAATGATGAGAGCAGACATAAAATAAAAAAAAATGATACTTATATTATATACAGTGGCAAGAAAAAGTATGTGAACCCTTTGGAATTTCATGGTTTTCTGAATAAATTTGTCATTAAATGTGATCTGATCTTCATCTAAGTTAGGGGTATTGACAAATATAATGTGTCTAAAATAATAACATGAAAAAAATTCTGATCTTTCATGTTTGTTGTTGCGAAAAAATTATGAGTTAATGACCTCAAAAAAGCTTCTCTTTTTTTGCACACCTAAAGTCTCGTTAAGAAAATGAGTTTGAAGGTGTCGACTACGGCTACTTTGACTGATAAAAACCTCTCAAACCTTTGGAGTTTGCTCTGCACAAGAAGCACATGCTTATGTGAGCCATGCCTCGCCAAAAAGAGCTTTCAGAGGATCTACGATCAAGAATAGTTGATTTACATAAAGCTGGCAAGGGTCACAAAGTGATTTCAAAGACTTTAGAAATTCACCAGTCTACAGTTAGGCAAACATTCTACAAATGGAGACACTTTGGGACTGTTGCTACTCTACCAAGATTTGGGCGCCTAGTCAAAATGACACCAAGAGCACATCAAAGACTCATCAATGAGGTAAAGAAACAACCCCAAATGACAGCCAAAGATATGAAGGGATCCTTGGCACTGGCTAACATCTCTGTTCATGAGTCTACAATACGCAAAACATTGAACAAGCAGGGTAACTACGGCAGGACACCATGAAGGAAGCCACTGCTTACTATAAAGAACATTGCTGCATGCTTGAAGTTTGCAAAAGAGCACATTGACACTCCACAGCGGTATGGGCAAAATGTTTTGTGGACTGATGAAACTAAGATTGAACTATTTGGAAAAACCACACAGAACTACATCTGGCATAGAAAGGGTACAGTATATCATCATGAAAACATCATCCCAACCGTAAAGTATGGTGGAGGAAACTTCATGATTTGGGCCTGCTTTGCTGCATCAGGGCCTGGCCAGCTTGCAATCATTGAAGGGAAGATGAATTCCCAAGTGTATCAGACAATTCTTCAGGATAATGTGAAAATGTTTGTACGTCAGCTGAAATGGTGTAGAAGTTGGGTGATGCAACAGGACAACGACCCAAAACACCGGAGCAATTCCACAACAGAATGGCTTCAGAAAACAAAATCCGCCTTTTGGAGTGATCAAGTCAGAGCACAGACCTCAACCCAATATAGATGCTATGGAATGACTTGAAGAGAGACATACACATGAGACGTCCAAAGAATATGACCAAGCTAAAGCAGTTCTGGCAGGAAGAATGCACTAAAATTCCTCCTGAATGATGTGCAGGTCTGATCCACAGCTACAGGAAGCGCCTGGTTGAGGTTATTGTTGTCAAGGGGGGGTCAACCAGTTATTAATTCTAAGGGTTCACTTACTTTTTCCACTGCCATTTTGAATGTTCAATGAGTGTGTTCAATAAAGACATGAAAGATCAGAAATTTTTTTGTGTGTTATTCTTTTAGGCACATTATATTTGTCAATGCCCCTGACTTAGATAAAGATCAGATCATATTTTATGACTAATTTATTCAGAACACCATGAAATTCCAAAGGGTTCACATACTTGTTCTTGCCACTGTAGGTGCTGTAACTCTAGTCTCCATAATATATGGAAATTAATAGTTTAAAATCACACATTGTAATACATACATGCCTAACCATGAGTAGTAAAATAAATAAATAAGTAAATAAATACATACATACATAAATAAATAAATATGTCAAAAAATAAACAAACATGCAACAAACATGGTCTGTGCTTGGTATCCGTAGCTCATGTTTGATGAATTAATCATTCCAGGTTGAATTGTGTGAATAACAATTTAGTTTAAGAATTTATTGGCAGTCTTTACTGTGACATTATCTCTTGGTTGTTGTTATTGTTTTTATTCCACCTGCTACTGTGGTACTACTAATATTGACCTCTGTTGCAAGTTGCCATGATAACTGAATGGGCACCGTTGCCTGCTGTAGAACTTTGTGCCTGTGCCACTGTTCCAGGCAGTCCAGAGCTTCAGGATAACTAGTGCTCTCAAACTTGTTCGCAAACATGCTGTTCTTCTCAATTATCCAGGGTAAATCCTCAACATTATAGATGCAGATATCCCTGATGTAACTTCCTGTGGGGAAAAACATTGTGGTTTTGATAAGACTAGTAGCATGGATGTTTTATACCTTGTGAAAATTCTTGACAGAATCATCTCACTTATATAGTGGTTGCATAGAGATCTTTTTAATATTAGACAGAGTTTCAGCCAAATTTTGCAGCTGTCATACCATTGCAGCCTTGGTGTGCTATTCCTTCTTGGTCTCTCCATTTAATGGCTCGAATGTTACCCCCCCAGCCAGCATTTACATTACTGCCAGGGGCATCTGTGGAAATGTTGAACAGTGGGAAAGTAGTTAATATATTCATCATAATCCATTTTTGCTAATTGCCTACATGTTCTGGCTTTTTCACCAGCTGTTATTGTTTTTGCAAATGCTGGGACCTCACCTGATTATTTGAATGTCTGTGAATAATATTTTATGAGTAGTTTCTGCTTACCTTCCACATGGTTAAGGGTTACCCAGTAATGCTCATCTGGGCTGTAGGTATCCTTGGACCACTCCAACAGGTCTTTGGCCACTGGGCTGGTGAGCACATATTCCACAAATGCTCTCTGCAGACTGTAGTAGGCGGTTCCAAAGTAGATCTTCAGATTGTGTGGAGGCAGGGTCTTTTGGTGACCTGGACCCATGGAGGCCACATATTCACCTTTAACTTCTATATGCTGTATTTGAGTCCTGTGTTGCATGTTCTCTGGCTGTTTTACACCTGGAGTCATATTATTGTCTCTCCATTCTGCATCTTGCATATATCGGACAAGCTCCAGGTTGCTCTGGACAGGGAAATCCTGGCCACATAGGTTAATCACTTTTTGCCATTTGACTGGAGACTTCACCAGGTCCTCCATGCAGTTAATGTCCGCCTTCAGACGTGAAAAACCTGCATAGGTCACTATCTCGCTAGCTGAGGCTAGAAAGACATTGGGAAAACACTCTGCCAATCTCTCAACACTCACTTTGTAATCTTCTGGAGCTTTGGCATCTACATGAATGCAGTAGATGTTTTGTGGTGCATAGATGGCTCTGAGCACACGCACAAACATCTCCAGGTCTTTGTGGATAGTGATGATGAAGGCCAGAGGGTAGTCCTCCTCTTCTTTGCTCAATGTCTCCATAATAAAGTGAAGCTCAGATTGTATATGAAAGCAGTTTAGTGGATTGTTAAAGTAGCTCAGCTCATGACATACTGTTCTTTCCCATCTTGTGTTAGAGGTGGTAGGAGGCAAAACTTTACAGTTTTCAGGGAATGGACGGCAGCTCAAGGTATGGTGCAGTCGCCTTGGAGCATAAGAAGGCTTGCCCTTAATATATATGACTGAGCAGATCAAGATGCTGATTCCAAGGCATAGCAGAAAACTCCACTTGGCACTCTCAAGCTGGAGCATAATCCTGCATCAAGCAGACCAGGCTATGTATGACCACATGAAATGTGTAGACAAAGTAAAATAAAAATTAGTAGGTTAATTGAATGCAAGTTCCTGGCTAAATATACAGTAACTGAATTTTTGCCTTTAACAAAAAAATTTTTTGCTACTCTCTGAATGTTAGAGCTTTTGCTTTTTCCAGAAAACAAAATTATTTCACACTTGCTACTGTACAATTCATAGACCTCCTACACCATACACTGACAAGACAAGATTTCTATCTAGTCTGTTGTTTTCCTGGAAAACATTCATATTGTGAAAGAACATAACCCATTCAGCATAGCTTTTATGCCCATTATTCCAGGTTCTAATAACGAGTTATCCACATCCTAAATGTAAATCTGACTGACCTCAATGTTTGCATCAAAGTCAGTCCCCTGGACAACGCACTATCTGATCTCTTGTCTGTTTTCAAATGAGTACAAATTATAGAACTAGGTCTTATCTACTCAGCTGTATACCGTGTGACAGCTCCTAGCTTAATAAAAAATGGGATGAAATAAAAAGGGGAAATTCACCTTGATGTAGGTCTACAGCAATACAGTTTACCTGCATCTAGCAGGTACAAGCATCTAGCATCATCCCTCAGTACTGTGCAAGTTGGTTCTGATTGACTGCACCATTTGACTTTATTGAACATGACCACATTATTAGTAATGATATTTATAAATTCATGGCACTAATACATGTTTATACTGTAAATATACTGTAAATATACTGTAAATGTACGTTTCATGACTGGAAACACAATTTCTGGATTTGTAGTTAATTCATTATTGTAGATTGCTTCATTAATGTGCTGTATTATTTTTAAAAATAAAGTTTTTAACTGTAAATTATTTAGCACTGTTTGACTTTATTATTATTATTATCATTATTATTATTATTATTATCATTATTATTATTATTATTAGTATTAGTAGTAGTAGTAGTAGTAGTAGTATCAAACCTACCAAGCTTGTAGGAATGGTGCATTTTAACACCAGTTAACTATGTTGATCAGGGATGCCACAGGAAAAGATGCACTTTTTCAGGTGAAATAAAAATAAATGGTAGAAAGTTTAAATAGGCCCATAAGAAAGTAGTTTTAATGGTACTGATAATTAGAAAGCAATTTTAAAAAGGTAATTTGTTTCCTTGCACTGGTAGCACAGACATGTTTAACCCTAAGTGCCTAGAGGTTACTGTAAACCCTTGTACATATGTGCACTAAACTTTCTACCCCAGACATATGATTTGTGTAAGGATTCAACCAAATAATATTGAAAATGTATAGTGTTTTTCCTCTCCCCCTACCACGACAGAGAATATGCATTATTGGTCTTCGGGGTTGGCAGGTCTGTATTATTTTTTTAAAAATTTCATTTTTATTGAACATTTCTGCTGAACATTTCTACAATTCTACAGAACATTTCTACATTTCTACAGAACATTTCTACATGTCTACGTTTCTTTTTTATTGAACATTTTTGCTGACCTTCTGATGAACCATTTCTGCTAACATTTCTAATAACCTTTCTGCTAAACACTTCTGCTAAGCCTATCTAAATCGCCTTTTCTGTTCTGTCCTCCCCACCATTTCCCAAAAATAAAAACAAATTGAGCAACAGCAGTAAATATTCACAGGTTTTTTTTTTCTTTTTATACAAAGGAAAACAAAATTGAACCCACAACCCACCCCTCCGGCTCATCATGGCTACCCATTAACTGTTGCTGGTTATAAATATATTATAAAATTCAACAACATGCACCAACCCTTAAGTGGGTAGTGTCTGTAACTCCATAAAGTATGCAATAAAGGGATGCCATTTATGAAAAAACCATTCATCGTATATCTTATTTTCTCAAGTTTCAGACCAACCTTTAAGTGGGTAGTGTCTGTAACTCCATAAAGTATGGGCAGGTCTGTATTATAACCATTAGCCTTAGTATTGTTGTCAGCTCTTTACTGAGCAGTCTGATGTCCCATTTGCCTACAGGTTGACTACTAAAATATGACTATGTTCTAGCATTCCCATTTCTCATCCTTTTTTGTTTACCAGCCTTTCAAAGACCGTGGCAAATATTTTCCAATAACCCCATGCAAATTCCTATTTTGTTCTTTTTGAAGGCAGGTGACCAGTGCTGTATACAAATAAGCTTCTCTGTTTCCATTTGCATATCGTTGTCAGAATAACACATGTATGTGCAATATGAATGCACATGCTCCTGCTTTATAGAGATTGATAAAATTTGTTTTTTAATTGATTTGTTCTTTCTTTAGAGATAAGACAAATGGCTTAACTACAGCCCTTACATTTCTCTCAAAATACAAAGCACAGTGTACCTTAGTGAAAACGAATAATCTTTAACTGGTCAATTGAACCCTTTTATACCTAGGTCCTTTCATTTCAGTCAAGTTAGGATTTAGAAAAGAGTCATCATTTATAAAATGTTTGCAGCAATGTTCTTAACCTGTGAAAAATTTCCACCAAGCAACCACACACATTAAATGTAGTGATCTAGTGGAGGTTTTCAGATATCCCCCATTGCACACACAACTTAATACCTCAACCAAAGAGGGCTCCTACCTTTTAGCTGCAGCAGAATCCAGACCTATCAAATAAGGTTAACCATTAAATAACTCTGATGTCCAGAAAAGTGTGCTCCACTGTGACCTCAGCTAAATACTTGCTGCCTGAGGCAGAGGAGACTCATGCCTGCTGTAGTGCCATTTAGTTAGCTGGTATGTGTTGTAAATGCCGCCGACACAAGCTGCATGCAGATTGTGGTGTTATTGAAGCTGCTGATGTGCTATCCTCTCTTCTCTGGGTGACTGGCTGCTCGGCTGCTCAGCTACATTCCCCATGTGATACAACAAGAGAGAGCTCACCAGAGAGTGGCGTAACAATTTAGAGTCTGAACTTGCCTAGCAACTACTCACCCCCCCCATTCACCTCCCTTCTCTTACCTAATGTATTAGACTGATACTCATACCCACTCACTTTAACTTACTGTTTGTGTGTTTTTTCATAGTTTACACATTTTATTCTTTCCTTTGCACCCATTGTTCCTTCTTGTACCCTACATAATAGGTTTTGAATTTTTTATTTTTATTTTTTTTTGCTTTTGCCTAAATCAAAGCCCCCAGTTGAGTGCAGTGGTGTGCGGTGTTTTAAATATGAGGTTGGCTCCCTAGTGTTGCGGATTTTCTAAGCCCTAGGGGCAGGTTGTTTGTGAGCTCTGCCTGGTCAGCTCAGGAGATTAGTCCTCTTGTGTTGACCTAGATTATAGATAGACCACTCTGGGAGACAATTAATCTTTTTTTTTTTTTTTTTTTGCAGAATGCTGAATGAATTAGCATTTATTTTGTTCACTTTCTCTAGCAGAATTGGAAGAATAGCCTTTAAATTAATCTTGTCATAAAATATTTTCTTGAAAAGTATGGGGACAGGAATATTTTTCTCCCTGTTTACAGAATTTTGTAGTAAAATATCAGATATGATGAGTTGGACACACACTATAGGCTTTAAAGTGAGTTTAGTGTGATTCAAGGGTTGAGTGAGTGTCCATTCAATAGCTAATCAGTGGCCCCTAGGTAAGCACTAATGCCAGGCTTTGGCATGTTCTGCCTGACAATTTGTCAGTTGCATGACAAATAAACTGTATTATTAACTGTCTGATTTTGTCAGCAATTTTCAGGCCATGCAACACACAGTGCATTAATACTTCTAATGTTAATCTAAAAGTTCATGTCGAAGGGTGCTTTGGTTCTAAACTTCTGAACTGTCTAATGCTTCATAGTGTGGAGACCCCTTTCATGAAGATGATATTCTAATGCTGAATGGGAGCAAAGAAAAACAAAAAAGCTCAGCATACAATGAGAAGAGAATCGCCAAAGCTAAAATATCATTACATGTAAAGCCAAGTTCATCGAGGGGATTCGTTGTGTGGTGCGTAACATCAAAACTCACGAAACACTGAGTCCTTAGAAAGTGACTTTCTCATTGCGGTTGAACCAGCCGCTGTCCCTGAAAGCGCAGTTGATCTAGTTGCTCATAAATAGAGCACATGAAGACAAAGCTCTAGCATTACAGCCAAAGAACAGCGAGGCTGAGACAGGCAGCAGGGTTCATCCTCTCTCTCTGTCTCTCTGTGTGTGTGTGTCTGTCATATATATATATATATATATATATATATATATATATATATATATATATATATATATATATATATATATATATATATATATATATATATATATATATATATATATATATATATAGCTAGCTACATTTTGACAGGACACAGGTTGGATTGTGATGCATGTTGCCCATTAGGAGGTAGTTTATAACCTTGCAATGCATTAGCGTTCTTAACAAATAACAGGCTATTGCAAACATTACATGGAGCATAACATTAGCTGATTTCACGGCCACAATGTCAGCTGCCTCAAACAAACATAATTTAGGGCCCGTCTTTCAGGTGCTTTGCCAAATTCAAGGTGTTTCCTCACTTTGTGTGAAATGAACGAAAGCATCAGTTGCACACCGGCTTCAGAGCATCAATTATATGTTTGTTGTCATCCGCCTTGAATGTGAATATTTCCATATTACATACAACATTTCCTCTCAACAAGTTGGAGTGGCGCTAAACTTGTCGCCATCTACTGTAGTTTTTCCTGTGTGCTTGTAGGCATTCTTCATCTTCTTCAGCAATTGTGGACCGACAAACACTTAGGAGTATTTGCTGCCCCCATCAGTTCTGGAAGAATTGCAACCTCGGTACCTTCATTACCAACAGTACCCACGGTACCTATGCTACTGCAGGAAAAACAAGTACCGTCATGTTTTAAGAATGTTGGTATCGACTTGGTACTGACGTATAGGTTCTCGTGACATCCCTAATACAAATATCTATATTCACACACACTATATACGCTCATTTGTGTATATAAAAATTAATGTATATAGTGTGGGTGTATGTGTGTATATATACAGTGAGGGAAAAAAGTATTTGATCCCCTGCTGATTTTGTACGTTTGCCCACTGACAAAGAAATGATCAGTCTATAATTTTAATGGTAGGTTTATTTGAACAGTGAGAGACAGAATAACAACAAAAAAAAAATCCAGAAAAACGCATGTCAGAAATGTTATAAATTGATTTGCATTTTAATGAGGGAAAAATGTATTTGAAACCTCTGCAAAACATGACTTAGTACTTGGTGGCAAAACCCTTGTTGGCAATCAGAGAGGTCAGAGGTTTCTTGTAGTTGGCCACCAGGTTTGCACACATCTTAGGAGGGATTTTGTCCCACTCCTCTTTGCAGATCTTCTCAAAGTCATTAAGGTTTCGAGGCTGACATTTGGCAACTCGAACCTTCGGCTCCCTCCACAGATTTTCTATGGAATTAAGGTCTGGAGACTGGCTAGTCCACTCCAGGACCTTAATGTTCTTCTTCTTGAGCCACTCCTTTGTTTCCCTGGCCGTGTGTTTTGGGTCATTGTCATGCTGGAATACCCATCCATGACCCATTTTCAATGCCCGGGCTGAGGGAAGGAGGTTCTCACCCAAGATTTGACAGTACATGGCCCCATCCATCGTCCCTTTGATGCGGTGAAGTTGTCCTGTCCCCTTAGCAGAAAAACAGCCCCAAAGCATAATGTTTCCACCTGTATGTTTGACAGTGGGGATGGTGTTCTTGGGGTCGTAGGCAGCATTCCTCCTCCTCCAAACACGGCGAGTTGAGTTGATGCCAAAGTGCTCCATTTTGGTCTCATCTGACCACAACACTTTCACCCAGTTGTCCTCTGAATCATTCAGATGTTCATTGGCAAACTTCAGACGGGCATGTATATGTGCTTTCTTGAGCAAGGGGACCTTGCGTGCGCTGCAGGATTTCAGTCCTTCACGGTGTAGTGTGTTACCAATTGTTTTCTTGGTGACTACGGTCCCAGCTGCCTTGAGATCACTGACAAGATCCTCCCGTGTAGTTCTGGGCTGATTCCTCTCTGTTCTCATGATCATTGCAACTCCATGAGGTGAGATCTTGCATGGAGCCCCAGGCCAAGGGAGATTGACAGTTCTTTTGTGTTTCTTCCATTTGCGAATAATCGCACCAACTGTTGTCACCTTCTCACCAAGCTGCTTGGCAATGGTCTTGTAGCCCATTCCAGACTTGTGTAGGTCTACAATCTTGTCCCGGACATCCTTGGAGAGCTCTTTTGTCTTGGCCATGGTGGAGAGTTTGGAATCTGATTGATTGCTTCTGTGGACAGGTGTCTTTTATTAAGGTAACAAGCTGAGATTAGGAGCACTCCCTTTAAGAGTGTGCTCCTAATCTCAGCTTGTTACCTGTATAAAAGACACCTGGGAGCCAGAAATCTTTCTGATTAAGTGGGGGTCAAATACTTATTTCCCTCATTAAAATGCAAATCAATTTATAACATTTTTGACATGCGTTTTTCTGGATTTTCTTGTTTTTATTCTGTCTCACACTGTTCAAATAAATTCAGAATTCAAATTCAAAATACCATTAAAATTACAGACTGATAATTTTTTTGTCAGTGTGCAAACTTACAAAATCAGCAAGGGATCAAATACGTTTTTCCCCTCACTGTGTGTATATATATATATATATATATATATATATATATATATATATATATATATATATATATATATAGCTCACAAAAGTGAGTACACCCCTCATGTTTTTGAAAATATTTGAATATTTCTTTTCATGTGACAACACTGAAGAAATGACACTTGGCTACAATGTAAAGTAGTGAGTGTACTTTTGCTGTCCCCTCAAAATAACTCCTATCAACACTGAGCAAGATCAAGCTGGATCGTGGGAGACTCTTGGGGTGGAGTCCACACATTTGGCCGAGGTCACATCGGTATGCTGCTCCCCCCAACACTCTGCTCCCACAAGCGCTAGCGAGAGTTCGCCAAGACAGTCTGCTAGTAGCAAACTTTTGGCAACTCGAACATGGCTCTAAGAAATAATATCCCTGCGAGATGGCACTCCTTGGTAGATTAGCTGCACAATAGCTACAGTCCTGGAGTTCTTACAAGAACGTTTCTCAGTGGGCTGGGCTCCTTCTACAATCGGGGATACTTTGCCACTGTTTCGGCCAGCCATGCCCCTGTTGATGGAGCCTCTGTGGGGCAACATCCTCTAACTTTGAGATTCATGTGTGGTGTCAGACGGCTGCAGCCCATCTGCAGGCCGCGCATACCTTCCTGGGACCTCCTGCGGTCCTGGAAGGTCTGTTGGGTGACCCATTTGAGCCCTTAGTGTGGATCTACGGTCTCAAAAATCCAGGTTCTCATACACCTCATACACATAGAAAGCTACACATGTATAACATTCATAACACAATTCTAATACATCTACCACATTCAGTCACCAGGTCTAGTATTTTCTGATTAGTTTTTCTGTCCATGTCCAGACCGAGTCTCAAGTTCAAGACATCCAAGTCCAGACCCAATCTCAAGCTCACGACGCCCAAGTCCAGACCCAGTCCCAGGTCCATGTCCCTGTCATGGCTCATGTCCGAGTCACAGCCCCGGCTCCGGTCCCAGTCACAGCCCCGGCTCCGGTCCCAATCACAGACCCGGCTCCGGGCCCCGACACCACAGCCATGCCTTACGTTCCCGACACCACAGCCATGCCTCACATTCCCGACACCTTCACTCAGGCCATGTCCCTCGCTCAAGCCACGTCTCAAGTTCGAGCTCAGGCCGTGTCTCTCACTCAAGCCACGTCTCAAGCTCAAGCCACGTCTCAAGCTCAAGCCTCGTCTCAAGTTCGAGCCTCGTCTCAAGTTCGAGCTCAAGCCACGTTTCTCGCTCAAGCCATGTCTCTCACTCAAGCCATGTCTCTCGCTTGAGCTCACGCCAGGTCTCAAGCTCAAGCCACGTCTCAAGCTCGAGCTCAAGCCATGTCTCTCGTTCAAGCTCAAGCCACATCTCAAGCTCAAGCCACATCTCAAGCTCAAGCCATGTCTCAAGTTCGAGCTCAAGCCATGTCTCAAGTTCGAGCTCAAGCCATGTCTCTCGCTCAAGCCATGTCTCTCGCTCAAGCCATGTCTCAAGCTCAAGCCATGTCTCAATTTCGAGCTCAAGCCATGTCTCTTGCTCAAGCCATGTCTCTCGCTCAAGCCATGTCTCTCGCTCAAGCCATGTCTCAAGTTTGAGCTCAAGCCACGTCTCTCGTTCAAGCCATGTCTCAAGTTCAAGCTCACGCTAGGTCTCAAGCTCAAACCATGTATCTAGGCCAAGCCATGTATCTAGGCCAAGCCAAGCCTCTGAGCCCGGTCCCGACCACGCCTCTGAGCCCGGTCCCGACCACGCCTCCGAGCCCGGTCCCGGCCACGCCTCTGAGCCCTGTCCCGGCCACGCCTCCGAGCCCTGTTTGTTCCGCGGGGGACGCCACCCAGCCTGCTTGTTCAGTTGGGGATGCTGCTCAGCAGCCCTGTTCAGCTGAGGACGCCGCTCAGCCTCCCTGTACAGCTGAGGACGCCGCTCAGCCTCCCTGTTCAGCTGAGGACGCCGCTCAACAGCCCTGTTCAGCTGAGGACGCCGCTCAGCAGCCCTGTTCAGCTGAGGACGCCGCTCAGCCTCCCTGCTCTGCTGAGGATGCCGCTCAGCCTCCACGTCCAGCCGAGGACATTGCACTGCTCTCAAGTGTCGATGAGAGCGTCACTCAGCCTTTGTGCCCGGCTTTAGACTTTGTTTTGCTCCCCTGCTCCAAGAACACTGTGCAGTTTCTTCCTGGCACTGCATGGGACATTCAGCCCAGGGGCCCACGTGACAGTTCACATTAAACCATCATGTATTTTCTCACAGTGGAGTTACACAAAACGAAACCCCACAATCTAAATTAAATGTGTGGTTGCAAGATAAAAATTCTAATTTATTGATTTAATTAAATATTTAAAGTTGTAAACATTATGAGTTGTGTTGACATAGTAATGTTGATAATTACATCAACTTAATATGTGTGTAATTTCTGCATTAATTGATTTAAAACAAAACTTATGTTGTAGTACATTTACATGTATTCATTTAGTAGATGCTTTTGTCCAAAGTGACTTACAATGAGAGAACACAAGCAAAGCAATCTATCAAGCAGAAAACTATACAAGTAGTTGTAACATCATGGGACTTGAGCAGAAGCAGGTGCAGATCAAAGTCTTTATTATACACATGAATCAATAAACAAGGACAACGTAGTTTCAACAGGAAGATGAGAAACTGGATGCAAGGCAGGAAACTGAACAAGACAGAAAATACAGACCGCTTAGCACATGTAACATCTTCAGCATTCAAACATTCAATCAACATAACTAACGTAAACGAATAATACTGCGCGAAGTGCACAGCAATACGAGGCGTTTAAATAACAAACATAATTAAACTAAATCACTGATACCTGGAGTAAATCAAGCAATGCTTGCACACACTGAGAATCAAAACAAACGAACCACGCGTGTCCATATAACAGAGTCTCATGCACGCGCTCAGCAGCAGTCTTTGTGCTTCAATGCCGCAGCGCCCTCTGCCAGCATCAGTGTAACAGAACCCCCCTCTAAAGGCGCTTCACCCGGAGGGCCAACGAGCACCACCTCCAACTGCGGTCCGCGTCCCTGTGTCAGTTGTCTCTCACTGCAACGGAAAACTAGGCGGCCTCCTCCGGGCAGCAGACAGGCGGAGCTCCACCCCCAGAGGGACTGGAAGGCTGGGCGGCATCCCCAGCGGCGCTGGAAGGCTGGAAGTGGGATAGTTTCCTTGACGGATGAGACCTCCCCTCAGGTCTCTGGCTGGAGCTCTGCAGTCACCATATTAACCTCGTTCTGGAGAACCACAGCTGAGACCTCACTATACGTCTCACGCTGGAGCTCTGATGTTGCCGTTGCTCCCCCCCAAAAAAGTTCTAGGTCAGCCTTTGTTTCTGAATTGGGCAGTGTGGTGAAAATCCCTTGCAGTGGGCAGCCGCAGGATTTCGAGTAGTTCTGCTGGCTGCATGGCATTGTGTAATTCCCATGCAGTGGGAAGCCCCAGGAATTCGGTTAACTCTGCTGAGTTCATGGCGTTGGGTAATTCCCCTTCAGTGGGAAGCCCCATGAGTTCAGGTAGCTCTGCTGCCCGCTTAGCGCAGTGTAGCCCTCTGGCAGCTTGCTGCAGCAGCTTGCTGTGCGGAGAAGGCGGTCAAGCTGAGCAAGTTTTTGTCTATCTGCTTACTCTCTTCCCAGTACGCCTTCCACTTGAAAGCATGAAAGGCAGCGCTTGTGCTGATCTGCTGCTTCTGCGTATTCGGCGCAGTATTCTGTAACATCACGGGACTTGAGCAGAAGTAGGTGCAGTTCAAAGTCTTTATTATACACATGAATCAATAAACAAGGACAACGTAGTTTCAACAGGAAGATGAGAAACTGGATGCAAGGCAGGAAACTGAACAAGACAGAAAATACAGACCGCTTAGCACATGTAACATCTTCAGCATTCAAACATTCAATCAACATAACTAACGTAAACGAATAATACTGCGCGAGGCGCAGCAACACGAGGCGCTTTAAATAACAAACATAATTAAACTAAATCACTGATACCTGGAGTAAATCAAGCAATGCTTGCACACACTGAGAATCAAAACAAACGAACCACGCGTGTCCATATAACAGAGTCTCATGCACGCGCTCAGCAGCAGTCTTTGTGCTTCAATGCCGCAGCGCCCTCTGCCAGCATCAGTGTAACAGAACCCCCCTCTAAAGGCGCTTCACCCGGAGGGCCAACGAGCACCGCCTCCAACTGCGGTCCGCGTCCCTGTGTCAGTTGTCTCTCACTGCAACGGAAAACTAGGCGGCCTCCTCCGGGCAGCAGACGGGCGGAGCTCCACCCCCAGAGGGACTGGAAGGCTGGGCGGCATCCCCAGCGGCGCTGGAAGGCTGGAAGTGGGATAGTTTCCTTGACGGATGAGACCTCCCCTCAGGTCTCTGGCTGGAGCTCTGCAGTCACCATATTAACCTCGTTCTGGAGAACCACAGCTGAGACCTCACTATACGTCTCACGCTGGAGCTCTGATGTTGCCGTTGCTCCCCCCCAAAAAAGTTCTAGGTCAGCCTTTGTTTCTGAATTGGGCAGTGTGGTGAAAATCCCTTGCAGTGGGCAGCCGCAGGATTTCGAGTAGTTCTGCTGGCTGCATGGCATTGTGTAATTCCCATGCAGTGGGAAGCCCCAGGAATTCGGTTAACTCTGCTGAGTTCATGGCGTTGGGTAATTCCCCTTCAGTTGGAAGCCCCATGAGTTCAGGTAGCTCTGCTGCCCGCGTAGCGCAGTGTAGCCCTCTGGCAGCTTGCTGCAGCAGCTCTTGTTGCGTGAGAAGGCGGTCAAGCTGAGCAAGTTTTTTGTCTATCTGCTTACTCTCTTCCCAGTACGCCTTCCACTTGAAAGCACGAAAGGCAGCGCTTGTGCTGATCTGCTGCTTCTGCGTATTCGGCGCAGTATTCTGTAACATCACGGGACTTGAGCAGAAGTAGGTGCAGTTCAAAGTCTTTATTATACACATGAATCAATAAACAAGGACAATACGTTCTCAACAGGCAGACAAGAAACTGGATGTGAGGCAGGAAACTGAATAAGACAGGAAAACCAGACTGCTTAGCACACGTAATGTCTTCAGCATTCAAACACTCAATCAACATAACTAACATAAACAAATAATACTGTGTGAAGTGCACAGCAACACGAGGCATTTAAATAACAAACATAATTAAACTAAATCTCTGACACCTGGAGTAAATCAACCAATGCTTGAGTCTCGTGCACGCGCGCTCAGCAGCAGTTTTTGTGCTTTGATGCCCCAATGCCCCCTGCCAGCGGGAGTGTAACAGTAGTGCTACCATACAAGTTTTATAATTGAGTTCTAGAAGAAAGCAGTAACTTAATACAATTGTCTTGATACAGTGGTGTGAAAAAGTGTTTGCCCCCTTCCTCATTTCCTGTTCCTTTGCATGTTTGTCACACTTAAGTGTTTCGGAACATCAAACCAATTTAAACAATAGTCAAGGACAACACAAGTAAACACAAAATGCAATTTGTAAATGAAGGTGTTTATTATTAAAGGTGAAAAAAAATCCAAACCATCATGGCCCTGTGTGAAAAAGTGATTGCCCCCCTTGTTAAAACATATTATAACTGTGGTTGTCCACACCTAAGTTCAATTTCTCTAGCCACATCCAGGCCTGATTATTGCCACACCTGTTCACAATCAAGGCATCACTTAAATAGGAGCTGCTTGACACAGTAAGGTCCACCAGAAGATCCTTAAAAGCTACACATCATGCCGAGACCCAAAGAAATTCAGGAACAATTGAGAAAGAAAGTAATTGAGATCTATCAGTCTGGAAAGGGTTATAAAGCCATTTCCAAAGCTTCCAAAGCAAAGAAATGAGGAAGGGGGCAAACACTTTTTCACACCACTGTAACTTCGTCACTAATTTCAAATCCCATACCCATTTAACATGCCTGGACAAATTCAGACAGTTAATACTGTGTTAGAGTGTAGGTTAAATTTTCACCTACTATCTTATTACCATATAACAATTTAGGAAATATTAAATGTACTTACAACAAACTTCAGCTGAGATATGCAAAGATTAAATCACCACACGGAACCAGTGAGTGAGAAAAGGTGAAGGTCCAGTTTATTAAATCCGTTACCTGAGATCCAAACAATTTGGGACGTCTCAAAAAGTGATCTCCAAGTCCCCTGAAATGGGGCTCCCTTTTTATACAGTTGACACACCCCTGGTTTGCCCATGTGGTGTATGGGTGATGTAATGCATTTTTTAGGTGCTTTCCAATCCGGCTATTTCTGCGCCAGACTTCTTGAGCTCCGTTGAGTTTGCACTTACTCTATCAGTTCTCTTTTTTGTTTTTTAAAACCAACTTCTGCTTTCTATGGCATTTCTGAGCTGACTTTGAGAGCGGTAATTTATCACCTGTGTGCTTTTTCCTCCTTTATAATGGTAACTATGTGCTTTTTCTGCATTATTAGCATATGTCCATCCATCCATCCATCCATCTTCAACTGCTTATTCCTTCCTCAGGGTCGCGGGGAACCTGGAGCCGATCCCAGGAAGCATCGGGCACAAGGCAGGGTACACCCTGGACAGGGTGCCAGTCCATCGCTAGGCACAAACATATACACACTCATACACTATGAGCATATGTACTGTATGATTTTGTCAAATTATCATTAGCCATTACTTTGTTATTCTAATTACTCTGGGTCTGTGTGTGAGTGAGTTCATGCTCTTGGGTATGTGTGCTATGTGTTGCACTTCCTCTTTTTGGTCAGGCCCTAGCCTTGCTATAATTAACTTTTTTAAGAGACATTGTCTACATATATATATATATAGCTCAAAAAAATAAAGGGAATACTTAAACAGCACAATGTAACTCCAAGTGTTCCCTTTATTATTTTTTGAGCAGTATATATATAGTGGCAAGAAAAAAAATGTGAACCATTTGGAATTTCATGGTTTTCTGAATAAATTTGTCATAAAATGTGATTTGATCTTCATCCAAGTCAAGGGTATTGACAAACATAATGTGTCAAAAATAATAACACAAAAGAAATTCTGATCTTTCATGTCTTTATTGAGAACAACTCATAGTGCTTGTGGAAAAAGTGTGAACCCTTGAGTTAATGACCTCAAAAAAGCTTATTTTTTCACACACCTGGAGTCTGGTTATGAAAATGAGTTTGGAGGTGTCGACTACAGCTACTTTGACTGATAAAAACCCCTCAAACTTTTGGAGTTTGCTCTGCACACGAAGCACACGCTTATGTGAGCCATGCCTCGCCAAAAGAAGTGTTATGAATTTTCGGGTAATGTGTTGTTTAATAAAGCTGGTGGTAGTGTTTGCTTTGTTACGTTAGTTGGCCTTTAACTTTGGGCTGTTGCTATTAAAGGGTAGGCAGCCGTCAAAATGAAGGGCACAAGGCTTAGGTGGCTATAATGAGGGGTAGAGGTTATAGATGGTTGTTTAATAAAGCTGGTGGTAGTGTTTGCTTTAGGTTACGTTAGTTGGCCTTCTACACTTTGGGACTGTTGCTACTCTACATTGGGCGCCGTCTGCACCACAGGTGGCTTAATGGGTGCCCTGCGCCGTTTGGGGCTCCTTGGCTGGCTCTCTCTGTTTATGGTCTAATGCATGATTGAAAAGAGGGTATATGGCGGGCACATGAAGGGGCCACTGCTTATGTTTGTGCTGCATGCTTGTTTGCAAAAAGAAAAAATTCACCCAACCAGATAAGGAAAAAGGGGAAAAAAAAAAAAAAAAAAAGGAAAAAAAAAAAAAAATAGAAACGTCCTTGGGCTGGCTAACTCTCTATTTATGGGTTTAAATACGCCAAAACGTAAAACAAGCAGGGTTACTGTAGCAGGACCCCGTGAAGAAAACCACTGCTTCCCTTTAGAACATTACTACTTGCTTGAGGTTTGCAAAAAAAACATTAACACTCCACAGCGGTATGGGCAAAATGTTTTGTGGACTGATGAAACTAAGATTAAACTATTTGAGAAAAACCAGCTGGTAGGGGTGTTTTTGCTCCAAGGTAAAGTATGGTGGGGCTTATGTTTTGGGCCTGCTTTTGCTGCATCGGGGCCTGGCGCTTGCATATTGAGGGTGTTCCGTATTCTTCGGGTATGTGATGTCTGTGCGTCGCTGAGTGTATAGATATATCGATTGGTGGTGTTTTTGTTAGTGTATGGTGGGGTTGTTTGGGCTGTTTGTGTAGGGCTGGGTTGTATTGGGGTGTTGTGTTTTTTGGTATGGTGTCTGGCGTGTGTTGTGTAGTTGGTGTGAAGGGTTGGGTAGGAGGCTGGCTTGAAACAAGATCGGCCTGTGGCCGTCAGGCCGCCTCACTGGGTGCTGGCTGGTGCTTAGGGCTATGGCGTCGTCAGACCATCAGGAAAACACACAACGAAAGTGGAAGGGTGGAGGAAACTTCATGATTTACCTGCTTTGCTGCATCAGGCCCAGCGCTTGAATATTGAAGTGGAAGATGAATTTTGTATGTATTAGACAATTTTTTAGGATAATGTGAAAATGTTTGTGTTAGTTAGTTGAAATTGTGTGTAGAAGTATGAATGAATGCGACAACGACCAAAACATTAAAATAATGTAGAATGGTTTAGAAAAAAATTGGGCCTCTCAGCAGAATGGCTTCAGAGCCAGGACCCTCCCCTTTGGGTGGCCATCGGAGCTGCCTTACTCCCCCGTGGGGGTGCTTGCTATCATGACTATGAAACCAGTTCTACCAGGAGAATGGATATCATTTTTTTGCTTCTGTTGTTGCTCAACAGTTGTGGGGTTTTAGTTGTAGTAGTGCTGTTGGGGTTATTATGGGGGGTTTTGGGTTTTTTTTTTTTTTTGTTTGGGTGTGTTTTTTTTTTATTATTTTAGTATTTTTTGTTTTTTGGTTTTTTTTTTTTTTTGTTTCTTTTTTTTGTTTTTTGTGTGTTTTTTTGTTGTGTGTTTTTGTGGTGTGGGTTGTTTGGGTTTGTAAGGGTTGGTTCTACTTGTTCAACCATTATTTTTTTTTGTTGGTGTGTTTGTTTTTTGTTTATGGGTTTTTTTAGGTGTTTTTTTTTTTTTTTTTTTTTGTGGTGTGTTTAAGGTGTGTGGTGTGGTTTGGGCTTTGTAAAGGGGTGTTTTAGTTTGTGGGTTTGATGCAGCAGAGCTCCACAAGAGCCTGCTATCGCAGACGTGCCAGCTCCAGTTACTGTTAGCCAGCTTCGATCTTTTCTAGTACTGGTAAACTATTATGCAAGATTTGTTCTGGTCAGAGGAAAGTGAGAAAGCTTTCCAGGAGGCCAATTTGTTGACAACAACTGTTCTCACTCATTATGATTAAAGACTCCCCGTTCCATGATGGCTTAGTGGTTAGCACGTTTGCCTCACACCTTCTTCATATGCCCTGTTTGTGGGGGGGTTTGCATGTTCTCTCCGTGCTTTGAGGGTTTTCTCTAGGTACTGTGGTTTCCTCCCTCAGTCCAAAGATATGCATTGTAGGTTGATTGGCATTTCCAGGTTGTCTGTAGTTGTGTGAGTGTGTGTGCGATTGTGCCCTGCGATGAGCTGGCTCCCTCATCCCAGGTTTCCCCCGTCTTATGACCTGAGTTCCCTGGCTCCTGGTTAGCTGAAATCCTGTTTAGGATAAGCAGTACAGGATGGATTGACTTCCAGTATGTTTGGCATGTGACGCTTCACCCTATGACGTAGGAGCTTTGATCTCCCATGTGATGCCAGATGGGAAGAGAGACCTATAGTATTTGCATCTAGAACCCTGAGTAAGGGTGAGCAAAACTACACAATTAGATTGTGAAGCACTTGGAATCATTTTCAGAATCAGAAAGTTTCATACTTATGGATGTAATTGTTCTTTGTTAATGGACCACAATCCACTTACTACCATCCTCAATCCCAGTAAAAAAAAAAAAATTAATAAAAAAAAATAAAAACCAACACACAATGCACTTACACCTCTACTCTGTACACTTTGCTTCCTCTGGTATTCAATTAATGGATCTTTGCTTGATATATCGCTTTGCTTATTTGTAAGTCGCTTTGGATAAAAGCGTCTGCTAAGTGAATGTAAAGCCAATTCAGAGGGTCGCTATTTTACTTACAGCTTACAGTTGCACAAACCAGTACAGAAATGCCACTGACCATGGAAATGCTGTTGAGTTATCTTGTTTGCCACTGTCTGTCTTGCACAAGGATAAGAAGATTAGTAGATGCTTACCTTATCAATCATGTGGAAGCTTTACCAGCGTGCAATGCAGACATTCAAAAGAAACTAGATTGGACCTTAATCTTTCACATGTGATGAATATCCACATGATGGTTCCCAACTACAAAAGGGTCTAACAACACACTGACACCATACATTAAACAAAAAGAGGGACTCTCTCTTACACAAGACTGTTTTCAAGTTTCATTTTTATTGAACGTTTCTGCTGAACACTTCTGATGAACATTTCTACAGAAAATTTTTACATTTCTACTGAACAATTTTTGCTAAACATTTCTAATGACCAGTTCTGCTAAACATTTCTGCTATACATTTCTGCAAAATGTGTCTGCTAAACATTTCTAATGAACATTTCTAAAGTTAAATTTTTATTGAACATTTCTACATTTCTACGTTTCTTTTTTATTAAACATTTTTGCTGACCTTCTGATGAACATTTCTGTTGAACTGCTAAGCCTATCTAAATCGCCTTTTCTGTTCTGTCCTCCCCACCATTTCCCAAAAATACAAACAAAATGAGCAACAGCAGTAAATATTCACAGATTTTTTTTTCTTTTTATATAAAGAAAAACAAAATTGAACCCACAACCCACCCCTCCAGCTCATCATGGCTAGCCATTAACTGTCGCTGGTTATAGAGATATTATAAAATTTAACAACAGGCACCAACCTTTAAGTGGGTAGTGTCTGTAACTCCATAAAGTATGCAATAAAGGGATGCCATTTATGAAAAAACTTATCTGTACAACCATTCATTGTATATCTTATTTTCTCGAGTTTCAGAAAAAACATCACGTCCTTTATCCACTGGGAGATAGATGGGTATTTAGCAGACTTCCAATGTAACAGTAGGGAACGTCTTGCTATATGGGATGTGAAAGCAATAACATCCTTTTGTATCGAGCTCAAAGGAATTGAAGCTTCAGGAATCCCAAGTATCGCAATCAATGGACAAGGCTTTAAATCTACCCTGAGAATAGTGGACATGATGGTAAAAAAGCCAGACCAAAAACCATGGAGTTCAGAGCAGAAGAAAAATATATGGCCAAGATGACAGGGAGAGCCATGGCATTTATCACACTACATCCGGATACATCCGGATACATCACAGACAATCTCAACTTGGACAGATGGACTCTATTTAAAACTTTGAACTGTATAAGTCCAAGACGAGCACAAGAAGTGGTAGTCTGTACCCTCCCTATAGCATGTTCCCAACACTCCTCACTTATTTGTACTCCTAATTCCGTTTCCCACGCATTCCTAATTTTATTACCCGACCCACTACCTTGCGTCAAAATAAAATCATAAATCTTAGAAATCATTCCTCTCTGATGTGGGTTATTTGAAAACAGGTCTTCCCAAGCCTGTTCTGAAGGAGCAGAAGGGAAATCAGGAAAACATCTAGAAACGATGTTCCATATTTGAAAGTACCGAAAGAAATGTGTCAAGGGGAGATCATTAGTTGATGCCAAATTAGCAAAGCTATCAAACACACCATCAGAATACAAATTTCTAACTTGTTTAATAAAAAAAAAAAATGTATAATAAATGTGCTAATTATCTTATCCAATGAATCAAAGAATGATTTTGGGAGAGATAGAGGCACTTGTTGGAACAAGAAAAGAAACTTCGGTAAAATATTCATTTTGACAGCGTTGATCTTGCCAATTAGGGAAAGTGGTAAGTTACCCCAAATCTGAATGTTAGATTTAACCTTTGAGATTAGGGCAGTAAAGTTAGCTGATAGAAGATTAGATAGAGAACGTGTCACGTTGATACCTAGGTATTTAAAACCTGCCTGACTAAATCGAAACGGTAGATCTGACTGTTGGAGCGACAGAGCTGGAGTATTGACAGGGAAACAGTCACTTTTATCTAAATTTAGTTTATAACCAGAGACAACACCAAAAGACTCCAGAAGATACAAGACAGAAGGCATAGAGGCGGTAGGATCAGTTACATACAATAACAAATCATCAGCATATAGCGACAATTTGTATTCTACCCCGTATCGAGCTATTCCTTTAAACAAGGAGGAAGATTTTAGTGCAATAGAGAGCGGCTCGATGGCAACAGCAAAAAGCAGTGGGGATAAAGGACAACCTTGGCGACACCCTCGTCCGAGCGCAAAATAATCCGAATAAGTATCGTTAGTCTGAACTCTAGCTTAAGGGGTTGAATAAAGGAGGCTAATCCAGGAAATAAACTTGTCCCCAAATCCAAACTTCCTCAGGACTGCAAACAAATACTCCCATTCGATCCTGTCGAATGCTTTTTCAGCATCTAATGAAATCACAATCTCAGAGTGAACAGCTGAATGCTTTGAATAAATTATATCCCTCCTCCCCTTTCTTTCCAAAACTCTTGAAAAAGCTGTTTTTAATCAACTCTACAATTTTCTCACACAGAACAACCTCCTAGACACCAAGCAGTCTGGCTTCAAGAGCAACCATTCCACGGAGACTGCTTTGCTTTCCGTCACTGAAGCCTTACGACTAGCAAGAGCAACCTCTAGATCATCTGTCCTCATCCTACTTAATCTTTCTGCTGCTTTTGACACTGTGAACCATCAGATCCTCCTATCAACTCTCTCCAACCTGGGCATCACTGGAACGGTTCTACGCTGGGTGGAATCCTATCCTGGGTGGAATCCTATCCTGGGTGGAATCTGAGCTTCTCGTCATCCCAGCCTATCCCTCAATCAACCAGAACTTCACTGTACAGCTCAGCTCGCTTACACTCATGCCAACCAAGACGGCCAGGAACCTTGGGGTGATTCTTGATGAGGGCTTGACCTTTACAGACCACATCTCAGCAACTGCAAGGTCCTGTAGGTTCATCCTTTACAACATCAAGAAAATCCGACCATTTCTCACCAAACAGGCTACACAGATACTAGTCCAGGCTCTTGTCATCTCTAAACTGGACTACTGCAACTCATTGCTTTCAGGCCTCCCAGCCAGCTCCATCAAACCCCTTCAAATGATTCAGAATGCTGCAGCGCGCCTTGTCTTCAACCAGCCCAAGACAACTCATGTCACACCCCTCTTCATCTCCCTCCACTGGCTTCCTGTAGCTGCCCGCATCAAGTTCAAGGCCTTGATGCTCACCTACAAGACCTTGTCAGGAACAGCACCCTCCTCCCTCAACTCTCTCCTGAAGGCATACATTCCCTCTCGCAATCTACGAATGACTAGCGACCGACGTTTAGTAGTTCCCACTCAGCGAGGCATAAGGTCCCTTTCCAGAACCTTCACGCATACCGTTCCCCAGTGGTGGAATGCTCTTTCGATCTCAATCCGGACTGCAGAATCTCTCACTATCTTCAAAAAACAGCTAAAGACCCACCTTTTCCGTGAACACCTAACCAACTCCTAGAGAGAAAAAAAAAAACCCACACACAATGCACTTACACCTCTACTCTGTACACTTTGCTTCCTCTGGTATTCAATTAATGGATCTTGTATAGTAGCACTACTTGTATTGTTCCCTGCTTGATATATCACTTTGCTTATTTGTAAGTCGCTTTGGATAAAAGCGTCTGCTAAGTGAATAAATGTAAATGTAAATGTAATATTAAAGAGTGTAGGGGTATTGAAAAACATTTGACGTCCCTTTATAAAACCGTTCTGATCTTCAGATATAATATAAGGAAGTACATTCTCTAACCGAGATGCCATTACTTTCGCCAACACCTTTACATCTGCATTCAGCATTGATAGCGGTCTATAAGAACCACAGGAAGATGGATCCTTACCCTCCTTTAGGAGCAGAGCTATCGTGGCTTGTGTCAGGGTTGGAGGCAAAGACCCACATTCCAAAGATTTGTTGAACATAGCCAAAAGCAATGGAGCTAATTTTCCAATAAACGTTTTAAAGAATTCGATTGGAAACCCGTCCGGGCCAGGAGCTTTGTTAGATTGCATAGATTTAACTGAATTTAAAATTTCTTCAAGAGAGAGTGGGGAATCCAATTGCATAGCAGTATTCGTACCTATAACAGGATTACAGAGGTTTTGAAGAAATGCGTTCACTTTAGTATTATCTGTTGGAGATTCGGACTTATAAAGCAAAGAGTAAAAAGATTTAAAAGTAGCATTAATTTCCATGGGATCTGTAGTGACAATATTATAAGTGTTTTTAATACTAGGTATGAGACGGGAAGTGGCCTGTCGCCATAGCTGATGTGCCAGTAGACGACTCGGCTTATCGCCATGTTCATAATATGAACCACGAGTACGTAACAGTAAGTGTTAAACTACAATAAGATTAAACTCTGCCTGTAAGTCAAGGCGCTGTTTAAGAAGTTCTGGGGAGGGATTCGATGCACATCTTTGATCAAGACTACTGATTGCAGATGCTAGTTTATTAACCCTAGCAGTGCGTTTTTTATTACAGTACACAAGACTGTTTAATGTGGGGAAATCGAGTCATTGTCCCACCCAAACTGAGACAAAAAGTATTAGAAGATCTGCATGCTCAGGTTTGAAATTATAGCTTTTTCATGCAACTACATCTGGTGGCCCAGTATTGACTCTCAAATTGAAGAGAAATCCAAGACCTGCTTGTCATGTACAGTTTACGTCAGACCAATGTGAAACAAAGCTCTCTGAACCACCTATTACACCCTCTTAACCATTGCGCTTTGTTGACACTGCCTTTACTGCCTTGTTGTTTGGGGTTCCAGATATGTTGCATGTGTAAAAAAAAATTGCATTCAAAATTGAGTTCAAAATTAACCTTTTTTTTTTTCATTGAAATATTTTATAACATTCTATACCAGAGATTTGACAACACTGTACGCTGAAAATGATTGTATTATTCACCCTCTTTTCCAACAACAAACTGGGCTTATGTAAATTGCCATAAAAAGTTATTATTCAGGCAAACAGAAAAAAATATGTGTCACTGGGTTGTATTTGAATATCTATATATTTCTTTTCTTTTCTAAAAAATCATTTACATATTAGGTAACTTATATTTTTCTGGAAAATAATATAAATTATGTTTGGGGTCAGTTTGATCCCCCAAAATTACAAATGTATAAAACTGTGAAAAGAGTAAATACAAATACATACCAATCCAAATACTTGCCAGCAGGCAAACTAACTATGTATTGTCATGAATCCCCCATGCAGCAGCGCGCCTTGGGCGCTGGTGCGCATGCGCATGCTGTATCTGGGTTGAAGTCATGTCTTCCTCCCGTCTCATCATGTGTCACGTGTGTTGTTGAATTGCCCGCAATTGTTAGCAGTTGCGGGGCTAAGGACTATGTGTATATATACCGTGAGCTGTGCTTCACATGGCAACGTTAAATGAATGATTCTATCTATATAGAACAAGAGTGCGACTATAGCATGTTTTCGTTTATGCCATAGCCATAGCCATAACCTTAGCCTTACCATTAGCCCTAGTCATAGTTAGATAGCGTAGCTTAGTTTATTGGTTAGTCATGTTCCTATGTTTGTTTTGTTTTCTCTCCTTGTTTTCCAATGAAACCCCCGTTCGTACTGCGATTGCATCCGTCTGATCTCCTTCACGTCACGGTCCGTGATAGATCTAACCACAGACCCATAGATGCAGCACGAGAACGGAAAGGACACCGAACCCGAGACTCCATGCCTAGTATCCCCACCTTGGATTCTATGCGGTTTAAACAGAGGACTTTTGAGGACATGCCTGATGCCAACCGAAGGACAACTCATTCGGTTTATCATGTCTCGCTTTTTTGGCCCAGCTTGCACATGGACACAGCGAATAGCAGCCGCAAGACCCTGGGTGCTGGAGGATATTAGGCAGTTTTTGGATCTATTTTTGGAGGAGTTCGGAGAACCAGGGCAGAATTACGACCTGAATAAAATACTGGAGGGAGCTAATGTGGGGTCTAGTGTGGATCTCCCATTCCATGTGCACTATGAGCGGGTGAGACATCGAGAGGAGATGGAAAGGACTGTCACCGCTCATCCAGTGAAGTGAGTTCTGCTCATCTATATGTCTCCAGACCAAGCTAAGTCTCAAGTCCCAGCCACGGCCAAATCTCAAGTCCCTGCTAGGTCTCAAGTCCATGTCCCTGCCATGTCTCAAGTCCATGTCCCTGCCATGTCTCAAGTCCAGGTCCCTGCCATGGCTCAAGTCCATGTCCGTGCCATGTCTCGGACCCAAGCCACAGCCAAGCCCCAAGTCACAGCCACAGCTCATGTCCAAGCCCCAGCCCCAGCTCACGTCCAAGTCATAGCTCATGTCCCGGCCACGGTCCAGTCTCATGTCCCGGCCATGGCCCACGTCCAAGTCTCGACCAAGCCTCAAGTTCCTACCCAAGCCATGCCTCAAGCTCCAGTCCAGGCCATGCCTCCAATCCAAGCCAAAGCTCCGGCCAAAGCTCAAGTCCAGTCTCAAGCTCTGGACAGAGCTCAAGTCCATGATGCCCAAGTCCAAAGCCAGTCTCAAGTCCACGGAATCCAAGTCACGTCACAAGTCTCGGTCTAGCCAAGTCTCAGGTTCCTGACGTTCCAGCCAAGTCTCAGGTTCCTGACATCCAGGCTAAGTCTCAAGGGCCTGACGTCCAAGCTAAGTCTCAAGGGCCTGACACCATGTCTCAAGCTCAAGCCATGTCTCTCGTCCAAGCCATGTCTCAAGTCTCAGCAGGCCAAGTCCAAGTCAAGTTTCAAGTTCCCGACGTCACGTTCGCGCCAGAGTCTGCTAAGGCCGGCCCAGAAATTCTTTTGTGGGGGGAGCAACAAGGACAGCAGGGCTCCAGCCTGACACCTACGGGGAAGTTTCAGCAGTGGAGCTCCTACCAACCAAGGAAGTTGTCCTGCTGCCCAGTACAGCCAAGGAAACTGTCCTGCTGTCCAGACCAGCTGAGGAGGTCGCTCAGCCTCATTGCTCAGCTGAGGTCGTCGCTCAGCCTCCACGGCCAGCTGAGAACGTTGCTCAGCCTCCACGTCCAGCTGAGGACGTTGCTCAGCCTCACTACTCAGCTGAGGTCGTCGCACAGCCTTCCTGCACCAAGGAGTACTCGGCGCTATTTGACTGCTCCGTGGAGGATGGTATTCGGTTTGCTTGCCCCACAGAGTACAGTGCTCTGTTTCCGTGCTCCGTCGAGGACATCGCTCTGCTCTTCTGTTCGGCCGAGGACGTCACTCTGCGCTCCTGTTCAGCCGAGGACGTTGCACTGCACCCAAGCTCCGCAAGGACGTTGCACCGCTCCCAAGCTCCGCAGAGGATGGCGTTTCTCTCTCATGCTTTGGTGGAAATGTCGCTCAGCCTGTCTGCTGGGCTGTGGTAGTTGCTCTGCCTCCCTGTTCAGCTCGGGACCTTGCTCCACTTTCCTGCTACGCCAAGAACAGCGTGCGGTTTACAACTTTCTTTTTAAGCATACCATTACTTATTGTTTAGTATTTGTACATATTTTTTACCGATATTTACTTTCACATTTCTTTGCTTAAAGACTTCTATGTATCAGTAAATTAGGTAAACGTTGCTTAGTTAATTTATCCATATGGTTAGCTAGTAAAACTTTAGCTTGCTCCTCCTGCAGTGGTGATTTGGCATAATGTGTAGTGTTGTTACTTCATGTTCCAAGCGTTACTAGTTCAATGCCAGATTGTGTTGTATGCAGAGTTTCACGGTAAAATGTTTTGAAATAAAAACATACTAGATTTTGCTAGTATACTTATTTTGCAAACTTATTTTTAAGTATGTATATTTAAATTTTGGCATGTGTACTGTTAAATATTTCTTTGACCATGATGACTCATTTCACCCTAAATGAGCTTGCTTGACCACAGGATACTTTATATCAGCAAAAACGGCCTAAGCGCCTTCATTCTCTTTGTCTTATTATTAATTCAGTTGAAACATGAAAGGATTCTAAAGTTCCATATTCACGGCATAATTCCGTATTCACAGCATAATTTCTCTGTTAGTTTCAGTTATCATATTTTTCAATTATATATGTTTACTTTGTAATAGTTCTGTTCTTGTTCTGTTCATGTTGATCAGTGGATAACGCCTAAGAAAGTCTTCATATTTAAATTAGTACAGAATGTTTATCTGCTTACAGAGACACAAACATGTTTTTCTGTTAAGAGTTTGTCTGCCAGTCCACGTTCAGCACAAACGCTCCAGAGCACTCATCTTTTTTCTGTATTCATTCTTCTGCAATAAACTTCTTCACCTGAGAGGATGAGTCTGTGAGTGTTGTCTAATTTCCACATTTTATTTTTTTAAAATGCTTACTTAAAAAAATAAGTATGCATACTATAATTTTAAGCATGCATACTTGTTTAAGTATGCTTAAAATTCTAGTATGCATACTTTTTTACATATTCATATAAACTTTGTGTCCATACTTAAATTTGTGTACTACATGTAAAAAAGCATACATATATTTCATACTTATTGTTTACTATTTGTATATGCACATTTCTTTGCTTCTGGGCCTGTGTGTGTTTCCCACAGGTTCCACAGTTTTCTCTCACTAAATATTACTTTTACCCCTGAGACTTACAGATGTAGATCAAATGTTTTGAGCCTTGCGATGTGCTGCAGTTGTCTGACACAACAACCGCTCACTTTTTTATCGTCCTGGAAAGGAGGAATAAGCGTGCATGCACACACACACACACACACACACAAACACTATTATTCTGGTATTTCTAAATTGTAAGTACTTGTAAACAATCTGGAGATGCAATTTACAAACAATTGTGAAGGTGCTATAAAGCATATTTCCAAGATAATTGATTAAGTCACATGAATAACAACATGCCTTTTATTTTAATGTAAAACATTTTGCCATTTGCAATGCAGTATTTTTGAACAGATACTATTTGTCACCGGGTGTGGAAACGGCACAATCGCGGGAGCGGAAGACAGTAAAGCAACGCGGAGCTATGAATCTATAGGCAGCGTGAAACGTGAGACGTACAAGGTTCCGGCGATCGAGCGAACAAGATAAACTGGGCGAGACAGAGACGTAGTCGAAAACCGTAAGTAAGTGTCAAGGTAAACTAGGAAGTCAATCAAAGTAGAAGGGCTTGGTATCGCAGAGAAACAAGGTCGCTAAACGTATACTTCGCAATGACTCTGTGGCAAGTGATTCTCTAAATACTAGTGGAGGGGGTGTGTGTGTAAGTGTGTGTGATTGGCAGCAGGTGTCTCAGATCAGAACTCCAGGGACTTAGAGCGCATTTTATTTTTTATTTCTGTAAAGCTGCTTTGAGACAATGACTATTGTAAAAAGCGCTATACAAATAAAATTGAATTGAATTGAATTGAATGTGTGTGTGCGCGAGGTGCGCGTTGCATTCTGGGATCTGGAGTTCTGATCTGACGGAGCTGTGACAGTATTTTTGCACAGATAGTATTTTCAGGTAGTTACTAATTAACACTCAAAAGTTTCTCACAAATGAAATGTAAAAAAGTAGCAAAAATAAAATTTTGCAATACAATACAAAATTCCAGCCATAAACTTAATAATAATAATAATAATAATTATAAACTAAAACTACCAATAATCGGTGCAAATAAAACCAAATGAAACCATGCAGAATTTTTTCTGGGTTACATTTTCCTTTTAAGGGCAGTGATTCAATTCCATACAAAGAGCTTAACAGACAACCAATCCCTGCCTTTCCTAAGTCACATGAATAACAGGCCTTTCATTTTTAATCTTAAACATTTGGCCATTTGCAATGCAGTAGTTTTGCACAAATATAATATTTTCAGACAGTTACTAATTAACACTCAAAAGTTTCTCACAAATGAAATGTGAAAAAAAATTGTCTAATACAATACAATATTACTGCCATAAACTTAATAATAATAATAATAATAATAATAATAATAATAATAATAATAATTTAAAAATAATAATAATAATAAAAAAAAACTAAAACTAAAACTACCAATGATCTGTGCAAATATAACCAAATGAAACCATGCAGACATTTTCCTTTTAAGGGCAATGATTCTATTTTTTTTTTACAAAGAACTTAACGGACAGTCAATCCCTGCCTTTCAGTGCAACAGACTCAGCTTTTATACAGGCCTCACAATGTTTTTTCCTGGCACTGTGCAAGTTTTTATGAACTTGTATAGATGTTTTTCAACTGCTTTCACTTCACTGGTCTCCCATTTCTTTACCACCTTAACACCTGAACAAATGCAAGACAAAGTTAGTCAAAACATATAATGTCTTTCAATTTCATGAAAACAATCATGTTTGTTTATCAGACAATACCTTTGGGAACAGATGTTGTACCGGTCGGTTCTGTTGCTTGCTTAGATGAGGTTTCCTGGGCTTGCTTTGTAGATGGTTTCAGTTCTGGCTCAATATCTACTAAAACACAGAACAAGTGCACTCTTTTTGAATGCATCCTAAATGATAAAGGACACCTCATAATAATAATAATAATAATAATAATAATAATAATAATAATAATAATAATAATAATAATACATTATTATTATTATAATAATAATAATTATTATTATTAACAGCTACAGGTTGTGCATTTTCTGAAGAATACAGTGATTGTGGAGCTTAAAATGTGGTCACTATGGTGTTGCTAGGTGGTTGTGGATACAATTATACAAGTTAAGATGTTATCTACATGTACCAAGCCATTAGGGATTATAGAAAGGCCTAGATAACCTTCCGTCTCCCATATACCATACTTGCCCTATCAATAGATAAAACCTAATTTGGAGCCGCCCACATCACAGGCTTTTCACTGGAGTAGACACTCATCATATCTGGTGTTTCACCACCTCATAAGAAGGATCAACAGTAACAAGCCCCACTTGCACCATAAATGCATGCTCAGTGCCACTGGTTACATCACTCTACCAGTCACTGATGAGTATGCTTCCCGGCAAAAACTACACCATGAAGACAAAAACACCCAAACACACAGGAATGCTTTTCACAGGCTCTGTATATAAGGGAGTAAAGCTCACCTTCTTCATCTGACTCATTCTCTGTTCCTGACAGATCCCTTGACAAATTTGAACTCTGAACAAGTACAGCTTCTATTTAAACAACAACAACAATGATAATATAATATGACATAACACATAAATCCGTATGTTAATCCTTTACATTTCGAAATTCCATTCAACATACCATCTGGATCATTGTCAATTTCGTCTAGGTTCTTTCCACTGAACTCCCCAAGTCTTCCTGTCTCTAATGCCATCAAAACCTTGCTTATCTTGGCCAGCTGGAGAGTGCCTTCAGGAAGTCTGTAATATTCTTGGTGTACTCTCACATCATGCCCTAAAAAGTCAGCCAGCTGATCTTATTCTGTATTGTTGAGGTTCAGAACATTGGACAGTGTTGCTATCTGTTTACGGAGCTTAGTTGATGAAAGTGCCTTTGGATTTTTTGCTCTACATTCTGTTGCAAATTCACGAAGACAATCTGATCCCCTCAGGTGACAGTGCTGTCAGACGTGCAAACATTTAAATGTTTTCTGAAGGAATTCCATATTTTTCTTCATTATAGGCGTTAAAAGAACTGGAACCTTTTGTCCTCACTTTCCACCTGTTTCTTTTCAAGCTCCGACAGTGCAAGAGCAATGTGCAAGTCATCTTTGTGCAAGTCATCTGTGTTTCTGCTGGTAAATGCTGTTAAAGGCATTTTTGAGACCTCACCCTCTCTTCTGCGATTGAAGAGGATAATCTAAGCCAGAGTAACCTTTGCAAGAAGTGTCCAGTTCTTGGAGGAAGCGTCTGCTGAAAGTACTCTTCTTGCTTTTGATCAAGATACAAGTGTAATGTTTTCACATCCTCAGTAAAAGGAAGAATAAGTGGAGCATTCCACTTCATTTCTCTCTGTGTTCGGAGTGCATGTGATGATATCAGTTCGCTCAATCTTGCCACATACATGTCTGAAAAGTTGTGCGCTTTTTCTGCTCTTTCACTGTCCTGATTCATCATTGCTTGAAATGAGACCAAATAAGCAATCTTCTGTAAGCTATGACCAAGCTTCAATGCAAGGGATGGTCGTTGGAATGTGCACTTTTCTTCATCATAACCGCTGGCTTTTCTGACAGCAGTGGTGACATGCATGAAGTTAGCTGGGTCAACAAAATCCTCCATGTTACACAAAGGAGTAACTTCCCTCACTGTAATTAACAATCTTCCAACTTCCCTCATTTTCTGTCGAATATAACCATGTTTGCCAATGTCTGAGCCTACTCTGTTGTAAAAAGTACTGTCCTAATCTTCTTATGTACAAATCTGTTTTAATGGCAAGTTTTACCTTGTCATGGGTCATGTTACTGAAAATTTTCCACAGGCCAGCACTAATTCCAGGAGGTGCAGGTCCCACATACTCATTTTGTGAAAGCACTCTGTTCTTTCCTGGTTTGGGACGGGAGTGATCATTTTTGCTCAGTTTACACCGTTTTATATGACACCAGAGAAACTTTCTAGCAAAGAGCCCTTGACAGTTGCAGCAGTGCACAAAGGTATTGAAATCGCAATCTTTTCGTGGCTTCTTATGAGGTACAAGCTCACCTTCTCCATGCTGTACAACTTCAGCATTATGTGCAAAACTCCCTCTATTCCTGAGGTGATCTAGCAAGTTTTTCCTTTGTTTTGAACCTTTTGGAAAACTCAAAGCTTTCACAACTTCAGACTCAGTGCTATGAACCTGCTCCAAGTGGCTTGCCATTTTTGATAGTGGTTTGCTGCAAATCAAACAGTACTGTTTCTTATCATACACTCTCACTTTACTAGTTGATTTTGAAACTCCTCTGACCAAAACAGACCTTGACTGGTCAGGTAAAACTTCAGATTCATAGGAAACTGCAGCACTAGACTGACCAGTGCTAGGACTGAGTAAAAGACATCTTTTTGTCCTTTTCTTGGTTTTCCTTTCAGAAACTGAAATCACATGACTGCAGGCACTTTCATCTGAGCTACTACATGAAGACTCAGGGACATATTCATGTTCACTATTTTCCACACTACTGATCGAGCAGGCATTATGGCTGTTTACCTCATTAAGCTATAAAAAAAACAAATTTGATAAGATTTTAAAACTTTAATATGAACACTAATTAAAAAGGTCCATGAACACTAATAAAAAGGTTTTATATTCAGAAAAATGACAACCTGACAACCTTTATCCAACCTGAGGAGTGCTTGTTTCTACTTGTGACTGCGGTATACAATACTGGACATCAGCAGATGTTTCATCTGGCACCTGCTGAGTTAAAAAACAAACAAATGATAGAATACAAAATGTAATGAGACTTCAAACAATTTCATATTTAAAATACAGTAGTGGAAAATAAGTGGGGGGAAAAGTATTTGCCTTTTGGTTACATTTGAACTTTTCTTATTAAGCCAGCAAGGCTACTTTTGGCACATACTGCATAAAGCTATAAAAACAAAATGTTCTTGCCTGAACTTAGACTGCAGACTGTTGCTGCTGATCATCAACAGCAGTAAGATCAGATTCCAGATGATGACTTTTCTCACCTGTTATAATTATCACCTGAAACCACCCCAAATCACAATTAATCCTAAAAGTATAATTGCCTAATTAATTAATTAATTAATTAATTAAAATTGAATGTGTAGAAAACAAGGGTTTTGCTAAACAAAGACAAACACACGTAACTGTATTGTGTAAAGTTTCATGTTAAAAGACAGTGTGGGGACCCAGTGTATTTGAAAACACTGGTATAGTACAATGTACATTGTGGGGACTTTTACGTTTACTATGTTATAAAATACATTAAAAAAGCAGTTCGATACCAGATTACAGAATGAAGACTCGTGCTGTGAATGTTGGGCGCAATGATGATCATCTCTAGAGGCACCATCTGACTCCAAACAATTACTGTCCACCTCTACTCCACTTTCTGTCACCTGAAAAAGGCAAAACAGTCACTAATAAACCCAAAAGTAAAAGTATGTTGGTATACCATAACTAAGCTGAACAGTGTAAAGTTGTAGAAAGCAATTTAGGCTGAAACACACCAAGCAAAGAAGACATCTGTAGAAAAAAAGAGAATATTTTAAACTAGGCATCTTGTGGGGGCCCGGTGTACACTGTAGAGACATAACATATACCATGTTAAAAAAATACATATAAAAAGCTGTTTCATACCCACGTACACTAACAATCCCATTTGATAGTTTAACATACTGTAATAAAAAGGACAGATTGCAGAACAGAAAAATGGGCAGAAAACTGATAACCTTATCTTTTTTTAAAGAGCTTTCCATGATCCTGGATTCAGCTAAACTTTCAAGTTACAAGCAAGTGTTGGTAGCAAGGGTTACAAGATTGGACACACAAAGATAGCATAGGGAGGACCGTGAATGCATTTTACAAAGCAATGTACTGCACCTTTACAGAATTATAGTAGTTGGAGTAAAGTAAATTAGGATTAGCAGTCAAACAACATAACTAAGGTGCAGTAATGCACTGGTGTCACTGCTGAGTAGTTAGACGAGAGGGCACATTGTAGCAGTGCTGACATAGATCTGAAAATGAAACATTTTACAGTATACAAAACCAGGAATATGACACGCATAACACAGACCAGTCACCATGTAGCAGTGAAGCAGTGGCTGAGAAGGTAGGAGAGGGGGCATCTTGCAAATTAAATTAGGTTTGGAAAATACATAGCACAGCTGGGGTGCAGCTCTGAGATGGATTGGTCAACGAGCATAGTCTACAAGAGAGAAGCTCAAGAGGTTAGAAAATGCATAGCCTGGTTGAGGTGTGATGTCTCATAGCGTTGTCATGGCTGAAGTATATGAGGTAGGTAAGCAAAGTCCACAGGAGAAAAGCAGAAGGTGTTAATATATGCATCGCAAGTTTAAGGACCACCACTGCATAAAGCACATAACTGAGCACTCCACTGCCTACATTGGCAGAATAGATTGTGCAGATGTAGCATTTACTGTTTGGAACTCGCATGAATTAAAGCAGTTTAATTACCTCAATATGGGAAGCAGATTTCTGTTGTGAATGTTGGGTGCACTGGGTAACATCTCCAGAGGTACCACCTGACTCCAGACAATTATTGTTTGCATCCATTTCACACTTTGTCCCCTGAAACAATAACAGTCACTATTAAATATAAAAGTAGAGGGTAAATCCTGTTCCACCAGCATCCACCAGCTCTGTGATGTCATCATAGAGGAGTGGAAAAGGTTTCCAGTGGCAACCTGTGAAGCTCTGTTGAACTCCATGCCCCAGAGGGTTAAGGCAGTGCTGGAAAATAATGGTGGCCACACAAAATATTGACACTTTGGACCCAATTTGGACATTTTCACTTAGGGGTATACTCACTTTTGTTGCCAGTGGTTTAGACATTAATGACTGTGTGTTGAGTTATTTTGAGGGGACAGCAAATTTACACTGTTATACAAGCTGTACACTCACTACTTTACATTGTAGCAAAGTGTCATTTCTTCAGTGTTGTCACATGAAAAGATATAATCAAATATTTACAAAAATGTGAGAGGTGTAATCACTTTTGTGAAATACTGTATCATGGAGGTAACTCTGGACTTCATTTCCCAGCAGACACTGCATCATAATACATCACTGTCACATGACCACCTGCACCTGTATCACGTTTCTGTTTAATGAGCACTCCTATACATAGCCACTGTTTGTACTGCTTCCTTGTCTCACATAATTGTCTATCTATGCTTTTGTCCACGCTTCCATGTTTAGTTTTTGCCACAGTATTTTGCCAAGTTGTCTTAGTGTCTTTGTTTTGTTGTTTGTTCATTTATTAAACTGTTTGGAAATCTGCTATTGCTTCCGCACCTACTTTTGAAATGTGACATACTTGAATGGTGTGAATTTGTGTTATGACAACAATACGACCCAATATCACATTTTCACTACATCACTGAGCCAATAATCCACAGTTCTATAATATTTAGCAGTATTAAGCAAGCAGAATATTGCGCTATTGGTGTGTGTGTGTGTGTGTGTGTGTGTATGTTGGCTTCACTAATACCTTTGTATCCTGGGACTGCTGTGTGTCTTGTGTGCCCTTGGTCAGCTGTTCATTTCTCACAGGCCCTGGAGTTGCATCTGGACCTGCAGCTTGTACTGCAGCCAGTACTGGTTTTATATCTGCACCCGTTGCTGCTCTTATACCTGCAGCCAGTACTACTTTATTACATGGAGCCGGAATTATAGGTGGTACATAAAGATCATTTTAGTTTGTACCTGAAGAATAACATCCATGACTTTGCCAGAAGGTAGTGCAGGTTGGTGATGAGTACAGGCTTTTGGGCAGCCTGTGTCCCATGACTGGAGAGGGAAGCCTCTCTAGAGCAGCCACTGACCATCATCACCTGTAGAAGACATTGAGGAGAGTCATTAGGATAAATTACTAATGTAGCTAATCATGAGGAAAACCTGTGGACACAGGTTATTAGGAAAAAAAAGCATTTTAGGGATTATTTAATTGTCAGTGATTTTTGCATTGATGATGGTTCCAAAAGGTGAGAACGATTTATGCAGATGCTCGTCATCCACAGAGACATCCAGAACATCTACTCTGTGTGCATGTCTGTGTGTATGCGTGTGTGTGTGTTACGTTAATGTTAACATAACATTAATATGTTTTTAATCAAGTATAACAAAAAACATTTTCAGTCCATTAGATCCTTGTTACAAAATCACACAGAGACTAATCTTAAACAACAATAACAATAATAACAATAATAATAATAATAATAATAATAATAATAATAATAATAATAATAATAATAATAATAATAATAATGCAATGAAGAGCTCATCCTCATGCATAATTAAGTGTTTATCATCTGAGTCTTACTGCTAAGTGATTGCCTCCTCATTGGAGTTACCTAGGCATTATGTGGTTCCTGATTTGACCCCCTAGAGTCAGTTGACATTAGTTCTCTCTTACAAAACATCACTTCTGCTTGCAGAAAAATCTAAATAATCAACCATCAGCAAAGCACTGTGGCTGATTCCCATGTCTGTGGACTATAATGCAAGTAATATAACGTTGTATGCTAATGTGGCCAGGTGTAAGTTTTCCAACATGAACTACAGTTCACTGGTGTTTGAGCAGCTGTCCTTCCATCCTATTCTGTTTGATTCAGAAAATCCCAGAAGACTGCATTTTTGCTGCCCTGTGAATGTTTTATGCATGTACAGCACTGTGCAAAAGACTGACACCACACTTTTGTTTCAATCAAATGACCCTTCAGTGTTTATTGTTAATTATTTGGTGGCAAACAACAATGATGGGAAAATGTACAGTACATTAATCCTATTTTCAGTCAAATAGTCTTGCAGTACTTATTTCTTCAGGTCTATATTAAAGTTCCATTTTAGAAATAAAATATATACAGATTTTTTTTTACTGGTTTTACTGTTGAAGACCTGTGTGATTTTTTTCTCAGCAGTTCCCATGCTTATTGTTATTCTTCGTAAATCACACAAAAGTCTTACTGCACCGATTGCTTACCATTTTATATATACAGTACTGTGCAAAGGTCTTGCAAAGATGTTTCTAAGTTTCTAAGCATTAATCAACTCAACCTTTTAAAAATGTCATGTTCAAGCTGTCTAAAATTAATTTTAACCAGACGGAAATATGCAGGGGAAGCCACAAAAAAACTGGGAGGTATGGGAGAAGCTGAAGTTGGATGCTGCGGCAGCGGGTGTGGCATTGTTCTCAGCATAGATCCAGGTCTCAGTCAGAACCAGCACACTGAGGTTGGAGTGGGTTGCAAAGGCAGGAATGAAGTCTGCCTTGTTGACGGCAGATTGGCAGTTCCAAAGTCCAATAGAGAATGAGAGGCCACATTCAGAGACCGTAGGTTGATCGTAAGTTGCATACTTCTCTGTGAGTATGCTGCGGTCTGTGCCTGTGGTAAATAACAGGGATAAACTGATGACACATGGTAGTTTTAGTACCTGTGTGAACAGGTAAACAGCAAGAGGAATAAAGGGGGGAAAAGAAAGTATACTTAGCAGTGCGAGTGCTGTCTTATTGGTGTCCTTGCTCGGTGGACTCACGCAGATAGACTCGCAGGTCTTTACATGAGCTCGCACTTCACGTGACAAGGGCTGACGCTTCTGCCTTAGCATTTCTTAATTCTTAAATACTGCGGTGCTTCACAGCTGAGCACGCCTCTTTAATTAGCACAACAAAGAGTAGTCGCGTGAACGAGCGACTCACGACCGAAGACCAGAATTAACTTTAATCTAGCTGAACTTTAATCTATGAAATCTGAACTTTAATCTATGAAACTTGTACACAGCTCGTAACAAGGAAGCACAGTTACAGCTTCTATTTGACAATTGTTGCTAAAACTAGTTTCAACTAAAAAAATCCAGAAAGACACACTTACCAGTTACTGTTCGCCAGGGTGAATAATATCTCTCTCTCTCTCTCTCTCTCTCTCTCTCTCTTTATATATATGGTATATGATATTTCAGGCACATTACATGGGTTTTTGAATCATATTTTTCTGCAGATCTGGCACCCTTCCCTGTTTTAGAGTTGCTGCTGGTGTTGCTGCTGTTGGAGTATCATGGGCGTTCAGCCTGACTTTGAACAATTTTCAATCACTGCTGATTTCACACCAAATGATAAAGGCATTTTAAGTGCTTAGTCATCATTACCCTTAACTCTAATTTGAGACATTTTGATGTCATGATTTCCCATTGGAACAGCGTGCTCTAAGCGCGAATGCGTGAACACCTGCTTTTCCATTGTTGACAGTAGTGACATTTGGACACATGTGTTTGTTTATGTTTCTGTCATGTCTCCTCCCTGTTCTGTCATTGGCTGGGATTTCACGTGTGTCTGTATTGCCCTCAGCTGCTAGCAGTTTATATGCTGATCATGTCCGTATATACGGTGCCTTGCGAAAGTATTCGGCCCCCTTGAACTTTTCAACCTTTTGCCACATTTCAGGCTTCAAACATAAAGATATAAAATTTAATTTTTTTGTGAAGAATCACCACCAAGTGGGACACAATTGTGAAGTGGAACGAAATCTATTGTATATTTTAAACTTTTTTAGCAAATAAAAAACTGAAAAGTGGTGCGTGCAAAATTATTCGGCTCCTTTACTTTCAGTGCAGCAAACTCACTCCAGAAGTTCAGGGAGGATCTCTGAATGATCCAATGTTGTCCTAAATGACTGATGGTGATAAATAGAATCCACCTGTGTGTAATCAAGTCTCTGTATAAATGCACCTGCTCTGTGATAGTCTCAGGGTTCTGTTGAAAGCGCAGAGATCATCATGAAAACCAAGGAACACACCAGGCAGGTCCGTAATACTGTTGTGGAGAAGTTTAAAGCCGGATTTGGATACAAAAAGATTTCCCAAGCTTTAAACATCCCAAGGAGCACTGTGCAAGCGATCATTTTGAAATGGAAGGAGTATCAGACCACTGCAAATCTACCAAGACCTGGCCGTCCCTCTAACCTTTCAGCTCAGACAAGGAGAAGACTGATCAGAGATGCAGCCAAGAGGCCCATGATCACTCTGGATGAACTGCAGAGAACTACAGCTGAGGTGGGAGAGTCTGTCCATAGGACAACAATCAGTCGTACACTGCACAAATCTGGCCTTTATGGAAGAGTGGCGAGAAGAAAGCCATTTCTCAAAGATATCCATAAAAAGATGGAGGATGGATTCCAAACATGTGGAAGAAGGTGCTCTGGTCAGATGAAACCAAAATCGAACTTTTTGCCCACAATGCAAAACGATATGTTTGCCGTAAAAGCAACACAGCTCATCACCCTCAACACACCATCCCCACTGTCAAACATGGTGGTGGCAGCATCATCAGCAGGGACAGGGAAGATGGTTAAAATTGAGGGGAAGATGGATGCAGCCAAATACAGGACCATTCTGGATGAAAACCTGTTGGAGTCTGCAAAAGACCTGAAACTGGGACGGAGATTTATCTTCCAACAAGACAATGATCCCAAACATACAGCAAAATCTACAAAGGAATGGTTCACAAATAAACGTATCCAGGTGTTAGAATGGCCAAGTCAAAGTCCAGACCTGAATCCAATCGAGAATCTGTGGAAAGAGCTGAAAACTGCTGTTCACAAACGCTCTCCATCCAACCTCATTGAGCTCGAGCTGTTTTGCAAGGAAGAATGGGCAAGAATTTCAGTCTCTCGATGTGCAAAACTGATAGAGACATACCCCAAGCGACTTGCAGCTGTAATCGCAGCAAAAGGTGGCTCTACAAAGTATTAACGCAAGGGGGACGAATAATTTTGCACGCCCCACTTTTCATTTTTTTATTAGTTAAAAAAGTTTCAAAAATCCAATAGATTTCGTTCCACTTCACAATTGTGTCCCACTTGTTGATGATTCTTCACAAAAAATATAAATTTTATATCTTTATGTTTGAAGCCTGAAATGTGGCAAAAGGTTGAAAAGTTCAAGGGGGCCGAATACTTTCGCAAGGCACTTTAGATTGTATATTAGTCATTGTCATTGTCATAGTCACGTTCCATGTTAGAGTTAGTTCACGCTGGGTTACCCGCTCCCAGTTCCTCGTCATAGTTCATGTTTCTCGTTTTGTTTATTGACCCTGTTTTCCGTGAGCATGACCTTGATTCATGCTTAACTCTTAGTTATAACTTAGTAACATTGCATGTCATAAAAAATAGTAGCAGACAACTTCAGTTTAGATAATGGTCTTTGTTGGGCCTTTTAAGTTGCTACTCTTAATTGAGTTCAAATGTATTTACACTGTTCTTTATGAACGTTCACGTGTTTTGACCTATTGTCAATGAGTTTGACTGCATGCCAAATGAAACCATTTTCTTAATTAGAATTTAGGAATAAGGATCATTGATCTTGTATGTCAATGGCGTTTCATTGTGTCACTGGTGTTACTGTGTTTTTTTCTGTATCGTTAAATAAAATGTGTCAGGTTTGACATGATGATAATTTTATATTCATTATATTTTGCTACACTCAATAGTTCAGATTCCAATTATTACATCATTACTTGTTTAGGACAGTTATTTTTTTTTTATATTTTCATTTTTATAGGAAATTCATGGTTGTGAAACTGAAAAACATAAATCAACCATACTTTTAACAAACCATAACTAATCTAAATAAAATAATAATCTTCTGATTTGTTGCATTATCAATTGTTATTCTTTACCGCTGACTAGGTGTGCTGAAGAGATTGAAAAATAATATTTCATAAAGGCCTTTATTATTGCCAAATGAGTAAGGTAACACCAGTGACAAATAGATGATGCATGCCATCTTTAAATAAATGCACAAAAAAAGAAAAACATCATTAAGCTGTAATTTAAGTGTATTCATACAGCCAATGATTTAAGTAATAATGGGGTCAAAAAAAGGAAAAAATGTAATACATTCTGCCATTCCAAAAGTGCACGTTTCTGTAGAATGACCCATTACTTTCATTTCCGCAGTTAGAGTGTTGTTTCGTAGTGTGTTTATTAAATTTATTACCCTGTCAGTAACAAAAAATTACCTTGTCGATTGAGCCTGTATAATTTTTTTTCAACTCCCTGTTGTCATATATTTACACCACAATATTTCTTTCTTGGAAAGTGCATGTTCTCCGCCTCTCTGCTACCATCTGGTTATTCCTAACTAGGTTAGGATACCTCTCCAGCATTCTTAAATAATTTAGGAACTGAGACCAGTCTTAACACTCAGGAACCTTTATGAATGACGCTTATTCTTAAGATTAGGAATAAAACTAAAATACCAGAGTCATTCTTAGAATTTTGACACACTTAAGACTAAAATTTTACTCTGAACGGCCACAGACGTCCACCTGGATTAGCCACACACCCTAACACTTTTGAGAGCTGCATAATTACTTATAAGTGGGCAAAAAGCGCCCTCTAGTGGCAATGGAGGATCATTTTGCCGACATTTTGTTTAATATGTCATTTAAATTCTTCCTTGTAAAACATTTTACCTTATTCAGTAGTTGTGTTTTGTAGCTATAATACATTATTATTTCCAAACAGCTACTTTGTATTTTCTCTGGCATGAGCTTTGTCAGGCAAAACATATTTTGAAACTTCTTTTGTCTGATAGCATTTTTTTTATTTTGATTGTTGTTTCACTTATTTTCTCTAAAGTAGTCGTGTGATATGTTAAAATGTTTATATATATATATATATATATATATATATATATATATATATATATATATATATATATATATATATATATATATATATACTAAACTAGTGGATATTTAGACGACTGGCTCTGGGAACCTTTTTGCTGACATAGGGTCCATTTGTTCCCTTGGAAGGAAGGGTCACTGCAAATTTTAATAATGTTATTCTGGCTGACGAGTTTGATCGTTTAAATGATGAAACATTTCTATTCTGATGCGAAAGGTGTCCCCATCCATAGACCATGAGGGATCAACAAATGGTTTGATGAGTCATATGCTACAGTATATGGCCAAATGCATGTGGACAACTGACCAATCACCCAATATGACTGCTTTGAACATCCCATTCCAGATTTAGTCCCTCTTTGCTGTTATAACCATCATGCTTTAGGGAAGGCTTTCAACTAAATGTTGTCGCATGTCTGTGGAGATTTGTGCTCATTCAGCCACAAGGATTTTTGTGAGATCAGGCACTGATGTTGGAATGCAGTTAGTGTACCAATTTCATACCAACCTTTATGGACCTTGCATTGTGCACAAGGGCATTATCATGCTGGATCAGGTTTGGGCCCCTTAGTGCAAGTGAAGGGCAATCTTAATGCTACAGCATACAGTGACTTATGGGCCCACATATGAGTGTGATGGTCAGGTGTGCACATACCTTTTGCCATATTATGTATGTCAGTCTCACAGTCATCAGTTCTCAACTCTATTGAATATTTCTGACAGAACAGCTTCACTGTGTATTGGCACTGATAAAGGTGATGAATCAGAATAGGTTCACTGATTTGCAAGACAACGAAATGCACCCAATGCATAACAGAGCCACCGATTTTTACTTTAATTTGTCACTCCTCTGTATATGTCCTGTCATATTGTCTTTGATCACCTTTAAAAAAAAATTAACCTGAAGATGTCAGTGTGCTTCTTGTTATGTAAAGTATTTACCTCGACACTTAAATACTCGCGATTTGAAAAGAAGCAAACTTTTTCCCCTGGGTGTAGTTTCAATAAGTGTCCAGTAGAGAGGAGCAAAGTACTGATTCTTGATTAAAGTCTCAGCGTCAGGAGTACTGAGTCCTACACTAGCAGAGGAGATTCAATTGCGAACTATCCAATCCGAACTATCCAATCCGGTCCAAATATAGGCTACTTACTATGTAATCTGTTAGCACACTTAGCACGTGTTCGACAGATTTAATTCGCAAAACACTGAATGCTCATTTTTGTTAATTCGCATTTGAGGATTTATTTACTATTGCACAAATGCACAAAATAAAAGCTACAATCGTTACTGTGTGTGTATTTTGGCGCCGAAGCGTAATCATGTTTGATTTATTGACCATGCATTAACTTTTGCTTTTTAATTTTCATTAGATTTTCCCTAATGCAATGCTACTATAAAGCTTCAGTAATAAATGTAGTAGGTTAGTAGCTTGGGAACAGTTCGGGGTGCGAATAAAGTTAGCAAGCAAAAAGCATCTAAAGCTTCGATTCTTGGACATTTAAGTTATCATTGATTTAATGATGATATAATTTGTCCCTGACTTGATATCAGCCAGTTTGTCTTTTCTTTCTTGGTCATGCTGGGAATTCGCACGATTTTCCTCGTTTTATCAACAATTAAATAAACTTGCGTCGGGATGTTTGTAACCTAGTATACATAATTAAAAATAACAAATAATTGGGAATTAATACTGTACGTTTTGAGTATTTGTTAAACTATAGTTAAACTGTAGAATAATTTGCGAGGATAACTACTATCTGCATATAAACATCTTTGACTTTGCTGACTTTCGCTTACTCTATCTATCTATCTATCTATCTATCTATCTATCTATCTATCTATCTATCTATCTATCTATCTATCTATCTATCTATCTATCTATCTATCTATCTATCTATCTTCAGAATATGCTTTATGGATGAAAACGTTTACATTTGCATTTACATTTATGTCATTTGGCAGATGCTCTTATAAAGAGCAACTTATAGATGTGCTTTGAAATCTCTATGAATAAATAGATCCTGATACTGGTTCACTAGATCATGGACTAAGAATAATATCAGTAAAAAAAAATAAATTGGGGAGGTAATTCAGTAAGAAAAGCACGCAGACAACACAATTATTTTAAAGATAAAGTGCTAATTTAAGTACTTTATGAGGCAAACTATACAAGACTTACGACGCATGTTTTTTTTTAAGGGGAAACAACCTTTGGATTCACTGGCTTTACTGCACTGAGCACGTATCTTGCAATGATGTTAGTAAAAACCGTTGAAATCAAACTAGGTTAAGTGACGTCCCACAATTTCACGGTCGTGGCGTTACGACCACGTGCCTCCTCTGATTTGAATGAAGCACCGCATTCGTCATTTGGACCTATTATCTCGGTCCATCGTCTTTACGGCCTTCGCTCAGGTGGTGCAGGTTTCGCGCATGCGCACAGAGAGGAGTCAGCAGCCAGGTGTAGTCAGCGATAACACGCACTTGTGATCTCAGGCATTAGCTCTTACTCGGAAAGGACTGTACAGATATCTTTGCAGATGTCGTTATTAGAGAGGCTGGACTGGCGGGTAAGTTATTTTTTTCTTCATGAATAATGTATCTGGTTTTCATACTAGCTACAAAATGCAGACAACTACTGATCCGATTTCTGTGTCTTGTCGACCCAATTTAGAAGTTTTATTTGTTATCCGGAGCATCCTTTGTTGGGATTAGCCTGCTACCTGTTCTAATCAGCATGGACTGTTTACTCAATTAAACAAAACTATGTTAAGCAATATAATAAATGGGTAGGGTTTTATTTGATAATAATAATAATAATAATAATAATAATAATAATAATGATGATAATAATAATAATAATAATAATACACAAGCAAAATATTGGTATAAAATATACTAAGTATTAAATATTAGTATTAGTATCTCCACAGTTTTGCACATCAAGTAGCCTATATTTACGAGGACAAGTCTAGCTATGGGTGTAATTAATTGTTAATTAATGGCTAAGAGAGAACCTAATTCTATCATATAGGTAATGGTATTATAAAGTATATGAATTAAATATTTTATTGCAGCATATTTTCACTGTGTGACATATAATTATATATCCTGTTGCGTACTCTTTTGACTTGTTTAGATTAAATTATCGCACGCTTCTCGCCAAACTATATTTTGACTGCGCGCATGCGTTAGAGAAAAATACAAGTTGTATGGAAAAAAATTTTATAGTGATAGTGGTTTGTCTTCAAGGCCTACTCTGTTGTGCTGCTAATGCCAAATTAATATATGGAATATTACAAATTAAGATTAATATATCGCTAATCACCTGCAATATGAGTTGGCTAAAAACATAAATATTTATGGTATCAATTATAGGCACTAATAAAAAAGAATTAAACAAGTATTCATAAAATTGTTGATAGCCGAAATCCGCTGTATAGGTTTGACAAGTTTAAGGATTTTACAGCTAGCTCCAGTAAATATCTAAATTACATGAATATATTCAAACCGAAATGCCAAGCCATATGTTAGTTGCTGTTTAAAAATATTTACGTATTCTTAAATCGCACAGCTATTTTAACCAAAATTGTATTTAATTAAAACGAGTTAAATATGATTATAACGTAGCCCATTTACATTGCTTTAACAACATGTCGTACTTTATAATTAATTTTTTACTTCTGTTTAAATTTACTGCTGAAAATTGTAGTAGTAGTAGTAGTAATAATAATAATAATAATAATAATAATAATAATAATAATAATAATAATATGTATTATTATTAGTTTCAAATTATTATTATGTTATTGTTATATGTTATTATTATTATTATTATTATTATTATTGTTATTATTATTATTATTATTATTATTAACATTTTTTCCAATTGAAAAAAATTGTATCTATGAAAAACGTTTCTTTTAAAGAATGTGTAATTATATATTAGGCCTAATCAAGTCATTTAGAAACAGACGACACTGCTTAACTGGTAACCCTGGATTAATAATGATAATAATAATAATAATAATAATAATAATAATAATAATAATAATAATAATAATAATAATAATAATAATAATAATAGCGATCAAATTGAAGAAAGTGGTTATTTGATATTCTGCAGCTTGTAGGCGAAAACAAGCAAAAGTCGCAGAGGCTGCGGAAAAGCAGCTCGGCCAAAACTGTTAAAGATTACAGAGGGGATCTCTGGTGCTAAGTGGTTAAGTGAATGCAGATCGGCGTTTAAGCTCTAGATACTCAGACATACTTTAAGAAAGTTCAGAAGAATTGTTGGAAAGCATCACGCACAGTCCAAACATATTATTTACTACATTTAAACAACAACAACAACAACAACAACAACAACAACAACAATAATAATAATAATAATAATAATAATAATAATAATAATAATAATAATAATAATAAGATGATGATGATGATGATGATGATGATGATGATGATGATTATGATGATGATGATGATATTGGATAATGGATACATTATAAATAATGTAACCATTTCTAATTTAGTGTTTAATACTTTAAAGGAATATATGGCTTCTGAGCAATAATCGTATCAGGTATGCCAATTTTTATATTTTCTTTTTACGTTTTATCGAACGTAAAATGGAATCTCTGGCTGATGAATAGGCGGACAGCGCGCTGATTGGTCCGTTATTTGTGCAGCAACCAATTGGCCAGGACATTAGTGATTACACCCGGTGAAGTCGCCGCCCACCCGCGATGTCTATGCAAATATAGTGGCGACGCTTCCAACTGGATAAACGAGTCGAGTACAGGACAGGCTTTCGTCCGTCCGAGGGAGTGCACTTTCTTAGTTTTAGAAGTTTCACACTTTGTTTGTTATTTGTAGCTGATCTTTATTTTTTTTTATTCTTTTTTTAAATCTCTTTTTACTCGGTACGTGATTACTTTGGCAGTTGGAAAAGTCGGTGTGAATAGTTTGTCCATGCGGCGTTTCAGCTCCTCTAACTCCTCTCTCTGCTGAGACGCGGCAGCTTCGTGTGCCAGAGTTGATGCATTTCTTCACTGTGTTTAGTGTGCTCCCTGGACTAAACTGTAGGCGACGAGCATTTATCTTTTCAAGTCTTCGCGTGTAAGGCCTCTAAGGTTTAAATTCTGTCAAAGAAAAATGTTGTGGAAGTTGGCAGATAACGTGAAGTACGAGGAGGATTGTGAGGTAAGTAAAGTAGGAAATGAGGACATCGGGAGAAAACCGTGCGTTTTCCCCGTAGCGTCTTGCGTAAGCGCTGATTTCCTGTTTCGCATGAATGTTTAAACAGTTCTAGCATAACAACTACAAATTGTTTCTAAAAAAAAAAAAAGCACATGCTTAAAAAGCTGCTGATTCACATGCCTGTTTAAACCTTAACACTTAACAGTTCTTTTGATTAAGGTCATGCTAGCGCAAAACTCCCCGGTCCGTGTAATGCTACAAGTTAATGAAATAATTAACAAAATGGAGTGTTATATTTTGCTTTGTAAAGCGTAAAATTTACCATTTGAATCAGTTCCGCCATCTGATGGACTTTTAAGTACTTTACTCCATGCTGTTTTAATTTCCCTGCTGTTCCACATCACCAGCAAACGAATACCCTAATTAAACTCATTTATATTTAACACCGCCGAGGTTTAATTTCCAGGTTTCCTCATTTAAACGAATAACAGCCCTCCTGATTCACTTGGCTATTGACACAACGCATTGGTGATAGCTGGTTAGGTGTCGCGCGCTCTTTAGCGGTGACAGTAACAGTGACATCTTTCATCACCACAAAGCAGCTTGAACAATAAGGACACGACGCAAGTCCACATTATGTACCGTGCCGGCCTCCTTGATTTATTCTGTGTGCTAAAATGTGATCTTTCAAAAAACAACAACACATCATCATGGCACACCCATGTCTCTATGACACAGATGTTACAAAATAAATATATTAATGGAACAGTTTTTTTTTGTCAGATATTGACAACGTTTCTGTCCTTAATTAGTCATTCACATGGATTTAATTAACACGGATTAAATGGCATTTCATTCTTTATTACTATTATTATTATTATTATTATTATTATTATTATACACAGCTCATTTCTGTCTATCTTAAATAATGTTCAGTTTGTAAACTTTAGAAGAATGTATAGTCTTTATTGTGACTATAGAACAGTGAAATTAATTTCGTTGCATATCTCAGCATGTTGAATGGAGTCAACACTGGATCAGCCATGATACTGAACACCAGAGCAGAAACCCCAGGGTTTTCCTCAGGGGTCCAACGTTGGCATTGTGGCAGTACCAGGTCTTGAACTCATGGCCTTTTGTTCAGTTGCCAAAAGCATTAACCCCTTTTGCATTTTGACATAGAAGCTATAGATCTGTATAATTGTACACTTTGTTGGAATTATTTCCATTTTTTTGTAGTTGACATTAATGAGACATTCTCAACATTTCAGCAGGAGAGGCACGATGGCAGCAGTAATGGAAATTCACGGTTACCGCATCATCCAGTGGTTAGTCAGCCTCTCTACAGTCCGGCGCCTTCTCTATCACATTCAACAGGCTCTGACTTTCAACCGCCATACTTCCCTCCTCCCTACCAACCACTACCTTACACCCAGCCGAACGACCCCTACTCTCACCTCAGTGACCCATTCAACATCAACTCTATCCACCAGTCCCCAACATCTAATCAGCAACAGCCATGGCCCGGCCGTCAAAACCAAGACGGGATTGGACCGCATGCCCGCAGTGGACTCGCCACTCAGATTCTAGGCTTAGAAAGTGGATCGTCCAGTGTTCGGAGAGATGGCTTTAGGCGGCCAGAGTTGCTACCTCCACATGTCCATGGACTTGAGTCAGCAATGGGCGAAAACATGGGACTGCATGAAATGGGGCAAGGACTCGATGATGTCCAAGTGAGTGTTCTTCATCCAAGTGTTCAGACTCTTTTAAATAGAGCAATTAGACCTTTCTTCTCCATAAATTATTGCTTAGCTAGAACAAAATTATTTAACCAGAGACACACACACTCCAATTATATAAGACAGAGAATATTCTAATACATGTAAGAAAACATGTAATCATTTTTACATTTTTATTAATTTGTTTCAGCATGTGGATGATCACAGTATTGTAACTGCTGACCAGACTGTCATCAAAAAAGGTTGGTTTGGTTTTCTTTCCTTGCAGAATGGCAGTCTTTTCAAATGTCCGTTACATTCGTTTACAAAAACAAGAACAAGGGTGATATAATATCGAATTATGGCTCTTGGTTGTTTAATTTCAGTGGAGTTTTTACTAATAATACTATTAAAAATAAAAAATAAGTAGAGTGCCTTAATAACGGGAGATCTAGGGATACACATACAGCATAAATTACTGCACCCAGCCCCTATGCATTGCACAATGAAAATGTGAATAGGAAGAGTTGAGGACGCTCTGGTTTAAACTTCACCACTAATCCTCTTGGCCATGTGCTCCATTTAACTAATCTGGGTTTGATCCTCGCTGCATTGTAGTTCTCGTTCAGGCTGAATGGAAAGACAGCAGGAGGAATCTTCTCAAAATGGCACACAGGCTGACAAGTTGCGGAATGCTCGGCTGGCTCAGAGAGGAGAGGCCTAGGCCATCTTTGTTGTCTAAGCTTAATTCTTTTTGATTTTTGAATTGGCGTTGAGTGCTGTCAGAGTTTAGCGCCTCAGTAAACTCACGCAAAAGGAGAAAACGTGAAACAGCAGCTCTTGGGGTGGGGCACCTTTGAGACAAATGCAGTTTGCTCAGTAATTTGTTGTGACAGGAAATATTTTTAAGTAAGCCTACAAAGACATTTTTGAAGGTCTTGTTTTAAACTTAATGTGAATATTTAGCATAACATTTTTTAATTATCAGCTGTAATTTAACCCATCCAAAATTTTGTCATGCTAATTCACAGGTAAGCTGATATAACTAGCTAGTAAAAGATGTAGTTAAAGTTTTATCTACATTAAGTTAAAATTAGTTTTGCCTAAATATATGTGAAACAGTGAAATAAATGTATCGCAAAGTGTCCTGAAATGGAGAGACATGAAAATGATGAGTGCTCAACTAGTCATTTATATGTGATTAATTCTGGTATGAATAATTGTTAAAAACCAAAGAAATAAACTTAACATGAATTTAGCTTGTTACACAAGATTGTATTTTAGGGATGGAAAAGAACGCAGCACTGAAATCTTTGGGAAAATATTTGGCATTGCTATTTTATACAGTATAGATTTTTCACGTGTCTGACCCATGGGAAGTTCTCACCACAAACAGACTTGACATATATGGCATATGTTATAGTCAGTCAGTAATTTTGAGTTTCTTTTAACTCTGGAACTTTTTTCACGAATGCATGTTTGTACCAATACTTTTAAAGATTTGATTACAGTATGGATAACTTTGGCAGAGTGTGGGCTTCTGTGGTTTACATAAGTCACAGTTTTGTTTTTATTATCCAAATGACTTCTTTTACCACCTGAGTCAATGATCTCAGCTTGGGCAGAGGTTTAAAAGCGATGAGCAAAAATATAATATCATGACATACCATGTGCATAACCACCACAGACAATGTTCAAGTAGATGACAGGCTTTACTTGTGTTAAATTAGACAATCAGATCAAAGAAGGGTCGATTGCTTTGACAGAAATTGAAGGTTTCCTTAGTCTTATTATGCGTTAGTAAACATTAGAAAACTGAAGATAGATTGATTAAGTTCAGTTTTCAGAGGAAGCATATATTGGCCAAGGCTACAAAGTTGTACTATATAAAAATATGTATTCTAATTATGTGATGCACAGCACTTATGGTAAAACTGTCATGTGATGATTGAAGTTCATTTTGAGATGCTTGATGAGACAGTAGTTAAAAATCTGACTATCTTAGCATTGTGCCAATGAGCTTGCTAAGTTATGTGGTTTCTTTGCAATACTAGAAGTAAACATTAATGCTCAAAAAAAGAGTTTTTGAAAGACATTCCAAGATGACATGACAAGCCTACCTAAATTTATGTTAATTAGTTGCTTCCTATAAATGTAATGAGATCACATGCTTACTACATGTGTAGTAGTCCAGTTATTACATTTCAGAGCCATGAAAAGGAATGCTAACTTTTATGTATTCTTTGAAACATACATCCTTCCACCAATATTCAGTATCTGGTTATGGCCTTGTAATACACAGTACACATTATGATTTGCTGAGTATCCCTTACAGTTATGTTCAATATATGGAAATGTAGTTACAAAAAATGTTTGGTGAAAAATGAGGCAGATGAGCCTGTTTGTATGTAAACTTACAGACACGTCAAAAGTGTTTAACAGCAGTTCGTCAGCAAGGATTATGTCTGTTTCTCATTTGAAATGCTGACTTGCAAAACAGTAGTGTCACATAAAAGAACAGCAAAAATTTTAATGAAATGGAACAAATATAATAATTAGGAAAAAGGATAATTTCACAATGTGCTGAATTGGGTGAGACTTTGTACTGCTAATAAGACCACAGTTTCACATTTTTTTTTGCCTGGTCATTTTCTGCCTGGTCAGTGTTAAATGTGGCCAATTCCCACCCACTGTCTGATTCCAGTCACTCCGGGAGGGTGAGCGCTAACACACACATCTTCAAGGGATCGCAAACTGTCTGGTTGTTTGTGTGAACTCGCAGTGTCCAGTAGTGCTGAACTACTCACTGACAGTAGTTGGCTTGTTGGGATTCAAACTCGGGTCCTAACAACAAAGCACAACCTTCTTATGCAGTTACACCAGTCAGTAGTCACATGATACTCTCAGAAAAATGTATTGTGTCATAATTCCTAAAAACAACAACATATTGTCAGCATATGTCCATTTTGCAGACTTGTAACTTACAGAAGTATATTGTTTTATGTTGCATATTTGATTATTGATACCATATGGTTTATGTGCATAAACATATCCCATGATACAAATATTCATTTTGCTCTAAATGATCAGCCACCTGTGATTCTTATCTCTTATCTGTTTTTTTTTCTCTGATAAAGCCAGTGGCATGAGTAATGCCTGTTTCTCTGGCAAACATCTGTTTTTTGCAGACTGTGACATGGATGCTAATCTTTGGGTGCTATATTTTATCTATAGCATTAACACAGCTTCTTCTTTAATACTTCTTTAGCATTAGCTCTTGTTAAGAGGTAAAGAAGGAGTAAGACTCTATGGAATTAATGGCTTATGGTAAGCAATAATTTGAGACTAATCTGGTATTTACTTCTTGCATCTCTTGTGTAGCTGCTTGCTTAGTTGTGGTAGTTGGTGTGTAGGATGATTTATGTCTGTTTCTCATTTGAAAAGTTTCCTAAAATTTTTGAAGAGACCACACTGTCTTCACATTAGAACATTACTTCTTAATTACACTGAGATTTTCTGATGAGAAAGGTGGGGTATTTTTTCCCCTTTAACTACTTCCTGTTTGCAGACAATGGATTCGATTCCATAGCAATCATGGGGTTGTAAAAACAAATAGTAATAATCAATTAACATGCATGTAATATTGTAGTAATCCCAGGTTTCCAGCAGACATTAAAAAGGAAGAGGTTATATGAGGAGTCGAATTTTATTGAACGTTTCTTTGTAAAAGCATGAAAGGCTCGTTTCCACAGCTGGAGTTTCAATTTAAATGTCAGCAAATCTAATATTTGGAGGAAAGAACCCTGAGAGATACCAGATCATGGACTGAATTGGTGACCAATAACAAAACAGATGAATAAAGGGTGATTATGACAGTGTAACAAATATTGCATTTGTAGTACTTTGATTAACCCCATAAGTAATAATTAAGTTGCAAATTTAAAATGAATTCAAATATCACCCTGTCTCTCCTGTGCAGGTCCGGTGACTCATCCTAAGGGCAACCAGATAGGTGTTCCCTTCCAGAGGGAGTCCCTGCTGGGTATGGTGTCCAATCCCACAGAAGTATTTTGTTCTGTGCCTGGCCGCCTCTCTCTGCTCAGCTCCACCTCTAAGTACAAAGTGACTGTTGCCGAGGTTCAGAGACGCCTATCCCCGCCTGAGTGTCTCAATGCCTCTCTGCTCGGTGGGGTACTACGCAGGTGAGACATTCTTCTACACAAAAATATAAAATCAAATAAATCAACAAGCACAGTAGTGAAGTGTTGTTTTTGTAACCTAATGTTACTGCATGATGCGTGTCACTGGATGTATTAGTATTAGTGCTATAGTTCAGTGGTTGATTTTAATTATAAGTTTTAACTTGCAGTATATGAAATGAAGAGCAGAGATATCCAAGATTATCAGACTCTACCTGTCAATCATTTGGACACACCTGCTCACAGAAGGGTTTTCTATTAGTTAGAACAGTAAGGAAAACACTGTAAAATAGCATGCATGGAAGTACACAGTAAGAAATATCATTTAAATCCAGATGTATATGGGTGTACATGGGCAGTATGTCATATGAATATGACACTGGTAGTGTATAAATATCTGTCTATGTGAAAAGAGAAAGGCATAAGACATTTTTTTAACTGCAGCTGAACAGTTGACCTTGTGCTTGCAAAAGGAACACTGTTGAAGGCAGAGATGGGGTGTCACAGATCACTCCCTGACTGAGCTCTAGAGCTGTATTTACAGCAAAAGCACATTTTTCACTTCATGTGTGTATGTGTGTTATGCGTATAACTAAACTAATCCTTAACCTCAGTAACTAAGAGAAAGTATTTTCTTTTTAATATAAAAGCTGCAGTTTTAAGCAATTTTGCATCTGGGTACTCAAAAAGTCAAATAATAATATTTATTGTCAAAACCGGGTGATATTTACATTTTACACAATGCTATTATTTTATGGATATTTGGTGTTCTTTGTCCTCACAATGGGTTAAATACATGTACACACACACACACACACACACACACACACACACACACACAGATATTATTAAGTAGGTCATAAAGTTATTGGCAGAGGGGGGTTTACGGAAGCAGGGTGCTCATTCCTCCCCAATGATGAGTCTATCTCTTACTCACCAATGTAGAGGACAACGCCAAGCCTCCAAGTCTAGTCATGCAGAAACCTGAAGCAGCTCAATTAAATGGGGAATGTGTGTGTGTATTGTGTGAATTCTCACTGGAGAAGGTCTAGAGCTATGTTTCCATTAGCTGTTTACTCACACAGTCAGTCACATTTTTAAGAAGCTACTGAAAATGGTCAATTGTCAATTGAAAATTGTTTGTCTGCAAATACCATTTGGTTAATTCAGTTATTTGACATACTTTTTTCATCACACAGGGCTAAATCTAAGAATGGTGGGAGATCACTCAGAGAGAAGTTGGATAAGATTGGGTTGAACTTACCAGCAGGTCGGAGGAAGGCGGCCAACGTCACTCTTCTAACAGCGCTTGTAGAAGGTATTTGGAGAACCCATTAGTAGCCTCATTGTGACTGTAATGTCAGAAAAGTGGCCCCATGCTAGAACTACAGTTACATTTTAATCAGAGACTGATAAAATTTTGACCCATGTTGCCCCAAAGAGTAGACGTTTTAGTTGTTATGTTTATTGGTAGAGTGGCAGTTTAATTTAGCTTATAGTTTAATTTAGCTTACATTTTTTACATTTTAATTCTGAAATGTTAAACAAAATTCTTATTACCAGCCTAGCATTTATTATACTTTAAACATGATGAAAGAGTTCACACCACCTGAAAGGATGTTCCCGTTGACATTTTAAGATTTGCAAGCAGCTGCCTAAAACCTGCAGAGCGAGAAATGACTCATAAAACCCAGGCCTATAAATTCCAAAGGATCTTCTACATCGGAGCTATTTATCATGCTCTACAATGACAAGTACTGGCATAGCAACCTCAAGCATTCTCTTCTATCATAAATTGCTAACCTGGTATTTTTTTCCATAGTTCCACACTACAAATTAAACTTAAGGGCATGCGCTAACAAAGGCTTTAATTTCATGATACTCTATATCCAGAGTTACCTTTTGTAAAAGAATATTCAAGCCATGAGTCAGAGAGATGTTAATACATGGATCATGTGTATTATTGCCCTCAGCTATATGGGTTTTTTTACTTTTCTGTATTGTTGTCATTCTCAACATTAATAGGAAAAGGAACATAACCAGAAGGCTGTTATTTAGAGACCTTCAGTACTGAATTGGGACTTGTTATCATGTGTTTGATTGCCAAGAGGGGAAGCTGACCTTAAAGATGGAGACTATCTGCGTGTTATTGTTAGACATAATGACTATTTGTAGTCTATCAATAAGAGCCTCTGTTGGGTGTGAGATTGTTTGCTGCCTTTAGCTACATTAAACCCATTAAACACATGCAATGTGACCACTTTCCCCACACAAGAGGAGATGTGTCTAACTCTGTGTCTAACTATCTTTGTGGTGTAATTTGATTTATTAGTGGACCTCTTTGGTTAATGTGCACGTAATGTTGGTTCAAAGAGTCCTATGCATCTGACTCACCTGTGATTAATGTCTGCAGGTGAGGCTGTACACCTGGCCCGAGACTTTGGTTATGTCTGTGAGACAGAGTTTCCCGCTAAGGCAGTGGCTGAATATCTGGGAAGACCCCATGTTGAACGCAACGAGATCAACTCTCGCAAGAACATGCTTCTGGCTGCTAAGTGAGTTACAGTTGTTAACACAATTCTATTTGTCACCGTAAAAATGAACTTCTTCAATGTACTGTTTGGTAATTTGAAAAGGGTATGGATTCTTAGCTTTTTAAAGGCAATCTATTTAGAACAATTTCTGAAAGGCAAATCCTGTGTGGGAAAGTTTGGAAAAGTTGAATTGATGGGTTTGTGAACCATAGCCAGGGAATCTGTGTATTTTATATATTTATTTAAATTTTGTTACTGTTGTAGAAATTACATCCCACTGTTATCAAAGTTATTTGACTGGACATTTGAATTGAATGGGTATAATCCAAATCTTAATATCTTACAAACAAGTTGTGCATAATGTACACCTGAATCTTATCACTATTTTAATAAAAATTTGTCCTCTGAGTGAAATGTTTGGGTAGATCTACCACTTCAACAAACAGATTTTTTTTTTCGCCAGTTAGCAGCGTCCATGGCTACAAAATATTTGACAACCCTTTCTTTTAAGGGTCCCACTAAATTGTAACAGAACAATACTGTTATGTATTTTATTTTAAAATTCCTGTTATATTTTATTCTCATATATGGTATGTTAATATTAATATACTATTCATATAATTTAATAAAATATTTAATCTTTTAATATGACAGGACTAAAGTCAGTTTTTCGGTTTAGATATTTACATATATACATATTTACAAAAATGTGTAACTTATAACACTGCTGTTGTACTGTGTTATCTCACTTTTAGAACTGTGGTAATAATATGAGACTTCATGTTTTGTACTTAACACAAGTTAAAGCTTGCCCTTTCTCCACAAAGGCAAATCTGCAAGGAGTTCACAGACCTCCTGACACAGGATCGCAGTCCACTGGGCAACTCACGGCCGGTTCCCATTTTGGACCCGGGCATCCAAGGCTGCTTGACCCACTTCAGTCTCATCACACATGGCTTTGGCTCACCAGCCATTTGCGCTGCCATGACCTCGCTGCAGAACTACCTCAACGAGGCTCTGAAGCAGGTGGACAAAATGTACCTTAATGCAGCTGGAGACTCCTCACAAGGCTCCTCAGATGGAAGCAGCAAAGCTATGGACAAGATGGACAAGCATAGGAAGTGAAGTGTCTAGGTTGTGCTGGAGCATTTTTTGAGGACCACAGAGGGACCGGTGCCTCGTCACCTTCTTGTCGGTCTAGTTGTTAATGGCTCAGTTCCCCCTTCATATTCTGGTCTTCCAGAACACAGAGGTTCTCTGTTGCTCTTCCGAGTAGCTGGGACAGATTATTGTAATTTCTGCAACAAAGTCTCTAGACATATGCTCACCCAAAAATATGGTGGGAGCTTTTTTTTTCTTCTTCTTCTTTTTTTTTTTTAACCAGATACCATTTCAAGAGTTTTTATGTGGATTTCAGCTTTTGTTTTTTTTTTTCATGAAGAGGAAGTTCCACATTTTTGATATCATCATTGGTGCTGACCCTTTACACAACATGCAGAGGACATGTGATCCACAGTGAGAGAATAAGTAGCTTTTCGCTTGACTTCATTTGGATGCAGTGTTATTGTACTTCTGTCTGTGAGAGTATTGTTAGCATGGATGAGTGTTATTATTCCTCTATTCTCTTCATAACTACGTATAGATACAAATGTCCCTAAAGGCACTGAAAGATTTGTCAAATAACAATTTGGGCTAAACACAAAATGTTCTTTCAGGGGTGTTTATTTTATTTTACTTGTCCTATTAGCTTTACACCAAATGTTCGCCAATTAAGATCGCACTGATGAACAAATTTGCTCCGGTTAAGTACACTGGTAACCTGCTTACTATTTGTATCCAAATCCAACAATTTTCTGAATAGCAGAGTCAGACAGACAAATGCAATTGTCTTTTGTGTGATATTACATGTTTTCTGTAAATACACTGTTTTTTTATACATTTAGATGAAATGTCCTAGAAAGTTTGCTTCCACTTATCTTACTCTAAATGTAAATACTTTCTAATTTATGTTGTAATTTAATGGGATTTGTAAATACTGGTACAATTCTGGTGTATGGTTTTGTTTTCAAAAAAGATGTTGTATTCTTTCTATAAATAGGTTAGTTTTTATCACATAGTTGTTAGGCCTTGGGGATTTCATTTCTTTTCATATATGTGTAAAAGCCTTTTAAAGCTATAGGATAAAGAAGAATAAAAAGAAAACACTGTTCATAGTTACACTTGTTAAGTGTTCTCATTTATGTGGTTGGCTCATTGGTACACTCTAATGCTAATGCACATGCACACACACTTCAGCCAGTGAGGCATGGAGATAAAAGCCAATTCAAGTGTAAATAAAAGTAATAGGATAAAAATAGTACTTATACTTAAAAGTGCTATCTGCGTTACAGGTCATACCTAGACCATAAGAAATACTAAATAGCAGATGATAAATTTTCCCAGAAAACCTCTCGTGACAAAATGAATTAGACAAACAAATACTAGACACACATGCCTTGTATGGATCTCCCCATAGTTTGTTTATTCATCGCCTGTAAACACAGTTCCGTATTTTCACCTCTCACCTTTCCGTGCAGTAAATGGGTGTGACAGCAAAACTGATGAGTATGAGAGATAAGATCCTGCCTGTTTTTTTTTTCTTTTCATTATAGTAATCCATGCTTATTCTTTCCGGGTACAACAGGAGAATTATCTGTTTAGCAATGCTTGCCAGAAAGTGATAAGAAAATATACGCTCATTCTAGCTTTTCTGATCCAACTTACAAGATGTGGAAATACACGACAGGTTGTGAAATTGCTCAGAAAGGTGGCGTTCTGGGTGATTGTTCAAGCAATGCACCAGCTCATAAAACATGTTTAAGGTTTTGTCATACATCTTTACAAATCTACTATTATTACAGCTTACCTATGATTATTCATCTTGCCTTCTCACATCTTCCTCTTTGCACACCACGGGTGTGTGTTGTGGTGTGTGTATTTGTGTGTGTGTGTGTGTGTGTGTGTGTGTGATTCATGTGACTGGCAAGTGTGAGCTTCTCCCTCAGAACCTGATGGACCGGCCATGTGGCTTTTGCTTATGGCTGCCTCTAACCGCCTGTACTTGATATTTTTTTAACTACACAAGACTGAAAGATGAGCCATGCTAATTTTCAGAGGACTAGCTTTGATGACTGACTGTCAGTGGTTGTGGCATTCATTTCCTCTTCTACCTGGAAGGTGTTGACCGATGTGTTTTGAAACACACAAGCATGCACATACTGATCTTCAGACTCCTTGCTTGTGTTTGATAAATTTAGGCCTGATGATGCTCTCATGTTTTCTCTCTGTGTATTACACTATCTACTGATGCATGTAGCTTTTCATTACGAAGTGATTAATAGCTCACTATACTGTATATGCCGGTTCATTTATTATGCATTTTGTGTGTGCAGACACTTTGCATTATATAAAGGCTCTTTATGCAGGATAGTCTGGAAAATAACCTAAGCTTCTGAAAAGATTATATTAGATTTGTCCAGACACATTTAACTTTATTGTCATTGAGCAAAGTACAAAACCAACAAAATGCAGTTTTGCATGAGACACCTAATATGTCTTGCAGAAATGTACATTTATTTTTATGGATGCTATTTTTTACTGACTGAAAGAAGAAGTATGTAGCTCTTGAAATGTTTATTTGTCATGGCTGCAATCCAACCAGTGAAATTACAATATCATGGAGACCTTAGCTGACAAGATCAAAAACATACTTGGATCTAATCTGAGTTGCTCAGTTTCATTTCATTTGCCTGATAATTCCATTGATTAAGTATGAATTGAGTTAAGGTTGAGCCACATATTAAGGAGAATCGATATATTATATTTAGTGATGTTGGAATGTACTGTTTCTCTGTAAACTTAAGTATACGTTTACTACACCCTATATCGACTATCTGTACTGAACTACACTGCAGTTACTTAAAGCTGTCTAGTTTCGGTGAGCTTGTGCCCGCTGTAGCTTTAGATTCCTATTCATGGTTGATAGTACTGGAACCCAATGTTGTCTTCTACTGTTGTAGCCAATCCACCTCAAGGTTCAACATGTTGTGCATTCTGAGATGCTTTTCTCCTCAACACAGTTAGCATAGCCTTCTTCTCAGCTCAAACCAGTTTTACCTTTCTTTGTTTCATCAATAAAGTGTTTCTGAATGCAAAGCTGCTGCTCACTGAATTTTTTATTTATTTATTTTATTTATCTGGCACCAACAACCATGCCATATTCATAGTAACTGAGATCACATTTTATCCATTCTGATGTTTTATTTGAAAACTAACTGAAAGCTCTTGACCTGTTGCATGATGTTATAATTGTGCATTATTATATGCATTCTATTAATATCTATCTTCTAGTGTGCATTCATTATGTTCTCAATGTGCATAATTAGGCTCTTAATGAGACTCCAGTCTTATTTTGATGTACAAAGATAGCTGTCATGTCATGTTTGTTTCGGTCTTATTTACACTTTATATTACCCTTGTTTATCGGTACAATGTTGTAGGCTGCTGAATGCCATGGGTTTGATTCTACTTGTTTATTTCACTTGATTGGTATGAAAGATATTAGTTGTGTAGGTATTTTCAGATTGGCTATTACAGGACTCCTCTGACATTCATGGAAAGTGTTGGACGATCGTTTGGCTTTATAACAAAGCAGACTAATTACCACAGAGCAATCTCACCAATCTTGTGATGATACAAAAAAAGAATATACTGTACTTTCCTTTTTACCTTTTAAGGGTTTTTGCCACACCTCTGGATGGAGGCATGCAGTGTTGAGCCTTTCACAGCCTGGTTTACATTAGAAGTCATTTGCAGTAACACTAATAGGAACAGAAACTCCAAACCACTGTAACCACTCTGAAATTCCTTCAGATTAAACAGGCTTTATCATATGTCCATCAGCACATACAAGCTTACAGTGTTTGTTCAGATGAAAGTCAAGCCAGAAGCCGTGCCATGCTCTGACATGCATATACTATACAACTTTGCTATACCTGGCTGGAGGCGTGGGGGCAGGGGTGGGTTGTTGTTGATTTTCTTTCTGGCCAGTGAAACAGTGGGGGGCCTGGCAGGGGGTGGTTTGTGGGTACAAGGAATCTGAATAACGAGCGCATAAAAACAAGCATGGGGGTGGGGTGAACATGTAAGCCTTGGAGAAAATGTGGAAGGAATTAATCTAAATTACAGACAGTTGAGTGCGATTGTGCCCATGTTGGTTGGTTTGTATCTGGGACTCAGAAGGGGAAGGAAAAAGATGATGAGCGGGTGCTGGGAAAGATGAGGCATGATATCATGAAGCAACTCCTTGTTTTGTCCCTTTTTGTGTCATTCTGTGGGAATGTGGTGGCCTCTCTCTCTCTCTCTCTCTCTCTCTCTCTCTTAGGCTAGCCACCCAAACCCCCCTGCTTTCTTTACTTGCAAAATCCTGCCAATTAGGCCGACGAAACCACAAAATCCACACCAAGGATTCTCTCTTCCATGGTAGACAGCAGATGTCTGTTTCCGAGGGAATGGTTCCACCAGTCCAATAAGGTCAACATGGAGATGAATCCATTGCTCTACAAACAATAAAGGAAGATGCCCCTGATCCACATAATAAGGATTTCCCACACTGGAGTTCTGCCTGTACATTGCTACTACACAAGTAAACAAATTTCAAAATGGTGGATGCATCAGACTTAATTAAAAGCATCTGCCCTTTGTAAATAGTTTGCAGGCAAGCTGTGTGTTCAACTAAATCACTGCAGTCAAAAAATGCAGTGTAGGTTTGCTCTTGCAAAAGTCCATTATTAGATCAGTTTACCTTTTTGACATTTAATCCAACAAATGCTACAAAATCTGTTACTGAACACATACTAATCCTGTGTTGCCAGGGACTATATGGCCAATTACAATGGGTGTTATACTAACATAATAATAAGAGCTCATACTTTGTAATTCCATAAACAGCCTTGATAGCTGTATGTAAATGTGTATATTAATTAATTAATTATATTTATTAATGTGTATGTGTATATTGGATGTAACCAAGAAGATAATGTACTCTAAACAGATACCAATATGAATAGGAGATGCACACTTCAATTTTTTAAAGAAAGTTTGCCAGCAAGATTCTCAGGGCATTGGGATGCCTCATGTCACAATGAATAAACAAGCAAACATGAGAGTGATTGTTTCTTTTCATGCAGGTGCTAGCAAGCAATCAGATGTGATGTTCAAAGACAAAGAAAGACCACATTTCTTAACATGAATGTACAACATACATTCATTCATCCTTAATAACTGCCTGGTCACTGTTGGCAGTGGTTTAAATTAGGCTCATAGTTAGTTTGTATTTTGGGAAATAGAACCAACTGAAATTGTTAGTAAAAAACAGTCCTCTACACATTTCTAGTTGAGACCAGTTATGATGCATCTGAGGTTGAGGAACTGTCAGAATTCACACACCATGTTGAGAATGTTGGAATTTTTGAGTTTTACCTATGAGTGTTTTCGGGGCACAGGAGTAGGGTGTATAATTAATAAAATTAAATAAATTCCAGCTTAGGCTACACCACTTTGGGTTTAAATCCAAATACAGATGCAGAAATTTGAAAGCACTAAATCAATACAGATACAGATACAGATAGAGGCATTGTGCTATACCTCATGTATCTGTATACCATCTGTCAGATTTCCTTTCCCATCTGAGTCAGTGGATTTTGGAAGGGATGCATGATGCTATCAACAAAATGAATCAGAGCATTTTTCTCAGACAGCTTACACTGTATGTTTTCATCACTTTTTGTGTTTTTGGCATTGTTGACGGTCATTCCCTGAAAGAGAAGCAGCGGACAAAATAAACAAAGCAGGAAGAAAAAGGGGTTCAATGTATCTATGTCCATTGTAATAAATGATGATGCATGAACTGGGACAAAATGTCCATTGAAGAGCCATTCCAGCTAATACATTTAATTAAAGCTTGACTTTCCATAGAAAGACAGGTAGTGCCTCTGTACTATAGCAATGATGTGAAAATATAATGTTATATTATTATCATGTATGTATACTAATATTTGAGGAATACTTTATTCCAATTTGGAATAAGGCTGTAACATAACAAAATGTGGAAAAAGTGAAGCGCTGTGAATACTTTCTGGATGCACTGTAAGCACTATTCTCTGTCTTGATGATGTGATAGTGCAGGTGCAACACAGACATTTTGACAGCTGGTATCAGATCAAGCACTCAACTGTTTGTGAAGCTTTTGTCTGTTTTGCTTTTATGATGTATAAACTTCTGAAATTAGATCACGAGAAAAGCACACTTAGCTAGTGAGGTTTAGACATTTTTAGGCATTTTAACTAGTTTTTCACAGTGTGATTTTCGGCCGTATTTTTCAGCCCTACCACAGAAAATAAGTGTACTACATAAAATAATTCTAGTTAAGATCTGCTGTCTTAAAACACATAATGTGACGTACTCACTGACAGCCTGTTTAGTGAGACTGTGACCAAAGAGAGTTATATTTGGCAGTATCAGATTATTATTATTTTTTTTTCAGTGTGTGTGAAACTGCTACAACACTGGTCTAAAACACATATGAGGATGGCATAGGATTCTGCAAAACTCATAGGAAAGCTACAGATATGGTAGTGGCAATAATGAAACATAAACAAATGTGCTAATAGACAGAAGATATCCTTATTACCTCATTGAAGAATGTTTCTGTTTATACAACCCTGTTTCCTGCATGAGCCTGGGTCTTACTTATTGATTACATAAGCAGAACCTAGTGAGTATCTATAAATGCAAATCAATCCTTAAAGAATCTTCATCATATAATCTGACATGGAGAACATATTCTATTGCACAACCTATTATAGAGTTCATATAAGATTCTATTAAGATCATTACATACAGTGTGACAAGTACAAGACCACTGAAATCAATGACTCACTTTAACCAATGTGATTTTTGCAGGGAAACTATTGTTTTATTAAAGTATAATATGTAAAAGTTTATTATTATTATTAGAAAAACTCAACTTTGGTCCAAATAAAATTTTCCTTTTTTACAGTCTTTTTACAGGCCACCACACATTTGATGTGAATTTTTCTATCAATAATGAGGAATGATAGCACTTATTAGACTTATTGGAATATATTGAGACAGTGCTACACACTGTATTATTCATACATCTTATGTTGACATGCAACTTGTCAGAAGACTTGATAATCATTGCTCATGTGATATCACACCATTGCTAATTACGTGGCACATTGCACACTGTAAGTGTCAGGCACTTCACATACTTCAAAATGTGCAGAAACTGTGCCTCTCATTAACCTGAAAAATTAAAATAATGTTATAACCAGCATTTGTCCCAAAATGTATTGTTTCCACATTTTATCTTTGCCATGTTTACTACCAGAATTGTGCAGATTGACACTGGGCTCAACATTGAACAACTCCATACATGGCGGCCTTGTCCCTGTCGCAACATACAGCAACTTTAATAAGAACATGTCTCTCCATGCTGCGAGTCCCTGCATGCATTAACAGTCAAGCAGGCAGCAAGCCATCTTTTGCGTTGACTGTAAATTCTCATTTTGAGTTTTGCTCCACACTCAAGTGTAGGCCTGTGGAGCTGCTTTGGTAAAGGATTACAGGTATTTACAAGCTGTGATAGGCAACCAAACGGTGAGCATGCTTAAGTGATTTTCTGTCTAAAACATATTATGATTGTACAAATAGATCCAACAAATGCTTTCAGATGCATTTCTATTATGATTGACAAATTCTATGAAAGCGAGTAGAACCTGCTGATCCGCCCTGTTTAAAATTTCTCAGTTGCTGAACTCTCATCTATGGTCAAATTTTAAAACTCCACAGTTATAGCCCGAGCAAATCTGCTTATTTTGCAAGATTATCACTTGTAGGCCTGTCTTCTAAAAATTTCGCCATATTTTGATTTTGGTGAACACAAATTGAGAAAGAGAAGTAGTGAGAGAGAGAGAGAGAGAGAGAGAGAGCAAGCAGAGGTGCCTGGAGGCAGAGACCAGAATTTATGGTTCAGCTAAAGGTAAAACTCATTACTTGGCCTGCTGTCACTAAACAGCTGTCCTAAATGGCTCAAGGGCTGTTAGACTCAAGTGACAGCACAAGTTACAAGAAGCTGAGAATATACTTCAGACACCCTGGGCACACTGTATTTTACTTATACTAAGCAAACAAAACCACAAAAATAGCTCCTGTTTTCAGTTCAGCAACAAATCACAGAGAGACAATTTGTCAGTGGTGGTAAACAGGAGTATGATCAAATTCAGAATACCTTTAGCATGCTACAACCTAACACATTCATTAAAAGCTCACTAAAACTAGCAGCTGCTTGAGACGAAGGCCATCTGAGCTTAGTCGTTAAAAGAAACAAATAAGCTACACATCAGCATAAGATGCTGTCTAGTGTAGAAATCATGTCATGTCTGAAAACTTGAATGGAGTTTCTCAGACAATAAGTGTTTCCAGTCTAGGGTGAATCACAGCCCAACCACACTCATTTCCTGCACGTGTTTATCTAGAAAAAAAGAGGGGGAGATGCAAGCTGCCCAGACTTGTTCGTAACACGCAAGATGGAGGGAAGAAGAGCCAAGTGGAGAACCTTGTCTACCTAAAGCTTGTTTGTTTTAGGAGACATACAGAAAAGTGAACAATTCAAACCAGAAACCATTGTGGCATTGATTATCTGTCAGTGAATTTGGCATGAATGCTGTTTGCTGAATAATAATAGTTGATTGCAGCAGGGCTACAGCTGCATGCTCACGAGTCTGCTGTGGGAAAGTGATGCATGAGGTAGACAGTAAATAGTTACTGACTACACAAAATCTCTGACTTTCAGAATCCGTGCCTTCTTAGTCGTACTCAAACAAAACTCATCATAGACACATTTAGTTGTCATCATCCATGATCATGGACATCACACATGTCACTGTATCATGATGAACGCCTTTTCTTACCAACTGTAATTCTACTCTTTAGCATTCTTTTCATGATCTGGAGGAAGGTTCAGGTCTGCTGCTCTTTACCATGCTCTGTCTTTTTTTGCTTATTGTGCAGGAGGATTCATATGTTTAAAGTAGATGCTGGCTACCTTCCAGTGTAAAGATCTGAACATAAAGAAGCTGCACACTGACGAAACTTGTCAGTGTCACCTTGTCAAAAAGCAATCCTTTCTATACAACAGCAAGCGAGAAAGAGAGTCACCTAAATGGAAAAAAAAATGCTCCATCAAGCCTATCACTATTTAATAATCTGTACCTGCTATTTATCTGCAGAACAATCAGCACTTGGCAGGATCTAAGTTTGGAGCTGAAGTTCAGGATAATATTTCTCATGTGCTGCACAAACCTTTGGCCATGGGCACAAAGTAAAAAAAAAAAATTGTGAACTAACAGAGGAGTATAAAATAAAGAAATGACATGTGCATTAGCAATTTCCAAAGCCTTGTGTAAAGCAAGTCTTTTATCATGAAATTCCTATGAGTAAAAGGTTTTTTTCTTTAAAGGACCCAAGCAATCATTTTATAAATACAGTGCCCTCCACTAATAGTAGCACCTTGGTAAATATGAGCAAAGAAAGCTGTGAAAATTTGTCTTTATTGTTTAAGCATTTGATCTTTGTTAAAATAATTCACAAAAATACTCTGCTGTCATGGATATAAAACAATTGCAAACACAACACAGGTTTAGCCAGAAACAAATATCTTTGTTAAATATAGGTGTGCAACAATTATCGACACCCCTATGAATTCATATGATAAAAATAGATTTTTATATATTTTATATATTCCCATTCATCTTTATATTTTTTCTTAGTACACCTGGGTGACTAGGAACAGGAACTAGTTAAGCCATTACTTTAACCCCTGTTTCACAGGGGTATAAATGTGAAGTAGCACAGGCCAAATTCCCTTAGTCATTCATAACAATAGGAAAGACCAAGGAATATAGATGTGATGTGTGGCAAAAGGATGTTGAGTTTCACAAAATGTTATGTGGCTATAAGACAATAACAAAAGCAGTGAAAATGTCCGTTTCCACCATCACAGCAATAATTAAGAAGTTCCAGTCAACTGTGAATGTTATGAATCGACCTGGAAGAGGATGTGTGTGTATATTGTCTCAATGCACTGTAAAGAGGATGGTTCGAGTGGCCAAAAAATCTCCATGGACCACAGCTGGAAAATGGCAGAAGTTAGTTTCGTCTTGGGGTCCGAAAGTCTCCAAAACTACAATCTGAAGTCAACCACATCACCACCAAGTTTTTTGAAAAGGTTAAAAAAAAGCCTCTACTCTCATCCAAAAACAAATTCAAGCATCTTCAGTTTGCCAGACAATACTGGTACTTCAAATGGGATCAGGTTCTATGGTCAGATGAAACCAAAATTAAGCTTTTTGGTAATAAACACCAGAGGTGGTTTTGGCCATACAGAGAGGTAATCATATGGAAAAGTACCTCATGCCCACGGTTAAATATGGTGGTGGCTCTTTAATGTTTTGGGTATTTTATTCTGACAGAGGCCCTGGACATTTTGTTAGGATGCATGGCATCATGGACTCTATCAAATATCAACAGATATTTGAAAGCTTAAATTGGGCTGTGGTTGAATCTTCCAGCAAGACAATGATCCAAAACATACATCAAAATCAGCATAAAAATGATTAAACCGATCACAAAATCAAGGTCCTGCCATGGCCATGTCAGTCCCCTGATTTGAAACCCATAGAAAACCTGTGGGGTGAACTGAAGAGGCGAGTCCACGAGCACGGGTATTGCAATTTTAAGGATCTTGAGAGATTCTTAATGACGCAGTGGTCTCAGATCCCTTGCCATGTATTCTCCAACCTCATCAGGCATTATGGGAGAAGACTCAGAGCTGTTTTCTTGGCAAAAGGAGGTAGCACAATGTATTGACTAAAAGGTTGCCAATAATTGTGGCACATATATATTTATCAAAAATATATATTTTTGGATAAACCTGTGTTCTGACCCCAATTTTTCATAGCCTTCTTTGCTCATATTTACCAAGGGTTCCAATATTTGTGGAGGGCACTGTATATAAATATATACTTCAGTTTAGTCAGATTTAAACAATGCTGATACAAATATTAGTCAAGTAGGTAGTATAAGAGTATATAAAAATGTAATAAAAAAATAGAAACAAAATGATAAATTTAAATTGGCTGCTAATGCAATATTTTCGGCAGCAGTAGTGAGAGAGAATTCTTTATACTTAATTATTTTATTAAGTATTTAAATATCTGTTAAATACAAACATGGAACATACAAACAGGCCTGGATTTTGCGTGTGTGTGTGTGTGTGTGTGTGTGTGTGTAACGGGTTGCAGCCAGTCACATTGTATGACGTGTCTGACTTGAGGCAAAATTATTTATTCTGTTACTTAGACTGGGATTTGTGGCTCTACTTGAATTCCTTTAAGCAAAATATTTTGAAATCTGATTCCGCAGAAATGAAACTAACAATCTAATGACCAATATGACAAAAAGGAATCATGAAATATGAGAAGAGAACTGATAGATTGATATGTACTTTTATTTATTTATTTTTAGATTTAATTGTTAGTGAGAAGTTGCTCCAGTTTCACAGGCTGTAGTGGCAGCTACATATATAGAAAAATGTTGTGCATGAATTATAAATCATGGTTCATGGGTTGGCAAGAGTACTGGTTCTACTTAAAATAATCACAAGTTGAACCCAAATTTGTCTGTCTAACCCATGACTTGGTTCTCAATATAAAATAACCTCATCAGTACAAGCTTATTTCCTCTCAAGCCAATGTGCTGCAATATGTGATTTAAAGCATATATTTTTGTAAATATGTAATTATATCTTGTTACAACACTGAAGAAATTACACTTTGCTATAATTTAAAGTAGTGAGTGTTTAGCTTGTGAACATTCACTCAACACACAGCCATTAATGTCTAAACCACTGGCAACTAAAGTAAGTATACCCCTAAGTGAAAATGTCCAAATTGGGCCCAAAGTGTCAATATTTTGTGTGGCTACCATTATTTTCCAGCACTGCCTTAACTCTCTTGGGCATCTCAGTTCTTTTTAATCATGTTTAAGGGGCAGTCTGAGCTACTAATTTGTAGGTGAGAATCATGCATCATCCATTTCCTCTCTATCATCTCTATACTATGCAATATTTACTGATGACCCTAACCCTTATGCTCAAAACTAAATATTTAATTTATTTGAACTGAATGATCTAGGACAGTAGATATATGGTAATGTAGTTAGTGATCACTGTAAAGACCAAAAATAAATAGAACACTGAAAATGCATTTTCCTCCCTGTCAGGGACTGCTGTCTTGTGTAATAAGCTGAGATATGCAGGAATTTGAGGAATTCCCATGAACCAGTGAACATGAAAGATTCAGAATGCTTAAGGAAATTTCTAAGGACAGGTTAGATGGGAGACCAGAAATCAGCACTTTTTCCCCACAACATGAAACGTTGATTTACAGATCCAACTTACACATGGACCATGTCCAAACAAAGCTGTTTAAGGACACTACAGTTACACTCATAAAAGGATAGTTTATATAAGTAAATATGTTTTGGGAGTGCCTCTTTATAAGCTGTTTTTAATCAGTACTTTAAGATGTTTCATCTGATGTTATGAGTATTGGTTTAACATTTTCCCCATGTATGATGGTAGACTGGCATGCTGTCTGCTATGTGTGTTTGTGTGTGTGTGTGTGTGTGTGTGTGTGTGTGCGTGTATCTGCGTGTGTCTGCGTGTGCCTGCGTGTGTGTGTGTGTGTGAGTGTGTGTGAGTGTGTGTGTTTTGTGTGAGAGAGAGAGAGAGAGAGAGAGAAACCATGCCCACCTGTTTCTGCTGGCTTTGCAACTGTGCTGATGACAAACTTTGCAGAAAGGAATGAGAGCTTAAGTTTTAGAGAAAAGGGTAAATTAAGAGAGAGAGAGAAAGAGAGAGAGAGAGAGAGTCTGTGAGACCTGCACTTACCTGCACTTTCTAGCCAAGTGTAACAAATTCATACATATGTGAAATATATGTTGAGAAATTTCAGATATTTGAGAAATATGTACATTCCCAATTCTCCCTCTTTCCAACAAGTACCAACCCATCTTTGAGATTTTTACTATCATTTTTATTGTTGCTAGTATTAATATTAATTTCTTTAATCTACAATCTTTTATATCAGCACTATGTATTAAAGTGTAATGTGTTTGTTAATAAAAGTTCTCTTTTTATGATGCTTTGGCAATACTGTAGCGCAAATACTGTAGAGTAAACAGATGGTAGTGGGATGAAAATGGCTACTAAAATTACTCCAAGAAATATTTTTGAAGACTTAAATATCTGCAAACGCAAAGCAGAAGTACTGCAGTTATATGTTAATAATGCTTAATTTGTGGCAGCATGTCTGTGATAATTATATATATATATATATATATATATATATATATATATATATATATATATATATATATATATATATATATATATATATATATATAGTATATATATATATATATATATATATATATATATATATATATATATATATATATATATATATATATACAATTCTTCTTTAAGAAGAGTAATATACTGTATACATTATATTACAATTTTTCTTAAGTGTTGTTTGACATACTTTTAACTCTAGCCTCCTTTAAGAGAACAATTTTCACAATCAGCTGCCAGTACTGTTCAACACAGACCAGAATTTCAGGTTTTTAAGTTTTGAGTACCTCCTGGGAAATCTCTCTTTTTTGCATGCAATGCTTTTTCAATGTAAAAAATAAATAAATAAATAAAAATTTGGCTTTACTGTTATAAATTACATGATTGGAAACTGTTGTTATATTCAGCATGTTCCTATCATCAAGTACACTAAACAATACATTAAACTGCATGCACATTTGCAGTGCCCTTATAGATTTGTGTTCAATATCAGCTGGAAGAAAAAGCCTACTATGAGTGGGTAAATGTAGACAAGACCACTTGTTACAAGATAAATCCAGAAACTTCCTGCTAAATTAATAACTTTTCATAAACTTGGCATTTTGGATCGTTGATTGTAACAGTTAGTAACAGGCAAGACGTGACATATTGTGAGGCCAAAACTGCATGAACCAAATTTAGATTTCTGAAATCTCTCTCTCTCTCTCTCTCTCTCACACACACACACACACACACACACACACACACTGACACACACACACACTGACACACAACATGGTGACAGGTGTTAAGGAATGAGGTGTGTCTTTGTCATAAATGTCATCATGTGGAGCAATTGAGGTGTTGGGAAAGTGTTTCTCGGTTATGGTGACAGAGACGCTATACTGAGAACAGAAAACAGTTTACTTCTTCTATCTAATTACACAGAAATAGAAGATAAAGAGAGAGAGAGAGAGAGAGAGAGAGAGAGAGAGAGAGAGAGCGAGAGTGAGAAAGAGAGAGAGAGAGGGAAAGAGAGAGAGAGAGAGAGAGAGAGAGAGAGAGAAGAGAGTGCACTGAAAGGCAAGTAGGGACATGCAGAAATCTCTCTGAAATCTACCCCTTTATTTCTAATGGCAGGCTCACAGCAGTACTCCTCAGTTTAGTGTTTAGTACTTCCCCTGGTTTAAGTTACCTGTATCGCCTCAGCTAATAATCAGTGCTTTCAGGAAGTGAATGAGGTATAGTAGAATCAACAAATAATCTTTGCTGTATTATTTCTCTCTAAAACATCACTTTGACTTGACTTTTGGTGAAACTCCTATGCTTCCAGGTTATAAACCATATGAAATAAGTTGCAATAAGTTCAAATAAGATAAGATAAAACATATTTTTCTCAGAAAAAGATTATTTTTTCTTCAGTGCTACACTACTGTCAGCTTCATTGTTCAGCTACACTGACTTTCCAACAGGCAGGAAAAATATGTGTCCTGGAAGACAGTTAACAGAAAAAAGGATTGTGTTTCAACATGTCAAAATGAAGGCTGATAAATACATACAGTGTGCTTAATAAGATATACCATGTAACCTTTATAGTGTCTGTTAAGGATTTGTGTCACTTTTTTATACAAGTGAGGGGTTGAACAGTGAGAGGATGTACAAATGTGCAGAATTATCTGGAGTGTGAATGCATGAACAAAATATTCATAATGCTTTTTGTACAGTCTGAAGTGTCTCTTATATTTTTCTAAATTAAAACCAAATGTTGTTCATCGACATTGGGGTGTAATCCCTGATGTGTTCTTCCAGAGAAGAAACAAGTACATGCAGGATTTCTAATGATATTGAATGTTGAGAGATAAGAATATTTATTTAGAACTCTCCTGGTATCTTAATGTCATTTCATAATATGATACGTTGACATTTAATGCTAAATAAGCTAATGTTGAGTTATGTATCCAAAAAAATGAAATGATAAGTAAGGATAATTGATGATTTGAGTAGTTCATCTATACCAGCACCTGTAAGGCGAGGATCTTTTTCCATTACCTTTCTATATTGACTCACAACAGACTTAGTCCCCTTCATCCACCAGTATGGCAGGTTGAGTTTGTTTGCCGACTTGGCACACACATTCTGCTGATACCATGCAATGCTAGGTTAGGCTAAGCTAATCTAACCTTTCTAGCCTCCTCACAGCTATTACTATCTGTGAAAGGCAAGAAAAGGAAG
>CM022767.1:13709364-13724364 GCA_012411365.1 Ameiurus melas
TTTTAATATGAGGTTGTTCTAAACGACGACCATGGGCTTTAAGCTGATGTAATTCAGGGCTATACAAAGGTGCAGAATGAGAAAAATAAAAAGTAAGAGTAAAATGGAGCTAAAATGTCCAGGGTATTTAGAAGACTGTAATGGGAGACCAGTTCATCAAGAGTAGTTACATTTTCTTTAATTGATAGATTATCAAGATGATTTGAGAACACCGACAACTCAATATTCTTAATATTTCAAAATATGATGTCACAACATTCACTTTCGATAGATCAACAGTGATAGATACTAATTTGTGATCTCATATAGATAAATCTGATACAGTACAGTTAATAAGAGTGGCATCAGAACAGCAGACAAGGTCAAGAGTATGTCCTCTGGTATGAGTAGAACAATCAATGAACCGCTGGAGTCCGAAGTTGTCCAGACATGATCCCCATGTGTATTAAAACCCCCTAACAGTATTACATTAGGAGACAAAGAACATAAAAAAGACAATTTACTTAAGGAATTAGTATCCAGCTAAGGATGATGATACACAGTGGCTAGATTTTTGGAAATGGCACAGTTATTGAGGATATCATCCACTTTTCATTATAGAGAATCGCAAAAGACCAACCCCTGGCCTGAGCGAACAGATGTTAAATACATTAACCGTCAGATTGTTTTTACTGGATATGGTGCTAGCTGACTTGGGACCTGTATGCCATGAAACTGGTTTAGGTGGCTAGTTCAGTTTAGTGTGTGCCATCCCTTGACCATGAAAGTGGCACGGCTTTTACCGGTGTTCATCGCCATAGTAACTTACTGCTCCGGGACAGGTAATGTTCTGGGTAAAAGAACTCAAACCCAACTTGGACCAATCAGCTGTTAGCAAAGTGACATATAAGTGATGCAACTAATTCAAATCGCCAGAGCAAACTTTGCAGAGAAATATTTCATTCAAACAATTTACATTTATATTAAATTAAATTACATGAAAGGTGCTGGGGTTATAAGTTTCAATCCATTTATTCTCGTTCTCATTCTCATTTATTCTCATTGTCTCCTCATATTTCCCCAAAATAATTTCTTGCTTTTCAACGGGAAGTATGCACACCTGCTTTTTTTCCCCCATATTGAACACTATTGGATGTTCGGTGCCGACATCACATGTTTATGTGCTTGTGGACTAATCATAGCTTAAGGATCAAAGCCTGAGTTGACACATTATGTTGATAACCAGCGTCATGGTACCAATAAAGCCTGATTGGATTGGTTTTGTAAACTCAAAACTTGTTTGTTCAATTAGCTTCATGGTACAGGCCCCTGTCTAGGTTAGCTAGCACACTGTGGTCAACAGACAGGCAATGTTTCTTTGAAGGATGTGCAGATAATGACCAGAATGATCTCACATAATTTGAGTTGCTGATATTGTAGTTTCGTATGTGCTTGGTGGAAAGCGTCCAGGTGAAGATGCAAAGTCAGAGGTGGTGGAAAGAAACAGGCTCATAGCTGGAAAAGTTCTGCTGGCGAGTAGAGGAGTAATGATGCCACTGGATGACATGTGAAATAGAACTTAATGCAGGTGAGCATAATCCATGTAATCAGTCTGTGGATCCACATTGTTTTAGACTGGAGGCACTCAGATAAAAACAGCAGCTAGTTGGTAAACTAGCAGATAAAACCAGATAGGAAGCCTAAGAGTGCAGGAATAATAGTGTGGCTGTTTCCGAGGACCCATACAACTATTCACAATTGAATATTGTTCACTTAGGTTAAAAATAGATGTTAGATAAGAAAATCAACCAGAATCAACCAGAAAATTAACCGAAAAATTAGCCACACCAGCGTTCACTCCTCCGGTGACTAATACAAGAATGTTTCACCTTCTAATTAACTGCTAATCATAGAGGTTCACATACTTTTGCCACTCACAGATATGTAATATTAGATCACTTTCCTCAGTAAATATGTGACCAAGTATAATATTTTTGTTTAATTGGGTTCTATTGGTCTAGTTTTAGGACTTGTGTGAAAATCTGATGATGTTTTCGGTCATATTTATGCAGATATACAGAAAATTCTAAAGAGTTCTTGTTGAAATACTGAAGGGACTTTTGACTTTATTAAAAGCTTTTTGTAGCTTACATTTTTATCACTTAGTTTTTTCCTGTGCACTGGCTAATGGCCATTCAATGGTAAGGACACATGAATTGTAGTGATATGCTGTTCATAAACGATTAATTCATGTTGAACCAATTTTTTATATGACATGGGTACAGTGAGTTGTCTCAGAGAGTGATTCATTCTTTTTTTTTTTTTTTTTTTTTTTACATTTTCCTATAGGTTCTATACAGAAAACAGAAATGATTGAGGCAGTACACCTCTTGAGTCCTCGGGTTTGAGTAGATTGTTCATCACATCACAGCATCACTGCATTCAGCCTATGGGGCTGTGATGTGATGAACGAACAACTCGAACTTGAAGACTCAAAAGGTGAACTGCAATCATTTCTGTTTCTAGGGAGCAGACTTGACAAATGTGATGTGACAATAGAAAGACTCGGATTGGGAGGTGAGGTGAACTAAAATACTGCATAGACTGAAGACCCAGCTAATCAATTAGTGAATTATTTCTGTTTCTCATAATTTGGCCTTGACTTCATTAGCCTATAATTAATTTTTTATTCCAATTGTGATCAATGTTTACCTAAGTACTAGATGTGTTTGGTAGCATACATCCATCCATTTTCTATACCACTTATCCTTTAGAGTCACGGGGAGCCTGGAGCCCAGAGGAAATTCAGGGAGCATCAGGCAAAAGGCAGGGTACACCCTGGACCGGGTGCCAATCCATCGCAGGGCACAATCACATACACATTCCAGACCCATTCATACACTACGGACACTTTCGACGTGCCAATCAGCCTACCATGCATGTCTTTGGGAGAGGTAACCAGAGTACCCGGAGGAAACCCCTGCAGCATAGGGAGAATATGCAAACTTCGGGAATCAAACCCCTGACCCTGGTGGTGTGAAGCAAATGTGGGAACCTCTAAGACCTCAAAGCCAACGAGCACCTGGAACGTAACGTGTAACGTGTAACATGAGATTCAAAGATCTAACTCGGTAAAATGATCCGAACTTCACCAATTATTATATTTTTTTTTTTAGATTTTTATTTTGCCCTAATTTCATCAACAGTTGGTACAAATTGAAATAATTTTATTCTTTCAGGGTGTAATTTTTGCCTTATCTATTTAAAATCCCTTTATCGGTAAATTTGAGTTAGTCAGTATAAGGCAGTTAATGCACACTGTAATAATAAGGTAGTTGCTTTTACCTGTGTCTCCGTCTCTCATGTTTGAGGAAAATTATCTAGAACTAGAACCTTGGGTTCCATTGGTTCTCCTTTTGGCCAATTTTTGGCACTTTCAGATTTCTGCACTAAATCTTTGCTGATATTTCCTCATTTGTAAGTCACTTTGCAAAAAAAAGCGTCTGCTAAATGAATAAATGTAAACGTAAAATTGGCAGTGTTTTTATTCAGTCCCCTTCTCTCGAATACATGCCTTTCCATCATATTAAGTAGATGCACAATAAATAGTGCATTTAACGAACTCTTTTATACTATGAGAGAGAATGAGTAAAAGAGTGTGAAGCGTGGATTATGTAAGCGCCTGTGGTGCTGCAAGGGCAAATTACATTGCTGTCTCTTCTACTGAGCATCAGACTGACACACACACTGGCACTGTCCCAATCACGTCCTTCCCCAGAGCGCAGTCTAACTCTGCACACACACACACACACACACACACACACACACACACACACACACACACACTTCAGATCTATTTGCTATTTGTCTTTATTATGAAAAATATTATGTGCTCATGATATTTTAATGCTACATCCTGACAGCAAAAAGCTAAAGTGCAAAAAAAGATTTTCTTTTTAATTCATTATGCTTAAGTAGGAATAATTTAGCATGCTTTTAGAACGTTTATATTAGCTTCAAACACAAAAATGGTAAAGAAATTGGCTTGCCTTATTGTCTCTCTTTTGCATCCCCTCCGTCTGTCTATCTCTCTTAGTGAAGAGGGTTGTAAGGATTGATTAAGCAATTAGCTAAAGATTTATTAAGAGCCCCCCCAGCCAGTGACCTGGGAGACACACTTCTCATTTAAAAGGCTATGGGAGCAGTAAGTGCAGGGCTCTGTGCTATATGTGGGAGAGAGCAAGATTTTAATTAAATTACCATTATCCTCATCCTAATGATTCATGTTTGTGTTTGAACCTCGCCTTGAGCAAGCTTAGGACAACAGTAATGTGCGCGAAGGAAATTACACACGTATACACACACACACACACACACACACACACACACACGCACAAAGCAGTATAAGTCTCAACACATAAAGATGAACAACAACAAAAAATTGAGTATACACATGTTGAGGCTTATATGCATGGCTGCAAATGAAATACTGTGTATTTAAGAGTGTGGTGTATGTGTGAGAGAGGGTGTGCCTGCAAATACTTTGTACTGTGCTGCTACCGTGTTCTTAAAGATACTCAGTGATTATTAATGTGTGGGATTTGAACGTCAATTTTCACAGCATATTGTAAATAAAATGAGAATCAGCTTTTTCTATTAGTACCATCGCATAGCATACTTTACAAAAAAGCGGCATGTTAAAGGCAACTTTAAACACAATATCAACTATAAGATGGGTAAATTCACAATGGTGGTCTCTAAACAAATGCTTGAATCAAACACTTGAAGACACATATCTCCATGGAGTGATAATATATAGTCCCTTTATATTTACTTTGGCCTTGCCCCCCGCCTCTCTCTCTCTCTCTCTCTCTCTCTCTCTCTCCCCAGCGGCATGTCTGCTCTCAGTCTCCTCTACATCTGCAAGTGATCTCCTCCAGCCCTGAAACACTTTTTACCCTGAGAAAAAAAAAAGAAGAAAAGAGGGGGGGAAAGAAAGAAAGGGGAAAACAGAGAGTTTACTGCATCCTGGCACATCCTGCCTTAATGAGAAACCCCCCATCTGTCCCCAGCAGGACAGACAGAGAGAGGGACAGTCGTGCCAAGCAGCCGAAAAGAGGCATGAGTGAGATGGAGGGGGGGATACTGCTAGCTGCAGTGACCCCTCTGTATGGCGGCTTCTCATTAGCTTAAGCTAGGGAAGCTTGTTAACCTTGCTAATCGAAACGGGAACTAGGATAAAGCCCTGGAATTTACTGCCAGCTTGTCTCACATCAAAGGACACTTGGTAGTCGTAGTGTGTGCGTGTGTGTATGTGTGTGTGTGTGTGTGTATGTCTATGTGTGTGCCTGCATCATGGAGTAAATTTGGTTACAGATTTATTAAACAAGACACACAAGTAAAATAGTAAGCATAAAAAGAATTTAATGTTTTATCCATTCATTTTCTGTACTGCTTATCCTGCCCAGGGTCCCAACCCTTTGCAGGGCATAATTGCACACACATTCACACACTACAGATAATTTGGCAATGTCAGTCAGTCTACAATGCATGTCTTTAAACTAGTGGAGGAAACTGGAGTACCTGGAGGAAGCCCCAGAAGGATGCGGAGAGCATACGTTGGAGGTGGGATTCAAACCCCCAACACTGGAGATGCAAGGCAAGCGTGCTAACCACTAAGCCACTGTGCCCCCCTGTAAGGTTTTTTTTAATTAATTAATTGTGTACTTGGTTAGTTAATTAGTTAATTAATTCAGTAAGATAGTTAGTAATCTTTATTTAACCAGGATAAATTCTCATTGACATAAAATCTCTTTTTACAAGAGTGACCTGGCCAATAAGGCAGCAAAAAACTCAACAACAATTAAAGACACAACAACAGTTAACACATTAAGAATAAGTGAAAAATCCCCCCTCTCCCGTGAGAGGGGACAATAAGTGAAAATAAATATTCCATATTTATTTTCACTTATTACATAAATAAAATAAATAGAGGTCTTAAAAGAATTAAATAGTCCAAATCTGGATTTTGATGTAACCTGTTTTCTTTTTGACACACTTATTCTGTAGACCACCACTCAAACTGGTTGGAATAAAACATTTAAAACTCTTGTCAACTTATTTTCACAATCTTACTGTTAATAGGGAATTTACCCTTGACTCCAAAAGAAAGAACAGTGGTGCATTTTTCAATTGAGTTCTGCCAAATTTATTTGGTAGAGGTTTACAAGGTTTACATTTCCTTACGTCAGCTCTGCTTAACCTCAGCCACAAAAGATGGACTGACTTATTTCCTGCTCACTCAACCACTTTGAGCTCGAGTGTGTGCAAAACTGGATCTACTTGTGCAGGCCCACTGCTATGATCCACCACAAGTGAAAATTGTCAGAAGCAAAAGAAATAAAAGAAACGTTCACAAAACAATCATCTTTAATATTATTTAATATACGTCACATTTAATTGTATGTTCCTTAAGAATACTGAATATGATTCAAATCAGAAAATAAAATAATATGATTCTGTTTATAAATCCAATTGACCCTGGTTAATCTTTGTTACAGAGCATACAAAGGGAAGAGGCAGCCATTAGGTTGTGTTTTTTTGGCAAGCAATCCAGGTGCAATAATTCATCATTTATAATAGGTTCAGATGTTTACTTTTATTCAAATAGAAAGTTCCACATACATCGGTAGAAGATTTGCAGCTATTGCACTTTTCATACATGCAAAATGATGGCAACATCCGTCTTTTTCCCCTCTGCAATGAGCTTCATTAGACTAAAACAAAGATACAGTGTACAGCGCAGGAGCCACCCATAACTGACAGCCCATTACCAAGCCTGCAGCAACTTGCCTTGTTTACCTTAGGCATGTAGCTTCTCTGCCACGACTGTCAATTTTCCATTTCACACTGTTTCCCATGCTGCACTCTCTCTCACTGATCTGAGTAGTTTAGCACTCTCAGCTTTGATAATTAGGAATGTGGTTTAGTATGAGTAACTGACCCTTTATCAGACAGTCTCTGGAACATTGTGGACTCAAATAACTGAAAAGCATTGTGGGAATTGTTGGCAGTAAAGGAGCAGGGAGTGGCTTTTGCAGTGTGTAAACTGGGAGATCCTCAGGTGCAGAAAGAAACTCTGTAGAGAGGAACATGTAATCTATGCGGTGAGTGTGTCTTGTTGCCTTATGGGATCCCACCTGTCACGGGCACTTAGATTGTCTATATAGACTGTTCAAGACAGGTCTGCTGTCTGCTGGGGCAAAAATGTGTTTTATTATACTACATGACCTCCTTGTTCACCTCACCACTGCCATGCTAATACACTACACTACACTACACACACAAACACACACACACACCTTCTGTTTATGCTCTAGGTTCCCTGTATTCCCTGTATTCCTGATTTTCTATATCCATTACGTGACACAAATAAACATATTTGTGCATTTTGCGCTACGGATTCAATTACAGCAGAATTCCCAATTTTGAATAAATTCTCTACAGTGTCTATTTGTATCCACAATTACTTTTCTAGTGTTAAGATTTATGGTATTATGTGCCTTTTCACGTTCCATACAAGAGCCATCAGGGTCATGGTGAAGTGTTTTTACCCATCACAACTGATGGCTAAGCCTTAATGAACATTGACATCAGTCAGCCCTAGGAGCAAGTGTCCAGTGTTGAAACCCAGTGTGACCTCCCACTCTCTCTTTGACTGGCCTCAAACAGCTTGTAGATGTCTCGCTGGTAAAACAATTCAGAATCATTCTCAGCATGACCTCATTGCAGTTCAAACAGAAAGGTCTCATATGCTTTTTTAAATTTATTTATAGGAATGAACATAACATGTTGGTGATGTACTTGTGCAAATTTTTCTGGTGTCCTGTAGAATTAGTTTGTGAGCTATGAATTGAAACAAGTCAGGTGTAGACCTGTAAGGCAATAATAATGCTATGTGGTAGTAATGTGTAACTATACAAGCAGGTCTATGATTTTATATAAAGTACATATGAACAGAGAGAAATTGATGTGATAAAGGATGCAGAGATTTTGAATCTAATGAAGATTTAACATCTCAACTTCAAATTCAGTGTGCCCTAACAGTTACTGTCATATGTCTATGGCAATGTCAGAACTGACATCAGACAGACTAATTTATAGTGAAATGGCCTGCATATATGACAAAATTGCCTTTAGACATCCTGTGTTAGAGAAGAGTCTCAACTGTTATTGTGCATGAAAAAAACAGCAACAAAAACAGTAAAAAAAAAAAAAACCTCTGAGACCTCAAAACTGGAAAGTGTTTGCTTTCCAAGAAGATAGATAGATAGACAGACTGATTACTCTCCTATTAACAAAATACTCTACTGTGTGTATCTTAAGTTGGATTTGTAAGCTTCGATATTCTAAAGTTCTTTCAAGAATAGTTTTTTTCTCACAGGTCAACAGTGTTTCAAACCTTAGTCACTATAGTCTGATGGAAACGTAAAATACTACTACTACTACTACTACTACTACTACTACTACTACCACTACTACTACTACTACTACTACTACTAATAATAATAATAATAATAATAAATGCTTTAAATTCAAAATATGGTTTCATTTTATTGTCAAAAATGTCAAACAAAGAATAGGAAAAATAACAAAAAATACAAATAACATGTAAAATAATAATAATAATCATCATCATCCTCAACAACAACATCATCATGATCATATCAAAACTGTGCTTCATATTGCTTTAAATTCAAAATATGGTTGTTGTTTTTAAAGCCAACAATGTCAAACCAGGAATAGGAAACACTTAATATCTTGTCACTCCAGGCTGCTTACACATTTACAGCTACTGTATATTGAAAGCTTGCTTTGATCACATGTGAAGGATATAATGTTGAGAACTCTGAATCAAGTTGTTCCCACATTCTTGTCACCCATGAAAGATGTAAAGCACTAACACCAAATTGAACTGCTTACTAATCACTGCTTCATCTCTAAACCCTACAGATTATGCAACTGGAAAACTGAAATGCTTGCATTAACACTGACTGATCCCAAATGACAGCCTGCTCCCTATACAGTAAGTCTACTTCGCACACAGTAATATGAAGCAATGGCTTCTACATTCAACATAGTGAACTATTTGACCTATAGGGAGACTTTCTGTGATTCAGTCGTGTTGATATTCAGACTTAAAGAGCAACTGTTCATGAGTCTGTTTAAATGGCAGGATTTAAGATGAGTGAAGAGTAAGACTTTACTGTTCTCTAAACAGCATCTGAAAAGCAGTGCTTTGAGCATGGAGGAAATTAAAAATGTGTGTGGAATCTGGGATAATCAGCAACTAGCTTTGTAGATGTCATTTTCAGCTGGCTACTATTAGCCACAGTACATACAACCCTTAAGCGTTGAGCTGAGCAGTAAACACTCCTATACATAGGCACTCCTGACAAATCCCACTATGTCATTAAATTTATGGATGAGTGTGTATGCTGGAATGACCCACCTTTCTTAGACTAGTAGCACTAAATTTAATATAGTCACACATATCATGTGCTACTGTATATTCACATAGAATACCAAACTGAAAGAAGGCAACCATTGTACACGTATATTTATAATTTAATTAAAAAGGGTTGACAAGTAAATTTGATTCTGTACAGCTAAAATGATTTCAAAAGAGAGATTTTAAAAAATAAACAAAACTGTCAGTGCACCTGTCACTTTGAGCGTCAGAGTAAAAGGGAATATATGCAAGCCTCTGGCAAACTTTGACCTTTACAGGATCCTGCACCGACTTACTAATTAACACACGACCCCCCCCCATACACCCCCCCCCACGACACAAACACACTCGCTTGGTTCATTAAGGAGGCATGCAGATGAGCAGATTAATGTAATCTGCATAAATGTAAATATGCGTGACTCCATGCTGACAGGCATGTTGGTCAGTTCTTACTTCCCTGCCATCTGTTTGAAATTTGTCATTATTCTCACAAATATTAAGAGCGTAATACTCATCAGTTCTCAGCAAAATAAGCATAATAGGCCACCTCTTCGGCTATGCCTCTAATTTATGCTGGACAAACAATAACATGGCATAATTAATACAGGGCTACTAATTTGGTGTATCTCACATAATAAAACATTGCTCAAACTGAATCTTTCTAAGAATATATACACACTTTGATGATGCTCAAACCTTTGGGGAGAATGTTCTGTGGATAGATGAGTCAAAAGTGTAACTGTTTGGAAGACAGGGGTCCTGTTACATCTGGCACAAACAAAACATAGAATTCCACAAAAAGAAAATCATGTCTACGGTCAAGCATGGTTGTGGGATTGTGATGGTGTGGGGATGCTTTGCTAATTCAGGGCATGGGTAATTTGCAATAATTGGGGCAAACATGAATTCTGCTCTTTACCAGAAAATCATAAAGAAGAATGTCCGGTCTTCAGTTCATAAATTGAAACTCAAGCGCAACTGGATTATGCAGCAAGTCAATGATCCAAAGCATAGTCCTAGTCATAGAATAAGCGAAAGAGCTACAGTTATCAGAAGAGTTTGGTTGCAGTTTGAAGATGGTACAACCAGATGTTAAATTTCAGGGGGCAATTAATTTTTCAGATTAGTGATAGGTGTTGAATAACTTTTTCTTAAAAAAAAAAAAATATTAATCGTAAACTGTATCGTGTGTTTAATCAGGTTGCCTTTGTTTTATGTTGTATTTTGTTTGATGATCTAAATCTATTAATATGATATATACTCAAAAACAAAATAAATCAGGATGGGTGCAAATACTTTTTCACAGTACTGTATACAGTTCTTGTACCATGCGGTGTCAGAAACTAATAAAACAAGTTTCTTTTAGATTATTTTAAAGGAACCCTGACTATGAAGACTTGTAGGCCTTAAAACGCAATAATTGTCTCTCCTACTAAAATATGTTGCTAGAAACACATAAAATATGGTAATTACATTAAAATTATTCCTTAATATTTAGTACATATTTTTACCTACGGAGGCCGCCATTACATGACATGTGCAATGCACTCGGTGTCGAAGACGTAAAATGGTTGCACTTGAGCACTCAAAAGAATTAGCTACTAGCCCCCGCAGCCGGAAAAGCATGCCACACTGTGCTCCTTTAGGCTGTAATTTTCTAGTTCTGTGATATGGGGGATATCTGTAAATATAATCAAACCCGTAAACATATTGTTAGTGCATTTTTTCTGTATATTCTCATAACGTAACCTTCCTGTAAAAATAGCCTAAAACGCAAAAGTAGGCAAGGCATACCTAAAGTAAATTTAAAGCTGTTCTTGAACCATTTGGAAAACATGCAAGGATTACGTCTCTATTGAAAAGTGGACTAAATATTTTTTTTACATAATTGGATTGCTTGGACCTTTGCAAGTCTAACAGGACCTTACCAGTGTCAGGATGTTATGGAGCAGTGGATTACTATGAGGCTTCATATGAGGTGAGTTGCCTCCATTTCATAAGTGTTTGTTTTGATTGTAGCTGCTGTCATGATTGTATCTTAAAACGGTTTATATCAATCGAAGCACACAAATCTTAACATTCCCAAGATATGAGTACCTTCATACACACAGATGTTGTGTAGATAGCATAGATTTGCTCATAACATGGTAACAGTGCGCTGGCGTCCTGTGGGAAGTTTAGAATATGTTTCATCATAAAGCAATAGTTTAAGCCATACGCTTATTTTAAACAACAGATGCTCTTGGTTGGCATAGACGTGCAGTTGCTACACAGACACCATCGATTTTCCCCACTCTCACCTCCTCACCTCTCTGATTGTCTTCATTTTTATGTACATGTTGAGTAATGTCTTCTATATTAGCCTCTTCGCTTATGTTACGCTCAAGTTCAAATTGAGAAGGGTGAAGAGAAGTTTATATCGCTGTAGGGTTGCTGGAGAATCAAGACTGTTGCAACCATTTGACGTCATTACCCAGAATGCATTGCGACGTAAACAGCAATGGCAGTCTAATAGTGCTTTTTTTTTCTAGTTTAAAAAAAATTATCCAGTCGATGTCAGCGTTAATCTAATAAACCATACAAGTCTTCATAGTTGGGGTTCCCTTTAAGAACTCCATGTAGTTTTGAGACTCTAAGCTTTATTTGACTTACTACAGCTACCTTGTAGCTTCATTTCAAAACTAAAAAAGCAAATGCTGGCTACCAAACACATCTTGGCTGATCCAGTAGATTTGACATAAAAGGAAAACTGTGTCCATGCCATTTTTGGTCAGAATATTCCTTTAGGTATCATACTTGTACAGTCCACTATAGAGTTTTACAATTAATAATAATATAATATATAAAAATATAATATGCCGTATATGTAATAATTTATGTATTATGGGACACAACATACCTGTAGTATATTTTTTTATTTTATATACATTTCATTCAGCTCTGCAGATTGCACTTATATATTGCATTTGCATATCTTGCATATATATATATATATATATATATATATATATATATATATATATATATATATATATATATATATATATATATATATATATATATATATATATATATATATTCCTGAATAAACTGTGCAAATAAATCTGAATCAAAATATAAATCTAAGGTAATTTGATGAGACATTTATAAGTGTGCAAAATATTACACAATTTATACCATTTTCTATAGAAGCCTAAACAGTTACTGGTCTATCAGAACAAAAGAAGACAAGTTCTCACCCTTTAAAAAGAGGGTTAAATAAACAGTGTGCTTTTGTTTCACTGCTGCTGGTCCCCTAATAATCCCCACCAGCATCCTTTTAACAGAAGCTTGCCGTCTGAAAAGATGCACCTAAGAGAGGCACAATAATAGAGTTTAAAGAATGTGTTTAATGCCCTTGAATGGACTAAAGGACATTGTGTTAGCTGTGTGTGTGCGCATGTGTGTGAGGATCTTGAGAGCTGTTTGATTCCCTACTGTGGGATTAGTCAAATGCAAACGCCATAATTGCAGTGATCTAATGATCCGCTCCTGGTGGGCTGAGCCAAGCCATAGCTCCCACCGTCACCACTTCACTCTTAAACACACACGCACACACACACACAGAGAGAGAGAGAGAGAGAGAGAGAACAGAGTGAGCTAATTGAGACAGAATCTTTGGAATACTGTTAGCCAGTACCTAATACATTTTACTATTCAAACAACTTCACAATTCACATTCTCTCTTTTTTCTGTATCTCTGCTCTTTAGACTGATCATATTTTAATCAAGTAATTAACAAACAGTATTTTTAAATCAATGAACCAGAATGAAATGTATTTTGGGAGTGCAATCATTTCATTTTAAAACATGGATGACTAAAGATGATGCTGATAGTTTTGAAACCTTCTATATGAGAACATTTGACTCATTCTTCCTGTGTGAAAACTTGCCTGACCAGCTTCCATGAAGATATTACTCAGTGCACAGCCAGTAATAGGAAGGAACGTATAGGTGGCACAAAAAAGTTGATTCAACTCCTTAATGTCTTGTCTAATAATCAGTTATTCATTTTTGAAGTGTATTATTCAGTAAGTAATATGAATGACTCAGTAACTACAGTGAAACTAATAAGGAAAATTATGTAGTTACAAGAATAAAAAATTGCTTTGACTCACCCAAGACATTTGCAAGTTAAGTCAGGGGTTAAGTACATAATTTTCATTGAGAAAGGCATTTAAAAAAAATGAATTCATAAAGACTGTGTACAACTATGAACTCAAAGGATCTAAAATGGTGCCAGTGTTCTCAGTCAAAGAACAATGAAGTCATGTTGACGTTGTTGGCACTGTGTGCACTGAAGCTGCTTAAAATGAACCAAACCAGACATCACTGCTGCATTCAGCCCCCTCCCCCTCTTGCTCTGTTTCTCTGTGTAACTCTCTCTCTCTCTCTCTCTGCAGTATGTCACAAACGTGAGTACACCCCTCACATTTTTGTAAATATTTGATTATATCTTTTCATGTGACAACACTGAAGAAATGACACTTTGCTACAATGTAAAGTAGTGAGTGTACAGCTTGTATAACATTGTAAATTTGCTGTCCCCTCAAAATAGCTCAACACACAGCCATTAATGTTTGCTGGCAACAAAATTGAGTACACCCCTAAGTGAAAATGTCCAAATTGGGCCCAAAGTGTCAATATTTTCTGTGGCCACCATTATTTTCCAGCACTGCCTTAACCCTCTTGGGCATGGAGTTCACCAGAGCTTCACAGGTTGCCACTGGAGTCCTCTTCCACTCCTCCATGACGACGTCACGGAGCTGGTGGATGTTAGAGACCTTGTGCTCCTCCACCTTCCGTTTGAGGATGCCCCACAGATGCTCTATAGGGTTTAGGTCTGGAGACATGCTTGGCCAGTCCATCACCTTCACCGTCAGCTTCTTTAGCAAGGCAGTGGTCATCTTGGAGGTGTGTTTGTGGTCGTTATCATGTTGGAATACTGCATACTGATCATGCTCTGCTTCAGAATGTCACAGTACATGTTGGCATTCATGGTTCCCTCAATGAAGAGACGTATGAGTGCTGCCAGCATTGCTGCAGAGGTTGAAGGGGTGGGGGGTCAGCCTGTCAGTGCTCAGACCATACGCTGCACACTGCATCAAATTGATCTGCATGGCTGTCATCCTAGAAGGAAGCCTCTTCTAAAGATGATGCACAAGAAAGTCCACAAACAGTTTGCTGAAGACAAGCAGACTAAGGACATGGATTATTGGAACCAAGATAAACTTATTTGGTCCAGATCGTGTCAAACGTGTTTGGCTGCAACCAGGTGAGGAATACAAAGACAAGTGTGTCTTGCCTACAGCCAAGCATGGTGGTGGGAGGGTCATGGTCTGGGGCTGCATGAGTGCTGACGGCACTGGGGAGCAGTCTTCAGAGACTGGGCTGCAGGCAGTATTCCAGCATGATAACGACCCCAAAACACACCTCCAAGACTACCCGTGCATTGCTAAAGAAGCTGAGGG